>CM062266.1:35798367-35908367 GCA_031216635.1 Dissostichus eleginoides | reverse complement strand
TACATAACATTATATACAACATACCCCACCCTAACTAGAACCCCTAAAGACTCATCTACTCTAACCCTAACTACTAGAGGTCTAAAATAATTGTGTGTGTGTAGTTCTCGGGGCTCCAGGCGGCGCTGCCCCCTGCTGTTCACCTCCTCACTCTGACTCAGTGGGACGAGGACTCTCTGCTGCTCAGACTGGAGCATCAGTTCCAGAGAGGAGAGAGCAAAGTGAACTCAGAGCCTGTGACCGTCAACCTGCAGGTACACACACACACACACCTGAGACACACACACCTGAGACACACACACACACACCTGAAACACACCTGAGACACACACACCTGAGACACACACACACACACACCTGAAACACACCTGACACACACACACCTGAGACATACACACACCTCACACACACCTGACACACCTGAAACACACATACACCTGAGCACACACACACACCTCACACACACCTAACACACCTCACACACCTGAGACACACACCTCACACACCTGAGACACACACACCTCACACACACCTGAGACACCTCACACACCTCACACACACCTGAGACACCTCACACACCTGAGACACACACACACACCTCACACACACACACCTGACACACAGCTGACACACACACCTGCTACTGACATACAGGTATTAAGAATATTAGTTATTAGGTTAGTTTGTAATGGTACATGTTGGTAATGTTATATTTCTGTTTAATTAAACCCAAACATCTGCCTGTGTTTTGTGGACTTCATAGAGGCATGATTTACACTTTAAGTATCGTAATACAAAGAAATAACGTAAATACTATGTATATTGAAACTTAAATCATTACTTATCGTCAATGACTGCTAATTCTACCACTTTGTTTGTGTGTGTAGAAGATGTTTTCCACTCTGAAGCTGCTGGGCGTGTCCGAAATGAACCTGTCAGCCAATCAGTGGAAAGACGAGATGAAGCGTTTTGATTGGACGCCACAGACAGGTACAGGTCACCATCACTGTGGGGTTCTGTGTAGGATTGTTCCAGACTCATGTGATCCAAGCATTGGTTGTCAAAGAACCTGAACATCAGCAGGAGAGGACTCTTTAAAGTAGAGACACTACTGATATACACCTGAACATCAGCAGGAGAGGACTCTTTAAAGTAGAGATGCTACATACTGATATACACCTGAACATCAGCAGGAGAGGACTCTTTAAAGTAGAGACACTACTGATATACACCTGAACATCAGCAGGAGAGGACTCTTTAAAGTAGAGACACTACACACTGATATACACCTGAACATCAGCAGGAGAGGACTCTTTAAAGTAGAGATACTGATATACACCTGAACATCAGCAGGAGAGGACTCTTTAAAGTAGAGACACTACTGATATACACCTGAACATCAGCAGGAGAGGACTCTTTAAAGTAGAGACACTACATACTGATACACCTGGACATCAGCAGGAGAGGACTCTTTAAAGTAGAGACACTACATACTGATACACCTGGACATCAGCAGGAGAGGACTCTTTAAAGTAGAGACACTACATACTGATACACCTGAACATCAGCAGGAGGGACTCTTTAAAAGCAGTTGGTGGATTGGTGTCGCCCTCCTCTCTGTGGAAACTGAACCCTCCACAAATCATTTCTCTTCTGGTATCTTGTTCTCCAGGTGAGAAGCCGCTGCTGAAGGAGTTCCAGGATCGCTCCGTATGGGAAGTGACTCTGAGGCCGATGGAGATCCGGACCTTCCTGCTCCGGGTCTGACAGACTCAGATAAAAAAAAAAAAAATGAAGGAGTGATTCACTTTCAATCAATATGAGATTCCTGTGGCCTCTCGCTTTTGTTTGAATCAAGCGAGCAAAGACATTCTACACCAGTTAGAAATATATGGAAATGATTAAAAGGTTTACAAAGAATTGCCGATTTTAAACCGGAAAACAGTGAAAAGATTTGTATCAAATCCGACCTGGGATGGGCTCCAGAAACAGGTGGAGATTAGGGGTTTTACTCGACTTTACAAAGAAATATAGATCTGAAGATATTTTTTGATATCCAGCTGGGATTTAGAATTGGTTTTGACCTCAAAAAGCCTCTTCCCCAAACACAGAAACAGTTGATCATTCGACACTGAATGAACAACACGTGACTCCTTTCAGAGACTGAATATATGTACAGAATTTGCTGAAGCTGCCTTACGTACTGCACAAATGGACATCACTAAATCCATCGGAAAACTGCATTTTTCGTGGATTTTTTCAGCACACACACACTGCCAATCACTCAGATCCTTAAAGACATTTCAGTGGTGTCTACATTCTGCCTCACGGGTGCATTTCTGCCAATCTTTGTAAATAATTTGAACATGATTTTGTACTGATCATAAAGCAGCTGATAATAAAATGTGTTATTCTTACTTTGTGTGAAACTGTACGTTGTTGTTGTTACAGCTAAACATCCACCGACACACTTACCTCTTTACCTACAAGGAATATTCTATATATTAAAGTCAGAACAGCTTATATTGGTGTTTAAGGACAATTTTGCTTAAAGGGGACCTATCATGCTATATTTAAATAATATATAAGGTATATTAATACGAAACAGATCATGCATTTTAGCCATGCCTCATTTTGCCTCACTCCAGCTCTGTCTTTGCAAGGTCTGATTCAGCTGACCACGCCCCCATGCGGAAGAGGGGGGCGTGACACGGCCCCGGCACGAGCGTCATGTTATCATGCTTGCTGTGATTACGAGTGGAGAGTCAACATGGCCCAACCTCTCATTCCCCTGATTGGTGGAGAGTTGACCAATCAGGCGGAGTGCACCTACATTACGTCAAAAAGGTGCAAATAAAAAATCCACCCGTATCAAATCCGTTGCAGCCCCGTTTTTAGAGATTTGGGTATGGAGGAAAAGAGAGGGGGTTGTGTTTTCTGACACTTTGCGAGTTCCCTGGAACACGGGAGTGCACAAAGTGCATTTTGCATGATAGGTCCCCTTTAAGTTAAAGCATGCTGAATAGTTAAACGGTCGTTTGAGTCACATGCTCTGAATTATTTAACTGTAAAGCAAGATACTTGTATTTCTCTGCATAATGAATGGATTACCTGGGGACACGAAGGAGGGCTTTGTCGAATTTGGACACGTTCAAATACTAATTAACTATGAATAAGCCGGTTAAATACACTGTGCTGCAGCGAGGGAACACTCCTCCCACAATGCACCTGTGGAAACTCTACCAAAAACAACAACAAAAGCAGATTTAAAGTCAGCATGCGGACTTTATTGGACTGTCAAATAACGAAAGATCCCAAAACTAAGAATAAAAAGCTCTGGCGTCAGACCGAACAACTCGTGTTCTGCATGTTAACAGTGTTATGGTTGTTGTGCATATCCAAACACACTCTGATTGCATCTCGTCATCCAGCTGCTCGGGGCCTTCCAGAAATAAAATAACTTTAAAAAAATGTAGATAAGAGTTATTCCATTTTGTCTTCTTTCGTCGGCTCCAGGTTGTGAGGCTCCAGGTTGTGAGGCTCCAGGTTGTGAGGCTCCAGGTTGTGAGAGTAGCAGCATTTCTCTCCGTTTGTGCACTTTCCCTGGAAAACAAATAACAATCATTAGAAAACAGAGAAATGCTGGAAGTCATCTGGCAGGAAATCAAAGCTTTTCTCCACAACATTTTCACCTGAGATGTTTAAAACACAAGTCGTTCAAAGTGCTTTAGGAAAATGAAAGACATTAAGAAGTACTGCAGTGGAAACACATTATAAAATGGCATTTAAAAACAGTCATTAAAAAGCAAAGGTAATAAAATAAACATTGAAAATACAAAAATAAAAGGTAAATAATGAGGGTATTCCAGGTAGGTTTGCTTTTCTTTCTTCCTAGAATCAGCGAGGACTCGTGAGTAATTCATTAATCATTAACGCATGATGGTGTGTTTCCCTCTCTAGGAAAAGAGTCAGGCGGCACTTTTCTAGGAAGAATAATAAACAAATAACCTGTGTTACACCAGGAGGGTCCTAAAGTTCAGCAGGAGTTAGACAAGAGACCCTCCTACAGAGAGAGGACATGTCCTGCTTCGAGGACATGGAGATATTACTCAGTAGAAAGAAAGGTGAACCGACCAGTTTGAACTTCTTGCAGTGGAAGTTTTTGAAGTCTCCAAAATCTGTGATCTGGTTCTTCCTCTTGTTCTGGCACCTCTTCCTCTTGTCATTCAGACTGGTGTCTAAACCACCGCTGGGGGAGAGAGGAGAGGTTAGAGAGGGAGGGAAGGAGGGAAGGGAACAAGGTAAGAAGGAGATAAAACAAGAGGAACAAAGGATGTAGAAGCGAGCTTTGAAAAATGAAAAACAATGTTTTTAATGTTTTTATTCACTCAGATAACTGTTAGCATCAGTTAAAGTGTCTAATAAAGGGTGTTAACAAGCATTTAAAAAGCCATAATATACATTAACATTAGATTTGATTTGAATTAAGCTTGTGATTGATCAACTATCAAAATATTGGGGCATTATTTTCTGTCAATCGATCAATTAGTTGAAGAGTCTGTACAGATCTATTTGGGCCATCCTCTAACCTCTGTGAGTGAGTGAGTGAGTGAGTGAGTGAGTGAGTGAGTGAGTGAGTGAGTGAGTGTGTGAGTGAGTGTGTGAGTGAGTGAATATCTTGTGTTACCCAGATTTAGCTCTTGCTTTGGGCCCCCAGAAGGCCTGCGGGTTCTCCTGGAAGCGGGTCAGGTGACGTTTACGGGACTGAGGGTTGGCGTCCTCCCTCACCGTGAAGCAGGCCTCTGAGCTGCGCACACACACACACACGCACACACACACACACAAGGTTTTTACATAGGGAACATAAGGAATTTGCAAGTCATTTTGAGTCCAGGAGGCGCTCCAAGCCATCAAACTGTAAAGAGAAATTCAGTGGGAATGGTGATTGTGTGTCCTCTCAGGTGTGTGTCTCTCAGGTGTGTGTCTCTCAGGTGTGTGTCCTCTCTGGTGTGTGTCCTCTCAGGTGTGTGTCTCTCAGGTGTGTGTCCTCTCAGGTGTGTGTCTCAGGTGTGTGTCCTCTCAGGTGTGTGTCTCTCAGGTGTGTGTCCTCTCAGGTGTGTGTCTCAGGTGTGTGTCTCTCAGGTGTGTGTCCTCTCAGGTGTGTGTCCTCTCAGGTGTGTGTCTCTCAGGTGTGTGTCCTCTCAGGTGTGTGTCCTCTCAGGTGTGTGTCTCTCAGGTGTGTGTCCTCAGGTGTGTGTCCTCTCAGGTGTGCGTCCTCTCAGGCGTGTGTCTCTCACCTGGGCTCCGTGGAGAGGATCTTGAAGGCGGGGCTTGTCTCTGACAGCTTCTCTCTCTTCACTGGATTGGACTTCTCCTGTGGCAACAACCAATCAGACAAGAGTTAGTCAAAATGATGCATTCAGGAGACCCCACTCAATGGATTCCCGTGAGTACTAACAACCCCCGAGCTTCTGACTGCAGCAAATACAAGACTTGGTAATAACAGTTACGCAGCCTGAGGTCGAGCACCACCAGGAGGCTGAACTCTCTCCCCTCCCTATAAAGTTGACTTTGATAGTTATATTATTTCATGTTACCCAGCAGCGCATGATGTCCCAGATGTCTGCAGGAGGCGCTGACGTCTTGATGGCGTTCTTACAGGCGTGAGAGAGAGAAACTCTGTGACCGGCGTGAAGGAGAGCCGACCTGCAGAGAGACAGGATTCAGAGCGGGAACGTTTGCAATATTCCAACATTTGAAAATCCAAAACTGACAAATCCCATTGCTTTTTGTCGACGGAGCCTCCAAGATGCTTAGAAAAACAAAAACACATCTCTGTATCACGTTTCATAACAACAGTGCTGCTCAGGTGTGTGTTTCTACCTGAACTGCAGCAGAGGGGGGGTGTTGCAGTGTATCGTGCTGCTCAGATTGTCCACAGTGTAATACAGAGGAACATCTTCCAGCTCCTGAAACACAGGAACCACAGGATGTGTTCATATCATGTCTGCAGAACATACAATGTGCATTTCACACGATGCTAAGTCACCTGACAATAACACAGAGAGAGAGAGTGGATAAAAAGGGGAATGAGTGCAGCTTGAGCTTCAACATCAGGATCCATGTATTTCTCGTCCTCTCAAGAATGGAAGTAGTCAAAACAAAAAGAGAGATTTTTTTTTTTTCCTCAAAATCTGAAAATTCTGACTTTTTTCTCAAAATCTCAAAATTCTGATTTTTTTCTCAAAAATCTCAAAATTCTGATTTTTTTTCTCAAAATCTCAAAATTCTGTCTTTTTTCTCAAAATCGTGACTTTTTTTCCAAAATTCTGTCTTTTTCTGAATACTTTAATCAGTCGTCTGCGGCTTGAGCTTCAATCTCAGGATCCATGTATTTGTGATCCTCTCCAGAATGGAAGTAGTCATCACATACAGAGCATCAACTAGTTCCTGAACAGTGTCCTTCACATGCTGATATCCAAGAGAGGGAGTTACACAGTCACAAGATGGAGGAAGAGAAAGCAGTATTCAATGTTTAGTTCAGATTAGCTCCACGTCAGAAATGATCCTGCTTGTCATATGTCTATCTCCATAGAGGCTGAATCATCATGTTAATCACATAGCTATGATATGCCTAAAACAGTCCTGATGCTCTTCTAGGTAATCATACATCCTGTCATGTACACAGCTACAGTTGGGATACCTTTGTTATCATGTTACTCTCATGTTGGAAGAGTACGTTCAGTATTTTCCCAACATACCTCGGTCACCATGCTGAGCATCCCCTCGATCCGTTTGGCCGTCCCAAATCTGGACGGGTTTGTCGATACAGCGGACAGAACCTTCTGGACGAAATCCAGGTCGTGGATTGGCTCGGCCCAGATGGGACCCCCGAGCTGCAGGAGGACACACACAGGGGTCAGAGGGTCAATTCATGTGTTTTATACACATCAGAGGTCAACTCTGGGAATATAGTGGTGCAGGAATGAGTCCTAAAACTGGTCTCCCTGTTCCCTGGTCTGGTTAGCTGAATATATCAGTGAGTGTGTGTGTGTGTGTGTGTGTGTGTGTGTGTGTGTGTGTGTGTGTGTGTGTGTGTGTGTGTGTGTGTGTGTGTGTGTGTGTGTGTGTGTGTGTGTTACCTGATGTCTCTGTCCACAGATGTCACAGTGTGGTCCCACTGGGGGTCCGGTGGCTGAAGAATACTTCATACTGAAATCAGAGCAGAGTCAGATTAACTACACACAGGCAGCAGGAACAACTAACAGACGTCACTCAACAGCATGACTATAACTCATGGGAAACATCAGAGAGGGTCGTTGGTACAGTGTGAGGTGTCTTCTTACTGTTTCCCGTTGGTGGTCCTCCGGCCCATCCTCTGCAGGTGGAAGGAGCCGCAGCCCACACAGTTATACACCAGAGCCTGTTTACTGAGAAGGAGACGAGTGTTAGACTGTGTGCTTTAATGCTGACTACAGCTAATCATTTCAATGTGAGCATGTATGCTAGTAAATGTACATTGTGTTTTGACCAGCTGTTTTAATAGGGTACAGGTATGTCAGAGAGACTGTTTTTTGTTTAAGGTTGAATAATATTGCTATATAGTGGCGACATCTGTGGTCCATGGATTGTAAAAGACTACAATTCCCAGGGTGCCAGCCAATGAAGAGACACAGGTTTACACAGTTCTTAACCGTTTACTTTTTACTATCCAACAGAAATGAGGTCAGTCTTAGTCTGCTAGAGTTATGCCTCCTTTGTTTTGACACTGATTTCTGTTGTTGACCGTGTGTTAGTTTAACTACACAGGCCGCATCAAATGAAGGCAAGTCATTGAAACCTTGAGCAAAAGAAAGTCATGACAGATAGTGTGAGACACGGAAAATGTACGTTTTAAGTGGCGGCATCAAGAGAAACTCAGGAATGTGGCTGCAACAGGCACATCCCGTTTGAAAATGTATTCATTTGGCTTTCTAACTCTCCTTACAATTCACATAAGTTATCAACATTACATTTTTATACCTTCCCATATTTCTATTTCTGCTGCTGCCATTATTATTGTTGCATTGGTCCAGTTCAGGATCATTCATCATATTTTCAATGTTAGGAGAGAGTACAGTTATTGTGTGCGTGTGTGCGTGTGTGAGTGTGTGTGTGTGTGGGAGTGTGTGTGTGTGTGTGAGTGTGTGCGTGTGTGAGTGTGCGTGTGTGAGTGTGTGGGAATGTGTGTGTGAGTGTGTGTGTGAATGTGTGTGTGTGTGTGTGTGTGTGTGTGTGTGTGTGTGTGTGTGAATGTGTGTGTGCGTGCATGTGTGTGCGTGAGTGTGAGTGTGTGTGTGTGAGTGTGAGTGCGTGCGAGTGTGTGAGCGTGTGTGTGTGTGAGTGTGTGTGTGAGCGTGTGTGTGTGAGTGTGTGAGCGTGTGTGTGTGAGTGTGTGAGTGTGCGTGTGAGTGTGTGCGAGTGTGCGTGCGTGTGAATGTGTGTGTGCGTGCATGTGTGTGTGAGTGCGTGCATGTGAGTGTGCGTGCGTGCGTGCGTGTGTGTGAGCGTGTGGAGTGTGCGTGTGTGTGTGGGAATGTGTGCGTGTGAGTGTGTGAGTGTGTGTGCGTACCTGACAGAGTTCTTCACCGTGACCTGTCCTGTGAACACTCGTAGGAACACCCTGATGTAGAAGTCCACGCTGACGCAGAGCAGAGGTTTGATGTATCTCTGGTACACCCCCGCCCTCTGGTCCACACTGTGGAGGATGATACGCAGAGCCTGAGGGCAACAACAAAGAGAAACACACTTTAGAATTAAGGTTTTCATGATGGGAGATGTCTTGCACCATTTACAAATAAAGACTATGAACAGGTTATAAGGCTGGGAGAAGCAGAAGAGAGCAAAGAGGACGCAGAGACGTGAAGAGGACGCAGAGAGGTGAAGATGACGCAGAGAGGTGAAGAGGACGCAGAGACGTGAAGAGGACGCAGAGGTGAAGAGGACCCAGAGACGTGAAGAGGACGCAGAGAGGTGAAGAGGACGCAGAGAGGTGAAGAGGACGCAGAGACGTGAAGAGGACGCAGAGACGTGAAGAGGACGCAGAGAGGTGAAGAGGACGCAGAGAGGTGAAGAGGACGCAGAGACGTGAAGAGGACGCAGAGAGGTGAAGAGGACGCAGAGACGTGAAGAGGACGCAGAGAGGTGAAGAGGACGCAGAGACGTGAAGAGGACGCAGAGAGGTGAAGAGGACGCAGAGACGTGAAGAGGACGCAGAGAGGTGAAGAGGACGCAGAGAGGTGAAGAGGACGCAGAGACGTGAAGAGGACGCAGAGACGTGAAGAGGACGCAGAGACGTGAAGAGGACGCAGAGACGTGAAGAGGACGCAGAGAGGTGAAGAGGACGCAGACACGTGAAGAGGACGCAGAGAGGTGAAGAGGACGCAGAGACGTGAAGAGGGCGCAGAGACGTTACGAGGATGCAGAGAGGTGAAGGACGCAGAGACGTGAAGAGGACGCAGAGACGTTAAGAGGACGCAGAGACGTGAAGAGGACGCAGAGAGGTGAAGAGGACGCAGAGACGTGAAGAGGACGCAGAGAGGTGAAGAGGACGCAGAGAGGTGAAGAGGACGCAGAGACGTGAGGACGCAGAGACGTGAAGAGGACGCAGAGACGTGAAGAGGACGCAGACGTGAAGAGGACGCAGAGAGGTGAAGAGGACGCAGAGACGTGAAGAGGACGCAGAGAGGTGAAGAGGACGCAGAGACGTGAAGAGGGCGCAGAGACGTTACGAGGACGCAGACAGGTGAAGAGGACGCAGAGACGTGAAGAGGACGCAGAGACGTGAAGAGGACGCAGAGACGTGAAGAGGACGCAGAGACGTGAAGAGGACGCAGAGACGTGAAGAGGACGCAGAAACGTAAAGAGGACGCAGAGACGTTTAGAGGACGCAGAGAGGTGAAGAGGACGCAGAGACGTGAAGAGGACGCAGAGAGGTGAAGAGGACGCAGAGAGGTGAAGAGGACGCAGAGACGTGAAGAGGACGCAGAGACGTGAAGAGGACGCAGAGAGGTGAAGAGGACGCAGAGACGTGAAGAGGACGCAGAGAGGTGAAGAGGACGCAGAGACGTGAAGAGGACGCAGAGAGGTGAAGAGGACGCAGAGACGTGAAGAGGACGCAGAGAGGTGAAGAGGACGCAGAGACGTGAAGAGGACGCAGAGAGGTGAAGAGGACGCAGAGAGGTGAAGAGGACGCAGAGACGTGAAGAGGACGCAGAGACGTGAAGAGGACGCAGAGACGTGAAGAGGACGCAGAGACGTGAAGAGGACGCAGAGAGGTGAAGAGGACGCAGAGAGGTGAAGAGGACGCAGAGACGTGAAGAGGACGCAGAGAGGTGAAGAGGACGCAGAGACGTGAAGAGGGCGCAGAGACGTGAAGAGGACGCAGAGAGGTGAAGAGGACGCAGAGACGTGAAGAGGACGCAGAGACGTGAAGAGGACGCAGAGGACGCAGAGACGTGAAGAGGACGCAGAGACGTGAAGAGGACGCAGAGACGTAAAGAGGATGCAGAGACGTGAAGAGGACGCAGAGACGTAAAGAGGACGCAGAGACGTGAAGAGGACGCAGAGACGTAAAGAGGACGCAGAGACGTGAAGAGGACGCAGAGACGTAAAGAGGACGCAGAGACTCGAAGAGGACGCAGAGACGTAAAGAGGACGCAGAGACGTGAAGAGGACGCAGAGACGTGAAGAGGACGCAGAGACGTGAAGAGGTTTCTGGGACAGCTTTTAGATTTAGGAGAGTGCTTTTCAAGATGAAAGACAGCGAGACAGACGCTGAGGTGGCCTCCTCGTTGTTGGACTGGTCAGTAATATGAACTGCTTTGCTATCTTTATGTAGTTGCACTTGCTTGATGTTTGGCTCTGTAAGAAAAGTTATCAACACTAGTTTTTCCATCACAAGTAATCAAAACAAATGATCTTTTATGTCCTTATTTATGAAAGACAATCATTTCCACTTGTTCTGGGCTCGTCCACAAATAATTATTCTATGCCTTAAGCAACAAAAATCCCCTTTAAATGTGACTTTTTTCAGGCCTTCTACATCGGTCCATGGCTTAAACCTGACATCCCATCAACAGATGACAGGTAGCGTATGATATATGGAATCCTTGCTATGGAAAGACTCTCTTTCTCCATGAGGCTTCAGGAGAATACATTTGAGCAAACTCGGAATAAGTGGAAGAGATTTATTTCCCAGAGACAGACTCCCTTACCATATTCAAGAGTCTGCTTTTGTAAACTCTCTAAACAGGAAACACCCCTTGTTTGTTTGTTTTGTTTGAGCTATGGTTGTGTGTGTTTTACTGGAAAAGCTCAAAAGATGGATGACTGTAGAGATTCAAACTGTCATATAAACACCATGTGACTCCACATAGTGTTGCAGCATTCTGCTCTGCATGTTGCAGAGAGCTGCAGGAGACAGCTTCACACCTCTGAGTCTGGAGTTCACTTTAATGATGCCAGCAGCATGTCATCAGTGTGACACACACACACACGTCTATGCATGAACTGTGTGCTTACATGTGTGTGTTTGAGTGCTTTGTGCATACATGCGTCTGTCTGTGTGTGTGTGTGTGTGTGTGTGTTCACCATCTCATGGCAGTATTTGGCTTTGATGGACACAGAGCCGTATTTGCTGTAGCACGTCTCTGTGTTGTTTCCTGCCATCACCGCCATGTCAGTGCACGTTACACACAGCAGACCTGAGAGAGAGACAGAGTCAGTGAGTCAGCAGAAACACAACTGAGAGGAAAACAAAACACTCACTTGAGACTGACTTTAAAGGTCCCCTATTATACTGTTTTTCATCAATATATAATAGGTCTCAGATATATATAAACATGTCTCTGAAGTGTTTGGCTCCAAACACCAAACAGATCATTGCAGCATCCCATAATCCCCTCTGTTTCAGCCCTGTTTCCAAAGTGCTGATTCTCTGTCTGTTACTTTAGATGAAAATAAGGAGCCCCTCCCCACGCCCCTCTGAGAGACATTTGGTTACAAATAACTCAATGGTGCTCTAGGAGGAGATTCAGGTGATAAGGTGGGGGGGGGGATACCTTGGTTGCTGATTGGCTAATGGTTACACAAGACAAAACATCGTTATGACATCACAAAGTGGCCAAAATCTGATCAGCTC
Organism: Dissostichus eleginoides; assembly: GCA_031216635.1. Taxonomy (NCBI): domain Eukaryota; kingdom Metazoa; phylum Chordata; class Actinopteri; order Perciformes; family Nototheniidae; genus Dissostichus; species Dissostichus eleginoides. The sequence continues at coordinate 35,896,186 of CM062266.1, read as the reverse complement.
ATTTTCAGACAGGTTTTTATAGAAATGGATCAGGACAAAAAGAGAGGGGAGTCTCTTTACACAGAGGGGACACATGTTGATGTAGAAGAGACATGAAGAAGAGGGGACACATGTTGATGTAGAAGAGACGTGAAGAAGAGGGGACACATGTTGATGTAGAAGAGACATGAAGAAGAGGGGACACATGTTGATGTAGAAGAGACATGAAGAAGAGGGGACACATGTTGATGTAGAGGAGACATGAAGAAGAGGGGACACATGTTGATGTAGAAGAGACATGAAGAAGAGGGGACACATGTTGTTGTAGAAGAGACATGAAGAAGTGGATTTTGCACAATAGGTGACCTTTAAGAGAGTGACACAGAAACCTATATAACACTACAGGAAGGGAAACCCCCCAAAAATCTGACGTTTTAATGACCATTTACAGTTTAATTGTAGCGTGTTGTTTTGCATTTCATATCAGACAGATGAGAGGCCGTCATGCTGTTATTTGAAGCATTATTATGGTCTGTATTCCTCACCTCCTTCACCCACGGACTGCACGGCTGCATCTAAAAAGGCAGAAGGACTCCCGTATGGATCCAGATCGATGACGTCATAACGATCCTTCCTACCTCGCATCTCGTACATCAGCATACTGCAGAGAAATAAATATGAGACAACATCAATGACCAGTGACAGAAAAGATGCTCAGACAGGAAGTCATTTCAAAGATTGTAAGGCTTTGTTGTCATGTGCACAATAGCTAAAGCGTAGGTAAAGCAATCAAACTCATAAGTCAAACATCAGTGAGGCGGATAAGAAACAGAGAGTTTCGCTGAAAGCTCTGAGGTACCTGGCGTCCCTGCAGCTGGCGCTCAGCAGGTGTTGGACCCCGTTATATTCGGCGTTTCTGGCGATCAGCGCGGCCGCCTTGGAGGAGAAGTCATTGGCCGTGACGCTCTTCAGACCCGGGACCTCCAGGGCGAAACGAACCGAGCGCAGACCGGACGCAGAGAGACCCTCGAGCACCCGGAGACCCCGCTGAGAGAGAGAGGGGAGAGGGAGGGAGAGAGAGGGGTGTTAAAGGTGAATGGATTATTTTTTGGCCACTAGGGGGCAGCAGAGACAGGGGGGTGGCATTGGGATATATATTTTTTAAATCCTCTGGAACAGAGAGAGCTGTGGATTATTGTTACTGATTAATGCGTCAGTGTTTCTTAGGGTCAGAAAAATTAACATAAGGCACATTTTAATTTAAACTGATATGTTTGTCTATAAAAACTGGATTGTTAAGACTATTGTAGACAATTTTAAATTTATTTAGTGGCAAAGACAGGAAGTAAAACATAAATAATAATAGGTTAATAATAATTATGAATAGCTGAATAATTAATTATATGGGGGTATTTTCCAGGCAAAGATAATAATAAAAGAATATATAATAATAATAATAATCAAATAAGAAAATCAACCCACTGTACCTCACATTTCTCCCCCACTGTGGCCGTCTCCATCGGGGTCTCCTCTCCGTTTTTCTCGTCCGTCTGAGCGTCGGCCTCCTCCTCCTCCTCCGACAGAGACACCACCACCCGCTCCGTCTCCCCCGGCAACACCAGCTTCACCCCCCGCTGAGCGAGCACCTCTCTGGCATATTCTGTGAGCACCGCACATCTGAGGGGAGGGGGGGGCATACATCTTATATATAAGCATGTACTGTATATATCAAGACAGGTGACTGATGTTAAACACAAACAAATGTTGACAAAGTACAGACTGAGTGCTCACAACCTGGTCATAGAAACTTATCTGTGTGATTGTGTTGCACTGTTGGAGGAGCCTGTGACCTCAGATTTTCATTGATATATCTACACTGTAGCTATGACAACAAAAGCCTTGAAACTTGAACATTGAGGCCAAGCCCCCAGGAAGTGCGCCGGACTCTGAGGAAAATATTTGTTGTGTCCAAACGGCGGTACTGCAACTTCCGTATCAGTCCGTGACGTCCCTGGGCCCGGAAAGACTTTTTCCCATTGACTAACATTGGGAAAGAGTGGTCTGTAAATCGTTGGATACTTTTTTTTAACTAAATAAACCACCCAGTATGAACATTTGTGTAGCCCTTATTAAAAACATTCGGTCCTCAAGCTATAAAATGTGCTAATAACGTTATTCTGAGAGTTATTTTCCTCGGCATTATGAACGCGCATCTGAGAGTGGGAGCTCGGGGGGCGGGGCTTAAGGGGCAACTCGACTGCGCATGCTCTATGAGCGCACGTACGGGTACTTCTGCTCTGACAGCCAGGCATGACGGGTAATCTGTGACGTTTCGCTCTCTCAAAAGTTGGGCCATTTTGCCTTCATGCGCCAATGAGCAGCTCTCATAGGAAAGAACGAGACTCCGCCTCCCACGCTGTATCCAGTTCTTATTATACATCCATGATTGAGGCAGGTACAAACAAACATGGCTGCCAAAAGAGGAGCGATCATGCCAACAGTGTGGAGGAACTGCTGTGAGACAGAGCAGCACTTCCTCACTCAATTTTATATATTTATATATATATATATATATATATATATATATATATATATATATATATATATATATATATGGGATTTTTATAGCGCTTTCCCTCATGCTCAAAGACGCTTAAGATATATATATATAATATATATATATATATATATATATATATATATCTTAAGCGTCTTTGAGCATGAGGAAAAGCGCTATAAAAATCCCATGTAGTATTATTATTATATATAAGTGTACTGCATACATCAGACCTCAGAAATCGGGAGCATTTCAAAACCACCGCGTGGGGGACGGGATGGTACAAGAACATCTACACATGCTTATTGTAGTTGTAAGTGCCTGTAGATATGTGTGGGCAGGAAAGGAGTGAGCAGAGGGTAGAGTTGTCCATTCTTGTTCTGTTTTCTGTGACTATCTTCCTCCTCATGCTGAGTCACCCTCTCAGACTTTCAGTTGCCATGGAAACCAAACAATGGTGTAGCTGTATTAAAGTCCGAGTGGAAACAGTCGTGAGTAAATCTGATTTTGTCAGAAATGCGGGAGAAATATGACCCCGGGAGGAAACCAGGAGAGGGCAATGAAATCGGGAGTCTCCCACGAAAATCGGGAGGGTTGGCAAGTATGACTGCATATATCATAACGTGTTGAAAAACAGAGCTGATTAAATATGCATGACATTGACTTTCATCAAAATATCGGGCAACGGTGAATCTTTCGAGTTTCACAATCAAGACATCATTGTGTGGGTTCTTGAGTTTGAGAGGGCGACTGCTTTGAGAAAACTTGACGTAGATAGGTGAGTGAAACGCTATTATGATCATATGTACACTAGTAAAATACATGTTGGTTATTGTTGTGTAATTGTTTAATCCCTTTAAATTTAAACCCAATCCAGTGAAAAAAAGAGCAATCGTGAGGCTTTGATATGCAAAAATATACTGAAATTCATAGTTAAATAAGGATTTTGGGGTGAGGGCTTTAGGATTGTGCCACTTCTTATGAACTAAATGTACATGTTTTTTCTTTAAATCTGTTACTTAAAGGGGACCTATCATGCAAAATGCACTTTTTGATGTCTTTTTACATAAACATGTGTCCCCGGTGTGTCAGGGAACTCACGCAGCGTCAGAAAATAAAACCCTCTCTCTTTTCCTCCGTACCCAAATCTCTAAAAACGGGGCTACAACGGAGCTGATCCAGATTTGCGTCCGATTTGACGTAATATCTGAAATATGGACCCAGGGCACTATCAGAAACGTTGCTATCAGAAACAATGCCCGACTGTTTTGGACGTAATATGGTCGGTGTTTACATTAGCATCGCTAACACTCAGAGCTAACCTGTACTGGAGAGCATGTGTGTGAAGAAGCAGGAAATAAAAAGGAACTCACCTTGTGGTATAACCGGCAAGAGAGAAAGCCTTTGAGCTCCATACTGTTTCAGAAAGAATCCTTGATAATCCATGATATGGCGTTTCATCACGGCAGTATTTAGTTTAGACAGTAACTGCCGGGTCCCGCATGAGCTCAGCCCCCTCCTTTTTAAAGCTCTATACCCAAAATCAGCACTTTTGAAACAGGAAGTGAAATAGAGGGATATGAGGCATGGCTAGAATGGGTGATCTGTTTGGTATTTTGAGCAAAACACTTCATAGACATGTTTTTTATATATTTGTATCTATCTGAGACCTATGCTATTGCCTACAAATAGCATGATAGGTGACCTTTAAATGTGCAAAACTGGGTGAGTTTGAATGACAGAACGACCTAATTTGTGTGACAAGTGATTACAAGTTTAAAGATATCTCAACTGTACTTTATAAACCCAAGGAGACCCATGTCTGTCGTGTTGTGTATTTGTGTTTTCTTAATAATAAAAGCCAAAGCAGCCGATGTGTATTCTTACGTCAGATCTCTGTTGAACTCCTGCACCGGGTTGTAGAACACCTCGTTAGCGCTGGGGAACAATATGGCCGCCTTGCCCTCCTTCACCACCGTCTCCCCAGGTAAGAGTCCAACAGGAGGCGTCTTCTCCTCCTCTGCTGCTGCTCCCCCACATTCAGCCGCTGTGGGAGGGGGAACCTCCGAGGAAGGGTTCAGAGGATCCATGGAGCTCAGGCCTCTGCTTCTGAAGATCCGGGGAAACGTCCGTGTGGCTGGGAGCGAGCAGAGAGGATGATGGGAGATGAGGAAGGGGAGAAGACGAGCCGTCAGCATCAAGGTGCGACACCTGGGAGAGAAGAGGACACAAAGAGAGGTTAATTTAAAGGTTTTTAAGAGTTTGCAACAAGAACTTAAATATTGTACTTATGTAAAAGTAGTAATAATGCAGTACGAGCTACTTCTAGATTAGTATACGGTCATTTTAAATGCAGTAAGTGCAAAACAAGTCGTAAAGCGGAGTGTTATTTCAAGTATAATGTAAATATATCTGACAGTATTTACACTTGAACTTTATAGATCAGGTTTAAGTATATACATTATAATACTGACACTTAAGACATCATTCATATCAAGTGTTGTTGATATTTAGCAGCCATCTTCAGATGACTAACATGAGACACGTTTACATTGGAGAGATTATTTAGTGAGGATTTGCTGTTAATAACAATCACCAGGCACTAAGGGGAATACATGAAGCTAATGTGTGTAATCTGTAGCTTCAGCTGCTTATATCTTAACAACATCAATACCATGTGGAGTGACAACGCGTATGGCTCAGTGACAGAAAGCTTTTACATTTTGAACCAAGAAACACATGATATATTTATTATTTAGAGAGGAATTACTCAACTAACTATGAATGACAGCAAGCAGCAGTGTAGTAAACCAAGTGAATACATGAGACTAATGTGTGTAATCTGTAGCTTTAGCTCCTTGTCTTTTAACACAACAACAACATGTGGAGTGAACACATTTATGACTAAAAGAAAAACACATTTATTTTATTGTTAACCCATAAATAAATGATGTTACTTCTCACAGAGTTATTAGCTCCTTTGCTAACGATGCTAACCCTTACAAACAGATTTACCTGTGACGCCTCCCTGCACGCGGACACTGCTCTTCTAATGTTTCCGGTGTGTTTATAATGTTAAAGTTATATAAATGAACAGAGAGGTTTCTGTTTCCTCGCTGCTTCAGTTTACACTCCTGCTTCCTCTCACGTTAGCACATGGAGGTCGCCATGTTTTGGAGCGTCTCTACGGAAGCCTGAGCGGCCAGGAAAAGCGAAGGAACGGGAAAAACCTTCTATTTTTGTTTCAAGAACATATTTGAACATCTTGTATTTTGTAGACATATAAAGTAATACCATTTTATGTATAATGTGAGTAGAAGTACTTGAGTAAAAGTAGAAGTACTTAAGATCTTGTACTTGAGTAAAAGTAGAAGTACTCAGATCTTGTACTTGAATAAAAGTAGAAGAACTCAGATCTGGTACTTCAGTAAAAGTAGAGGTACTCAGATCTTGTACTGTAAAAGTAGAAGTACTCAGATCTTGTACTTGAGTAAAAGTAGAAGTACTCAGATGTTGTACTTGAGTAAAAGTAGAAGTACCAGAGTGTAGGAATACTCTGTTACAGTAAAAGCATTCAAAATGTTCCTCAAGTAAAAGTAGAAAAGTATTCTCATCAAAATATAGTTAAAGTAGCAACATTGTCCATTTCAGAATAATATATATGATATGTTTTATAATGATTGATCATTAAAGTGTTCTCAAAGCTGGTGAAGGTGCAGCTAGTTTGAATGACTTTGTATACTGCAGGGTAGCTTGTGGATTTACTCCAGGTGGAACTAAAGTCTGATTTAACACTTGATTAGATTTCACATCATTCATCCACATCTATGAAGTAACTAAAGGTATTAAGTACATGTAGTGGAGTAGAAGTACACCATGTACCTCTGAATTGTAGTGGGGTAGAAGTACAAAGACTCAAGTAAAGTGCATCAATATTCTCTGCTATAATGTGACACTTTGTATGAAATTCCTCATGTGTTTAATTGAGCATTTTTCTTGGTAATGTCACCTGACTTCAGCAAGGAAAACACTGCTATTAAAAACCCTTCTTCTTCCCCTCTGACAGAGTGACGGTGTAATGTAAGGACAGGAAAGAGAGGCTCGATGCACATGTCAACACATCAGGCCTCATGAATAATCTAATTTAATCTCACGCTGCCTGGAGTTCGTGATGCATGCGAACGACGAGGCTAAACATAGCCATTGTTGGATTAACCCAAACAACTCATGATGTGATCAAATCAGTGAAATGGGGGAAAGTAACATAAATGTAGGCTTTATATGTTAGATAATCTTCTCTTGTTATATTTAATTAAATAACCACATGCAGATACGAGGCCAGATGTTTTAAGATAAAAAAGAGTACACATTGTAGAGGGAATGTAGAAATGGAGAGGTCAATAGGGGAGCAGCAGTTTATAGGATTTTAACACCTGCTGTGTGAAATAGGTGTCATATAGTCAGGTTTGGTACAGTTTTTAATTTGTATTTAACTTGACTTTATGCAACTTCTATTCCACCACATTTGAGTTACAAATATAATACTATATTCTCAACTTCCCCTTCATTTTTTGGGGCAGTTTAATTAGTAATTAGCAGGTTTATGTGAAAATAAATGTTTGCGATAATGAAACCTAACATTAGGAACTACATATAAATGAATAAAATGCTGGTATTTGAAGTTCAGTGTGTTCAAATGAGACACAGTAAGGCCCCCTTGAGGTGCATGTCTAAAACAGCATTTTCACTTGAATATTCACCTAAAATATTTGTTTAAAAAAAACTGATTGAAAAGAGAGTTGAGGTGCAGATATTAGTGGGACTTGCAATCTCTGTGTAGAAAATCCTGGCTGATATTAAGGTTGTATACATCAGAATACTTCCTCTCTGTCTTTAAAATACATAAATGCATGATCTAGCCTACACTGAAAAGCAATATGCATCCAAGTATTTCACATTCACTGTCACCATCACCCACGCTGTGTTATTGAACAGTTTCCATTTCCCCATAAAACAGCACATGCATGACAGTGGGAGAAACACAATGTTCTGTATTCGGACTGAACATCTGGAGGGGGCGCTGTGACAATAAATGCCCATAATGATTTCTTATGTTTGATCTGCTACATTAAAATGATGCTGACAATAAATACCAATAAAGATACATCATATTGAAACAAAATATGCTCCTCTGTACTGTTCTTATTGTACGAGTACTCATGTAACTGCATTTCAACTTAAATGTTAACGAATATGAACAGTTACCTAAAAAAAGAAATGTCAAAAATCCAAATAATTGAAGAAAATGATTTGAGGTTGGAGGTGTTGATGTTGCGGGTCATGTGACCTCTGTATACAAACATGGCTGATGTTAATTAAAAAGATTACGTTTTTTGTATTGCTAAATCTCCAATTAAAGCATGACCTAGTGAGCAGTACACATCCAAACATTTACACATTTACGCAGCAGCTAATGTGGTCTTACAACAGCCGTGCAAAATAGGTGTCATTTAGTTGTGTTTTGTACATTTCTATTTGTATTTAACTTGCTTATTTTCATTTTCTGCAACGTCTATTTCACTCATTTGAAGATGCAAATACTGACTACTCAACTGAATGACCTAAACTGAAAAGCAATAGTGCTATACATCCGAGTATTTCACATTTACTGTCATCATCACCCACGCTGTGTTATTTAACAGTTTCCATTTCCCCATAAAACAGCACATGCATGACAGTGGGTGAAACACAATGCCTCTCTCTCTCTCTCTCTCTCTCTCTCGCTCTCTCTCTCTCTCTCTCTCTCTCTCTCTCTCACAGAGTGGACATTTGCATTTGTTACAGCAAGAAAAGAGCCAAAGACAGCTTAATGTTAACCAAGAGTTATACAAATACACACCCTGTATAACAGTTCTGAGATTTAGCAGCCAGGTATATCTCAAACAGTTATTAATGGCATATATATTGCACATATTGCACATATTTGTATTTAACAACCAAACAAATATTTAGGGGTGGTGGTGAGGATGTTAGGGCGACTTGTGACTTCTGCATGTCCTAAATCCTGGCTGGTATATAGGTTTTTTGTACAAGTATGACATGTGAATACATAATACCTCTGCCTCACATATTAAAGATAACATGAGATAAGAAGGAAAAGGCAGGCGTTAATACGATGGGATTAATATGGATGTAAGTCACATATAAAAATAACAACAATATGGTGAAACTGTATATTTAGGATTATTACATATAGAAGTATATGTGCAAGTGCAAGTTTAAGAGTACATCAATTCTTTTCACCACCAGATGCAAATTCCTTGTATGTGTAAACACCAGGCAAATAAACTTGATTCTGATTCTGACATAAAAATGTAAGAAAAGCAACAGTGCTATACATCCAAGTATCTCACATTGACTGTCATCACCACCACCACGCTGTGTTAGTTAACAGTTTCCATTTCCCCATAAACAGCATATGCACATGAGTTGAGGTGCAGATATTAGTGGGACTTGCCATCTCTGTTAGAAAATCTTGGCTGATATTAAGGTTGTATACATCAGAATACTTCCTCTCTGTCTTTAAAATATATAAATGCATGATCTAGCCTATACTGAAAAGCAATATGCATCCAAGTATTTCACATTTACCATCACCCACCACCACGCTGTGTTATTTAACAGTTGCCATTTCCCCATAAAAAAGCACATGCATGACAGTGGGAGAAACACAATGTTCTGTATTCAGACTGAACATCTGGAGGGGGCGCTGTGACAATAAATGCCCATAATGATTTCTGATGTTTGATCTGCTACATTAAAATGATGCTGACAATAAATACCAATACATTTACATCAACAGCCAATCTTTAACCTGCATAATAAGTACTACTTTTGGTATTCATTTATCATTTTGCTTATAAAAACTACGCTTATCGTAATCCACTTCTACTTAACATTGAGAACTAACTACAATTAGAGCTCACCGGTTTATAAACTCGTCCCTAAGTGTGGTTACATGTAGATTATGACAGCAAAAATAATGATAAAACAGACACTTCAGAATTGTATTTCTGCCACGTTTCGACTGCATGTCCGGGAATAATTGAAGATTTACAGAAAGAAGTCAAATGTGATTGCAAAAAAGTATGTAAGGGTTGTGGTGTGGAGATCGTAGGACTCCTGATCTCAAAAAATTGTATTGCTTAATGTTCTTCCACTGCCTCTCAAATAAATATGCATGATCCTACACTGAAAAGCCATATACATCCAAGTATTTCACATTCACCGTCATCACCACCACCACGCTGTGTTGTTTAATAGTTTCCATTTCCCCATAAAACAGCACATGCATGACAGTGGGAGAAACACAATGTGCCTCTCTGTACTGTTCTTACTGTACGAGTACTCATGTGACTGCATTTCAACTTAAATGTTAACGAATATGAACAGTAACCTAAACATGATTGGAGGTTGGTGGTGTGAATGTTGGGGGACATGTGACCCTTTGTATATACAATCCTGGCTGATGTTAATTTGTATGACTTGAAATCTTCTTCCAGTGCCTCACAAATATATATACATTTATTCGTCCCACAGCATCATAACGTATCAAAATAACAACAATAGAATATGGTGTAAATGTTAACTGCTGTGTTATTTAATAGAAACACAATGCCTCTCTCTCTCTCTCTCTCTCTCTCTCTCTCTCTCTCTCTCTCTCTCTCTCTCTCTCTCTCTCTCTCTCTCTCTCTACGGTAAATGCTGAACATCTGGATGGGGGCGCTGTGACAATGAATGCCCAGAGAGCGTGCAGCTATACATCTGACACAGGAGAATTATAGAGTTAATAGTATTTGGCATGACAGGGAGGGAGAGACTGAGAGACGAGCAGTGAGAGCCGAGTCTGATGCAGTCTCATCCCGCTTAGTATTCACTGAGCAGCGCCTCCAGGCCCCGGAGGAGGAAGGGCTCACCTGCCCGGAGTCTAGCCGAGAAAACACACCGTAAATCGGACGAGATTTGATCCGTCAGTCAGGAGGGAGACGGTTGTGTTCCGCCGCCCGAAGGGAGAGGACAGCCCCGGTGAGTGGAGAGGGGAGAGGGGGTGGATGAGGGGTGGATCATGGTGGGTGGGGCTCAGACAGAAGGGTCGGCTGGGGACGCTGCCTGTCTACCTGCAGAGGGGTGTAATCAGATCCTGTCTCTATGTCATCTGATTACATCGATTGCATTACTCGTAACATTAGATATAGACAAGGAGTAGATGAGATTGAGAGACTGTTAAAGGATGGAGTCGAGATAAATTAATACATACTCATTTAAAAAAATGTATATATATAAAATATAATATAATAAAATAAAATATTGCCTTGCCTTGCCTTTCCTTAAAAAATAAAATAATATATATATATTCATAAAATACAATTTAATAAAAAATCTGATTAAATAATTGCTGGCTGCTTTTAGAATAGATTAAAAATGAAACAAATAATATAAATTTGGCTCATAGTTATAATTAAATTATAAATAAATACCATACAAAAATGAACCAGAACCAGAATAAAAAACAAGCATTACTTGATCACATTTCTTGCTAGATTTGATACAAAATAAAATATAATTTAGACCCCAGTATGGAATGGTTTCAAAAATAAATAAAATAGGAAAATAAAAATGTATAGAAAAACCAAAAATAATCGAATTTTTTTTATTGATTTCAGTTTCGTCACCTTTGTTATGACTGCACAAAAACAATATTCCCACGTGCACAAAAGTTAACTTTCTCTGAAAAAAAAATCGTGTTTATACCACCAAGTTTCTGTGCTAAAGAAAGCAGCATATTTCCCTTTAGCCATGCTACTAATTGGCATTGTTCACTATAGATGGTATTTTTATGGAAAAATGTCCATTTCTGATTATCCTATTTGATTGGAAGCAGTCCAGTTCACCTCTCAATCAACACACTATAAGTGACAGATCACAGTAAGGTGTAGGGTGGAGGTTGCAGCACTGGCAGAAGTCATGAGATAGTGCGCCCTCCACCTGTCTATCTGTCTACCTGTCTGTCTAGCCAATCGGTTTCTCTGCGATCAGTCTGCATCCCCTGGGAGAGTTAAAAAAAAAAATCCAAATCCTATGCGTCCCCCCTCCACATCCTCGATGGCTCTGCGCTCTCCTTCTCGCCTGCATGTGTGTGAGTGTGTGTGCGTGTGTATGCATGAATTGCGTGCATGCTCCTCCGGCTGCTGGTTCAGAGCTTTACAGTCACAATGAACGGCTGCCTGTAGCGGAGCGGAGGGACACACTACACCGCTTATTTGGTATTATTCTGCCCTCCATTGAATCACTCTCCAGCCGGAATACAGCCGAGGGTGAGTTGATCACGGCGGGTCACCGAGGACAAATGTTCTGGTGAGACGGGTCGCTCAGTTTATCCGAGCCCCGTGCATGCATCTTAAATTCGGCTGGGTGATTTTGGATAGAGGGGTGGTGTGTTTCCCTGCAGTGGTGTGGTGAAGCCATTGTTATTTTATTGTTTTTTTTAAGAGGATGGGGTGGTAAAGTTGTGTGCTATGGGGGATGGGCTCATGAGGACAAACTTTAACCACTTCACCGACTTCACTCATTTGTCCCCGGGGGCTGTCCCCCTCCTTTTTCCTCTCGGTAAGTGTCTCCTGCATTCCTGAACTTTCTTTAAAAGGAAAAACTTAGGATTTTTTGGGGACGTGGGCGCAGGTTTCCATGCTAAATGTGCATCTTCTCCAGTGTCTTCTCGTTAAACGGGTTAAGATTTGTTATAGCCAGCCCCCTTTACTTTCCTTCCCTTTCCCCCTCCTCTCCCCTCTCGCCATGCCGGATCCATCCGTCCGTCTCGCCCACAGTTGCAGCGCATTTGTGTCCCGGGATGACCTGTTGATGTCGGCTAAAGATGGAGTACAGTATCGCCGCCCCTCCGCTGTAGACCCCACTGGAAAAATAAATAAATACCACGCGTAAATGTTCAAGTGGCTTCCCTAAAATCCCATTATTTGGAGATTGAATTAGTAATTTATTTGCATAAGCGACATTTTGGAGAGAGGGGGGAACCCACAACGCGTGTCCCGATCGGTGGCTGCCATTCGTCCGGAGCAGGAGGAAGGGAACTCGGTCTAAAAACGGACACCACATCGCGGAAAGAGGCGCTACATATTTTATCCCCACGACTATTTTGGTGCCCTGGTAACTCGGACGATGTGCGTGCTTTAAGAGGAGTTGAATACGGGGTTGGCACGCCAGAAAGAGGTTTCTTTTTGTCCCTTTTCCGCCGCCCCCCTCCTTCCCTCCCTCACCGGCCCGGGACTCCCAAATCCTACCGGGCATCGAGGCTGGCACGGCGGGGCACCGAGCACTGTCTGCCCGCTGTGACCGCCCTCTTTCCCCGCTGCTCTTTCCCTCTTTTCCCGAGGCGACTACCGGCGAGACATCTCTAGTCTTTTCATGTGAGATTAATTAATGTATAATTAATGTGGATAAATAATTATTCTGCAAGTTTGTAGCTTTAGTCGAGCTCATGGGAGGCTACGATGTAGCCACTTTTGGGTGCATGCATGTGTCGGCAAATATCACATTCAGCCTTAAATGTCTTAAAGGGAGAGTTCACTTAAGGCTGGCATGTGTAAAACTTTAGTAAACGGCGTTTTTGTGGATTAAATATATATAAGTGTATCAATTCATGCCAGTGTTAGCCTTAGCTTTAGCTTGCTACTTGCTAACAGGCCACCTTTAACCTCCCGAAACCAGGAAACTGAGGTTGTGATTGATGTTGATATCACATGTTTGAGGATTCAAGTAGTTGTTATTGATTTTATGCCAGCAAAGCAGACTGCATTGATTGAGTTATTGTAAATGGCTGTTAGCTGGAGCAATGGGGTTAGTCTGCATGAAGTAAAGTGTTTATGGCACTGGATTTGAACTTCTAAGGTTGCAGACAGCACACACAGACAGATTTAGGGGAGAGTGTTTAATGGGGCACATGGGGACTGGGGGGCAAGGGTCAAGTGGTGTGAATAAACTCCCCTTTATGTTTCCTGGAAGCTGTTGTGACCTCGCTGACCTGTAATGAGGAAAAGGTGGCTGGTAGAATGTCCTCGGTTGACATCTCCAGTGTGTTGACATCAGATCAGGCCAGCCTTTCTCCCGGGTGAAAAGGAAAGGGTAAAGCTACAAAAATACCCCTGAGCAACTCAACATGTCATCTCCAGTGCTGCTGCTTTTTGCATTTTGCTTATTGTGGGAAGATGTATTTCACATGCATGCTTGTCCTAGCAATTGCCTGCTTATTATTCATATGATTGCACATATTTTACACCTGGAAAAAACCAAAGGCATCTATGATTGGGCGCTGAGAAGCTCCACTGGGACATTTTGTGTGTTTAAATGCTCGCTTGAAGCCAGATTTAAGGGAGCAGAGAATGTTAATCATGCATTTTTAGTACCTTAGAGTTTCCTAGCCAGTGCAGAGGTCAAATCCTGCAGCTATGAATCTGATTACTGCTGCTTTATTATCAGTCTTAAGTACGGCAACCTGTTTTAATAAGACAAAAATCCACCAGACCATTATGATAATGATATACTGATTGAAGTTGGAGTAATGTTAATAACACATTCTGGATATGTTCCAAAGAAATAGCATTCAGAGCCACTTTAGCTGAACATTAATTACGTTAATGTAATATATACAGTATACGGATTTCTTTACATCGACACAGACTGTCAGGGCAGAGTGGCGAGGAAGTTTATGTCCAAACATCATTGATTTCAACAAAATAAGTAGTAAAAAACCCAACTGACTCAGCCGCTAATTTTGTTTTGAAAAAATGCCAATGTTATTCAGATCAAATTGTCCAAAGTGATTCCAGTCCAAAAAGCAATCCTAATTGTTTTTCAGTCCAGAAATTAGCTGCCCAATGAATTAAGCATGATAATATTGTGAATACAGTTTACAGAATTAGTACTTATAATAATAATAATAGCATATTTATCATATTTCAACTGAAAAACACTCAAATGTTCTGATAACCAAGGTTGAGATTTTAGCCTTTATTGTGAAGCTCGTCCAGAATTGTGTATATTAAAAAAAGAAAAAGTAATTCATGTTTAGCTTTAGGACTTTAAATACACATGACTCCCTTATAACCCACTGCCCTACTAACTATGCAGGTATCTATCAAAATTAATGAGATGCTATAAACGCAACAATTAATTATGATGAAATGTTGATGACTCTTTTAATCTCAGCGCTGCCCTTGTGTAGGCGTTAGAGCTCAGGACTGCTTATGCACTTTTTAGAAATCTGTATTTACCGTCAACTAGGGAAGGTTTGCTCTCTTCATTCACACCTGGAAGATTCCCAGTACAACCACTATGTTTTTATTGTTGTTCAATGAGCCGCACAAATACAGGAGTTTGAATTTAAACAAAAAATCTAACTACCGATTAGGGCTGGAACTTTAATTAAATGTTATCTAAATCGCAATATAGTACTAGGAGTTAGCAATACAGCAGTTTAGCATTCGGTTAATGCAAAGTACAGTGTGTGTGAAAATACCATTTCAATGTTGTGGTGCTGCAGAGTTGCCCCACTTCTACAAACCATATTCTACAGATTTGGTTTTCATACATATACCAAAAAAACGATATATTTTTCAATTAAATGAGAATAGGGGCAGTGTTCCCCCCCCCCCCCCCCCCCCCCCGGCAAGAAAAGCCAAAGGCCCGTGAACCTATTCGGGTGGCCCACGCATCCACCCCCCCCTCAACTAAGAAAATACATGCGAGTTGATGGCTACTGTAGACAACGTTCTTGTTGCTCTGTGTTGTTAATGAGTGAGACACACCGGAGGATCTGTGGGGTTTATTCTCCCAAAAATATAATTTACAATTTAGCAGACGCCTTGTTCCAAAGCGACTCACAATGACCAATTACAGGGACATTCTCCCTGGAGTAACTGAGGGCTAAGTGCCTTACTAAAGGGCACACTAGTAGTGGTGTTCCAGGCGGGATTTGAACTCGCAACCTTCCGATCACCAGCCCACCTCACTATCCATTAGACCACCGGTAAAAAAAAATGAATTTTTTTTTTTTATGGCAAACACTGAGGGGTCCTAAATGATCAATATTGGCAATCATAAAACAGTACAAAGCAATGTCAGTTAATATTTGTTCCATTCATTCTTCTTTTTATACTACTATACTATTATTTTATCTGTATAACAATGAATAATAGGGACACAAAGTTAATTTAAATGCATTTTGTACTTGTATCCTCAATATTGTATATCTTACTCCCCTATAGAGTCAGCTTTTTAAATTCTGGGTCCGTGTATCGGCGTGAATTTGCCTCGTGTGCCCAAGTTTTAGTGATAAAATGCTCTTTAGTGTACATGTATCTGCTTGTCAATGTCTTGGTGGTAGCTGTTGAAGGAGTGGAGAGCAATTATGTGTTATATTTCATGATTGGTTCGAGATTATCGACTACTACCATGTAATGCTTCTCATAAATGTAGGTGTTAAAGACGTTTTTGTACCAAAGGGATTTCTTTTTTCGGTCGAATCATGTTTTTTAGGTTATATAAGGCCAGTTGTGCTCTGAGTGGAAGGTGTTGACCAGATGTGGAGGTAACCGTCCAATTCAATCCTCAAATCCAAGTTGAACCTGGACGTTTTTTGGACGTTTGTTGTTGGATCCTTAGTCAATGCAGTCAACATCTTGAAGTGTTCTTGTGCAAGATGCTGAACCCCATATTGCTCCTATAGGCATGGCCAACGGTGTAAAGGTGATTTGTAGTAGTCAGTTTAAATTAAATGTATTTTACGTTTGGTGCAAACTGTTCTAATTACTTCCTATTTCAAAGGAAGGCTGAAGACATTTGACAGTCAGCCAATCAGTGAGCTCGAACAAAGTTAACCCTGCGATATGCACAGCTTGTCAACAAGAGTCTCAACTGTTTTCGTTCCACTTTGGGATGAATTGGTGTTATATTTCCTCCGAGGGGAAGCAGTTCACGGCCGTAAGCCGGATCAGGGATCAGTGGGTCTCTGTTACTTTGCTGAACAGCCAGAAAAAGTGCCGGCCAACACAGAAATATATTTTACTCAGCATTAGTCATTGCACTTTTTTTGTCTGACTCGTAATTCACAATTTTGTTGATGCTACCTATCAATTACTGAATCGGATTTCTACCACAATGAGTCGTGAAATACTTGAGGTTGGATCTTAAAGTTCCAGTTGTTTCTGACTTGCTGTTTTCATGCAGATCGGTGTGATGGATAAATGCTTTCACACACAGTTTTTCATCATCACTTGGGGTATTCAAGTCCAATCACAAGTGTTTAAGCCTTTGCATTGAAGGGAGTTATTTCATCTGTTTAACATACATTTCGTATTATTGTGACATGGTTTAGCAAAGTGTTTGTGTTGTGGCCGGATCAGTAACATTGTGGTGCATAGAGTTGAAATTATACGTCTATTATCAATAAATCATGGTACTGTCGTGTAATGACACAGGTGTTTGGTATGTTGTTTGAGTTTGTAATAAGGACAAAGTTGAATGGATTAACTCGTGACCACTGTTTAGGCAGAATCAGCACTTGGCAGGAACACATTGGAGCTTGCATTAGGCTCTGATTATGCCCTCAGTCATAACATAATGGATATGAATTGACGGTAAGAGTCATCAGTGACGCGATCATTCCTTATTATGTGGACCTAAACATGAGGGATGAAGACAACATCTTTCTATCGGAGTTTCTGGACATTAGTGAAAGTATTTTACTGAGAAATTGTAAATAACTAGCTATACATTTAAAATCTCCCGTAATCAAATATTGAAAAATACCGTGATATGAATTTTTTGTCATACCGCCCAGCCCTAATTAGACCTGTTAAAAAATGGATTCTTGATCTCTGTCAACAGATCCTTTAGTCCGGAGATATGGCCTATAAGTTGTACAATTGTTCAAAGTCAGGTCCATATAAGATAAGATAAGATAAGATGGTACTTTATTGATCCCAATTTGGGAAATGTCTGTGTTACAGCAGCATAACAAGACCAGGCAATGTACAATACAAATTCAAAGACTAGAAATAATCAAGAAAGTACAAAATATACATGTTGAATTTAACAATACTTTAACATATATTGTACAACAAGTCGATACAGTATTTCTTGCTTATCCTCCATACTTGGAAATGCTTTCTTATTGACCTAAAGCTTTTCCATTGAGTCAAGCTGTAGGAGCCATCAATATCACAAAGATGTGGATTTCGTTGTGAACTTAATACGGTTTATATTTTGGTATTTGTTAATTGTTGATAGCTGTGATGATACCATTTGTTTTTGACGATTGCTGCCGGGCCCGACATCAGCCGCTTTTGTTTGTTTCCTGATGTCGCTGCACAAAAAGAGACAAGAAGTTAGTCTGATGCTTCACGTCAGATAGTACTTGAATTAGTATTTGATCAAATAAGGATATTATTTCTGCTGACGTGACCTCTGTGACCTTTTTACTAGTCTTTCTCTCAATGGAGGAACAAACCTAATCACCATCATGTAGTTTCCTATTATCAGTGGTTTGATTTTGGGTTGGTTTACTCCATCAAACGTAGCATTAAAGCAGAGGTGGGAAGTAGTGGAGTACAAATACTTTGTTACTGTACTTAAGTACATTGTTCTGGTATCAGTACTTTACTCCACTACTTATTTTTCTGACGACTTTTTACTTTGACTTCTTACATTTTGAACACAAATACCTGAACTTTCTACTTCTTACATTTTGAACCCAAATACCTGAACTTTCTACTTCTTACATGTTGAACACAAATACCTGAACTTTCTACTTCTTACATTTTGAACACAAATACCTGTACTTTCTACTTCTTACATTTTGAACACAAATACCTGTACTTTCTACTTCTTACATGTTGAACACAAATACCTGTACTTTCTACTTCTTACATGTTGAACACAAATACCTGAACTTTCTACTTCTTACATGTTGAACACAAATACCTGTACTTTCTACTTCTTACATTTTGAACACAAATACCTGTACTTTCTACTTCTTACATGTTGAACACAAATACCTGTACTTTCTACTTCTTACATTTTGAACACAAATACCTGTACTTTCTACTTCTTACATTTTCCAAACAGGCTGGTTCCTTTAGTTTGAATGTGTGTTTGGTGGTGTGATCATTATTATTTAGAGTCATTGCGTGCCTATTGATTTGAACACGATCCGTGTATCCATCATTTCCTGGTCTTCTCTAAAGAAGAGGGACCAATGAAAACGTTGTCATGTTGCCGTTGTTCAGCATGGAAACATTCATTAGCTAACAATGACATTATTGTTCTATTAATATAAAGGGAGGTCAGGTACTCTTTAAAACAGCTGCTAGTTATGGGTACTTTTTACTTAAGTACATTTCAAAGCCCTCTTTACTTTTACTTGAGGAAAGAAGTTTAGTCAGTACTTCTACTTTCACCAGAGTATTTTTAAACACGAGTATCTGTACTTCTACTTGAGGAAAGGAGGTGTGTACTTGTGCCCTCTCTGGTTCTATGTATGTATATAAGGTGCATTAATAGACATAAATAAAGGGTCCGTTGGAAAGTGATGCCTCCAGTCTTTCAGAGACAGACTCCTTGTTTGTTTTCCCGTCACAACTTAGACAGTTCCTCCACGTCTGATCACAAGCTTCTTCTTTGTTGGTGCCGAAGAAGACGAGTTATGTAAGAGACGGTGTTTTGACTGCGAGCGCAATGAGAAAATAACAAAGTAGGCCACGAACCAGCAGGCAGTTTATTAGCTGTGAATTGGATGTAATGAAACAAGGTTAAAAAGACGACGCTTATATAACAGTCGCTGGTGGCCCAGAATTCTCTTTCATTTGGAAGTTGTTTACCAAATACTTAATTTATTAATCATCATAAACTTCTCTTTATTTCAAGTCTCTCTCCTCTTTCCCGGTTCTCTCTGTTTGCACATCTTCTCGTTCTTCTTTTCCTACTTTATTTTTGTCTCATAACTTTTTATGATTCACTATTTCCTCTTCTCCTGTCCTCGCTTCTTCTTCATCACTTTTCTGATGTCTCTCCATTAACCCCTTCCTCATGCTCCTTATCACCTTCCCTGATACGTCCCTGTCACCTCTTCTCTTTTCATTACTATCTAATTAGGGCTGCCACTCACAATCATTTACATTATTGATTGAACAGCCAATTATTTTTGTAGTATGGGGCGGGCTGTGGAATATATCTATATCTTCGTCTAGACGTTGTAGACGTTTAAGGTTATCCCTCTTATGAAATGGGTGGTGTTTTTTCTGGCTGTAAGCGCTGCGTTATTTTAATATATTTCTGAACTTACCAGACTGTTCTAGCTACTGTATTATTTGCCTTCACCAATTTAGTCATTAAATCCTCATTTTTGGTGATTATTTAGTAGAAACTCTCAGTGGACAGTTGTTTTGTGAAAGCCCAAATGGGTAACCATACATTGTTGTTGTATCGCAAAATAATGAAGGCATCAGGCAAAACATATTGAAACATGTTGTTTTTCTTCAGTGCTTTTTCCTGAATGTATGGATTCGTTTCATTGGTATGTTTGTTCTAATGTCGGAAAATAGTGAAAAACGTCCATCCCAGTTTCTAAAAGCCCAAGGTGATGTCTTTAAAGTTGTTGATTTGTTAGTGCAAACCTAAATATATGAACTTTATACAATTTATAATGCAGAAAAAACACAATTTCTGCAATTTTTCCCCCCAAAGTACCGTGACAGTTAAAAAAGAACCACCTAGTATGATAACCAATCCGTATCATTGAAAATCTACTTGCTGAACAATTTCAATCCGGTTCTCTGTGCTCTACCTAATTATATTTGATTTGATTGATATTCACTTTTAAATAATAGAAAAAAGCAGGAAAAATACATTTTCTAGAGGAGGAGAAGGTATTTTTCGACCATTTTTGCCTCAAATAATTACTGGGATTTCCATAAATAGTGGCGTTTATCGTTTCTGTCAGTGGACCTATGGTTGCAGCTCTTCTTCGATTGATGTCAGTACTGTTACCTGTACTCTAACCCCCCCTCTGTGACCCCTGCAGACCCTGTGGTGCTGGGCAGAGCGTTATGGCTCAGACGCTACAGATGGCGATCCCAAACTTTGGCAACAACATCCTGGAGTGTCTGAACGAGCAGCGGCTGCAGGGCCTCTACTGCGATGTCTCCGTCGTCGTCAAGGGACACGCCTTCAAGGTAATAACGCTTCTTTAAAGGTCACCTATTATGCAAAATCCACTTCTTCATGTCTTTTCTACTTCAACATGTGTCCCCTCTTCTTCATGTCTCTTCTACATCAACATGTGTCCCCTCTTCTCCATGTCTCTTCTACATCAACATGTGTCCCCTCTTCTTCATGTCTCTTCTACATCAACATGTGTCCCCTCTTTTTCATGTCTCTTCTACATCAACATGTGTCCCCTCTTCTTCATGTCTCTTCTACATCAACATGTGTCCCCTCTTCTTCATGTCTCTTCTACATCAACATGTGTCCCCTCTTCTTCATGTCTCTTCTACATCAACATGTGTCCCCTCTTCTTCATGTCTCTTCTACATCAACATGTGTCCCCTCTTCTCCATGTCTCTTCTACATCAACATGTGTCCCCTCTTCTCCATGTCTCTTCTACATCAACATGTGTCCCCTCTTCTTCATGTCTCTTCTACATCAACATGTGTCCCCTCTTCTTCATGTCTCTTCTACATCAACATGTGTCCCCTCTTCTTCATGTCTCTCCTACATCAACATGTGTCCCCTCTTCTTCATGTATCTTCTACATCAACATGTGTCCCCTCTCTGTAAAGAGACTCTGAAAGTTTCAGGAACAAAGATTCTCTCTCTTTTTGTCCTGATCCATTTCTATAAAAACCTGTCTGAAAATGAGCTGATCAGATTTTGGCCACTTTATGATGTCATAACGATGTTCTGGCTTGTGTAACCATTAGCCAATCAGCAACCAAGGTAACCCCCCCCCCACCTTATCACCTGAATCTCCTCCTAGAGCACCATTAGCCGCTTTCACACCAAGTACTTTGCCGTACTTAGTGCTCCGGCACTTAGTACCCCCATGGAACTAAAGAGCAGATCGCGTTCACACCGGAATAAGTTCCCTGAGGGAAGATTACGCAAATGAGCCGCTGACGTCACTTCGTCTTCTTCTGCTTTGGGTTTACTGGCAGGCCGCAAATCACTTCACGGCATATACTGCCACCCGAAGTCCCCGGCCGGAAGTCCTTGGAGTTGGGGACTGGCTTCAGTAGAAGCTGCTGGGACTCCCAGCAGCTTCTACTGAAGCCTTCCGAGTAAATCGCCAGAACGCCGACACCTCCTCATCACTCCACTGCTCCCATGTTTTCTTTTGTGTTGCCTTAAGTTATTCTCTCTCCGTTGGTGCGCGGGGCTAATGCTAATGCTAATAATGCTAATGCCACAAATCCAATGGCGGCTTCACAAAACTTTTCAGAGTTTTACGGGGCGTGGTTTGCAATTCTCCCAGCCAATAGAAATTGGTACTTTTTTTGGTACTTTTTTGGTACCACCTCTCTAGCAGGCACTAAAAATGGGGGTAAAAGTTCCCGGCACTAAGTACTCTTTTTGGTGTGAACGCAAAATAAGAGGTACTAACGGAACTAAACGGAAAAGTACGGGGAAAAGTACTCCGGTGTGAACGTGCCTACTGTGTTCTTTTTAACCAAATATCTCTCAGAGGGGCGTGGCTCCTTATTTTCATCTAAAGTAACAGACAGAGAATCAACTTATCTCAATACTTAAAGGTGCCCTATTATGCTTTTTGGGGTTTTCCCTTTCCTGTCCCTTCTATTGGCTAGCGCTCCAACACATTGTACGTGATAGGCTAAGGTAGAGACTCTACATACTGATATACACCTGAACATCAGCAGGAGAGGACTCTTTAAAGTAGAGACACTACATACTGATATACACCTGAACATCAGCAGGAGAGGACTCTTTAAAGTAGAGACACTACATACTGATATACACCTGAACATCAGCAGGAGAGCACTCTTTAAAGTAGAGACTCTACATACTGATATACACCTGAACATCAGCTGGAGAGGACTCTTTAAAGTAGAGACACTACATACTGATATACACCTGAACATCAGCAGGAGAGGACTCTTTAAAGTAGAGACACTACATACTGACATACACCTGAACATCAGCAGGAGAGGACTCTTTAAAGTAGAGACACTACATACTGACATACACCTGAACATCAGCAGGAGAGGACTCTTTAAAGTAGAGACACTACATACTGATATACACCTGAACATCAGCAGGAGAGGACTCTTTAAAGTAGAGACACTACATACTGATATACACCTGAACATCAGCAGGAGAGGACTCTTTAAAGTAGAGACACTACATACTGACATACACCTGAACATCAGCAGGAGAACTCTTTAAAGTAGAGACACTACATACTGATATACACCTGAACATCAGCAGGAGAGGACTCTTTAAAGTAGAGACACTACATACTGATATACACCTGAACATCAGCAGGAGAGGACTCTTTAAAGTAGAGACACTACATACTGATATACACCTGAACATCAGCAGGAGAGGACTCTTTAAGTAGAGACACTACATACTGATATACACCTGAACATCAGCAGGAGAGGACTCTTTAAAGTAGAGACACTACATACTGATATACACCTGAACATCAGCAGGAGAGGACTCTTTAAAGTAGAGACACTACATACTGATATTATAAAATGATCTCAAAATATGAAATGAAAGCTTGAAAAGCAGAAGCCGCGTTAAAGCAAAATAATAATTGTTATATTGACTTTCTTCAAACACGGTAAAGGAGTTCGATTTGGAATCAAAACTGTGAAAGAAAGACGTTTTAAAAAAATGCCTCTTACATGTTTTTGCAGATATTTCCTTGTGTGCCCTGCTTGGGAAAGGTTTTGGCATTTACTTTATCAATAGTTCATTGGCCCTGAAGGAGGTTTAGTGAAACCTGCAGCACGGCGGAATTAGCTCCACAGTGAAGATATCGACAAGATTTTTGTGAAAATCTATTGTTCGGACAGGGAAATATGACCCGGGTCAAAGTGAGCAGAGTGCAGCGTTAAATAAAGTCTCACAGATTTCCTGCAGAGCCTCCAGCCACATCTCTCACACAGGGGATACATCTCTGCCCGTTCAATACAGTTTCAGTACGGCTACAATTAGATATTTGGCTTCATTACAGAGTGTACTGTAATGGGGAAATAAGTCGTTTGCAGTTTGATATAATTTACATGATAAAAAAACTAAATAGATACAACCTAAGGAACTGTAAACATGACGGAGATGAAGCCTCTTAACTTTGGTTTCTTACTTCATTATACTGCACACACACATGCTTGTGCTAAATGTACTTGACTACAATGCATGTAGATGCTGCACTAATAATTGACTACAAGCATTCATTTGGCAACGTATCAAATTCCAATATCCCCTCTCCTTTGGGCTCAGTTTGTACCCACTCCTGAGGGACATTTCTGTCTTATTAGCTGCTAAACACTCTAATTTTACGACGCTTTTGGAAACCGAGGGTGGGTTTTTCTCATGTAGGAACGCTGCTGAAAACCTGGAGGAATGTCTCGACTTGTGTTGTGCAGAAACTGGCTAAACTT
Source organism: Dissostichus eleginoides (assembly GCA_031216635.1). Taxonomy (NCBI): domain Eukaryota; kingdom Metazoa; phylum Chordata; class Actinopteri; order Perciformes; family Nototheniidae; genus Dissostichus; species Dissostichus eleginoides. Next base: position 35,871,894 of record CM062266.1, on the reverse strand, counting down.
GAGTACGGAGGAGCGAGGGAAGTGGATCAAATCGAGACAGAGATCCTGAATCCACATTGTTTATCTCTCCCTCTTCATCCCTTCCTCTCCGCTCAGCCTTCCTCTGCGCTGCAGCGTGACCTCATCACCCCTCGACCTTTCCCCCCCCCTCTCTCTTCCTGCAGGACTGTAGTCTTCTATCCAGAAACATTTACTCTCCCAAAATCCCCACACACCAGAGACAACACACTCACAGATAAATAAATATATATATATATATATATATGTACTGTATATGTGTGACACTTGGGTCCTGCTTTGCTGTTGCTTTCTTGTACTTCACCAGAGTCAGTTTGTGATATCAATCAGCTTTTATTCTGCAAACCATGGAATAGACCCACAGATCCACAGTTTAGCCACAGTACAGTGAGATGTTGCTCTACAAAGGAAAGTTTCACATCAGTGACGTAAATGCCACATGCACTCCTCCACAACGTTAGCGGCTAACTAGTTAGCTGGAAAACGGCTCACTCTCAGTTTATGTACAATTCTTTTAAAAAGTGATACACTACGGAATCTAAAGACATTTAGCTAAACTCAAAATATAACCAATAAATGCAGATTATACACAGAATAGTACACGTAGATCACAATTATTATTATATTTATAACTGAGTGAACAGAGCAACAACTCACCAAAAGCTAAGAATCCTCTAACACTGACGGATTCCCAAGATGCACCACATTCAGCTTCCGGCTGCGGCTTTTCAAAATAAAATAAAATGACAAAACTATGGCTGTAGTCCCAGTTTAACAGGATTTAATAAAACAAACATTCATTATTTACACTGTTACATCTGTATATATTGAAATCACAGTATGGACTAGTGCAATATTCAAAAACACAGGAAGCACACTATTTGTTAAAGCTAAATATGTGTTAAAATACAATTTGTAATGAAGTATAGTGGCACTGCAAATCATATTGTAAGGGCCAAAAGAGGTCCTATTATGTGTTTTGTGGTTTTCCCTTTTCTCTAGTGTGTTTTTAGGGTTTTAGTGCATGTCAATGGTCCGCTAAGGCTAACATTCCTGTGTTCCCTCCAGAGGGAGTTTCTCTCTCACTTCTATTGGCTAACGCTCCAACACATTGTATACGTGATAGGCTCTCTCTCCTGGTGTTTCCCTCTCATGACCTCTCTCTCTCTCCTGGTGTTTCCCCCTCATGACCCCTCTCTCTCTCCTGGTGTTTCCCTCTCATGACCCCTCTCTCTCTCCTGGTGTTTCCCCCTCATGACCCCTCTCTCCTGGTGTTTCCCCCTCATGACCTCTCTCTCTCCTGGTGTTTCCCCCTCATGACCTCTCTCTCTCTCCTGGTGTTTCCCCCACATGACCCCTCTCTCTCTCTCCTGGTGTTTCCCTCTCATGACCTCTCTCTCTCCTGGTGTTTCCCTCTCATGACCCCTCTCTCTCTCCTGGTGTTTCCCCCTCATGACCTCTCTCTCTCTCCTGGTGTTTCCCTCTCATGACCCCTCTCTCTCTCCTGGTGTTTCCCCCTCATGACCTCTCTCTCTCTCCTGGTGTTTCCCCCTCATGACCTCTCTCTCTCCTGGTGTTTCCCCCTCATGACCTCTCTCTCTCTCCTGGTGTTTCCCCCTCATGACCTCTCTCTCTCCTGGTGTTTCCCTCTCATGACCTCTCTCTCCTGCTCCTGGTGTTTCCCCCTCGTGACCCCTCTCTCTCTCCTGGTGTTTCCCCCTCATGACCCCTCTCTCTCTCCTGGTGTTTCCCCCTCATGACCTCTCTCTCTCTCCTGGTGTTTCCCTCTCATGACCTCTCTCTCTCTCCTGGTGTTTCCCCTCATGACCCCTCTCTCTCTCCTGGTGTTTCCCTCTCATGACCTCTCTCTCTCCTGGTGTTTCCCCCTCATGACCTCTCTCTCTCTCCTGGTGTTTCCCTCTCATGACCTCTCTCTCTCTCCTGGTGTTTCCCTCTCATGACCCCTCTCTCTCTCCTGGTGTTTCCCTCTCATGACCTCTCTCTCTCCTGGTGTTTCCCCCTCATGACCTCTCTCTCTCTCCTGGTGTTTCCCTCTCATGACCTCTCTCTCTCCTGGTGTTTCCCCCTCATGACCTCTCTCTCTCCTGGTGTTTCCCCCTCATGACCCTCTCTCTCTCCTGGTGTTTCCCTCTCATGACCCCTCTCTCTCCTGGTGTTTCCCCCTCATGACCCCTCTCTCTCTCCTGGTGTTTCCCTCTCATGACCCCTCTCTCTCTCCTGGTGTTTCCCCCTCATGACCTCTCTCTCTCCTGGTGTTTCCCCTCATGACCCCTCTCTCCTGGTGTTTCCCCTCATGACCTCTCTCTCTCCTGGTGTTTCCCCCTCATGACCCTCTCTCTCTCTCCTGGTGTTTCCCTCTCATGACCCCTCTCTCTCTCCTGGTGTTTCCCTCTCATGACCCCTCTCTCTCTCCTGGTGTTTCCCTCTCATGACCCCTCTCTCTCCTGGTGTTTCCCCCTCAGGCCCACCGTGCCGTGCTGGCGGCTAGCAGCTCGTACTTCAGGGACCTGTTCAACGCGGGGGGGAAGAGCTCGGTGGTGGAGCTGCCCCCTGCTGTGCAGCCGCAGAGCTTCCAGCAGATCCTGGCCTTCTGCTACACGGGACGCCTCAGCATGAATGTGGGAGACCAGTTCCTGCTCATGTACACCGCCGGATTCCTGCAGATACAACAGATCATGGAGAAAGGAACAGAGTTTTTCCTCAAGGTAAGCTGATGATGAAGCAATTAAACAGAAACGAGCAATTAAAGGTTGAATGCATGTGTCTAATGTCAGAGATTCAAATGATTGATGGGTGGTTGCCAATGAAAATCTGAAGTGTCAGGCTCCTCCAATAGTACAACATACAAGAAACTTGAAACCATAGAAAAGTACAATTGTCCAAGAAAATACTGCAAGCATAAATAACGATTCACCAATTCCCAAACTGTTGTTACTCTTCTTACATTGAAAATGGATGCTAAAGCATTCATAAACAAAATGATTTAACGACATGTGTATAAATAGAAATGCACCAATTACACATTTCTTGACCGATTCCAATTTTTCTGCCATTTATTTTAAGGAATCTATCGGAGCGCAGTCACATTTTTCTCCTTTTTTTTTTTTTATCGAAAAAGTAAATGTCATTGTGTTCATAATAAAAAAAATTGACCATTAGGTAACTTACATGTTTCCTAAACTGCGCTAAGTTACAAGACCTTTTTGCTTTCAATTATTATCTGTTTTTAAAGTTGTTCCTCAAAGGTTAATTTTGGACTTGCATGTGTTACAAATTGCGAGCTTAAAGTCTTCTTCACTCGCGCTGAATAACTTCTACTCTAACGACATTATGTGTGTGTGGCTGTGACGCAGTGTGTGTAAACTGAGTATGGAAACGTGTCACAGTAGAGACACGTAATACTGATATATACCTGAACATTAGAATAATAGGGCCTCTTATAAATAGTAAAAATTCATAGGAATGATACTATATGCGTAAAAAGCCCTTTGCATAATTTGTAATAAATTATCCAGGCATGAATAAAGTGGGAGCTGCTGCCATGGCACCTGTTGTGTGACATTATGCATGGCATCAGGGGGCGTCAGTGTTTGTAGACACTTTCTTGTGACTGAAACATAATTAAAGGATCGCGCTGCCACTACAGGTTCCCTCTATAGTAGCAGATGATCTGATTAGGTCTGGATTGCCTTGCCGCATACATTTACATATTAACGAGCAAAGCTGATTTCCTAAAAAAGTAACTCTTAACACCTCCAGACACAGAGGTGGTGTGGTACCAAATATGTGTTACGTGAAGTACGTTAGATTACAGTATTTACTCAGGATGTGTTAAGAGTTTGGCTTCTTTGGCGAGCCACCAACGATCAAGGGGAAAATACTTTTAATGTAAAGAAAATAACATGTTGAGCTTGTAGGATAGTGAAAACCCTTACCTTTGTACAAAAGCAGGACAGATTTAAAGAGGCCTTTCATGCTTTTGGGTTTGTTCTCTTTCCTGTAGTGTGTTATATAGGTTTTAGTGCATGTAAATGGTCTGCAAAGGCTACAATCCCTGTGTGACTGGGCTCTGGTTTCAGACAGAGGGTGAAAAGAGGTGCTGCAGCACAGGCAGTATGAGAAAAATAAAGAGCTTTTTGAACATTTAAAGCATGGAGACATGTCCCAGGAGAGACACTACATACTGATACAGTATACACCTGAGAATGAGAACAATATGTCCTCTTTAAGATAACAAGCCGCACGTGTTATAAGAAGAAGCTTTACCTAAAATAGATTATCTAAAATTAGCCAGAGGCATCGAATTTCCATCGCATTCTCCTGAATACCTGGAGGGGATTTGTTCAGTTTTGCACAAACGTCCTTGTGGACTCAAGGATGAATAGATAGTAATTTGATGATCAAAGGTCACTGTTAACTCACTTAAACATTTTTGGGGGGCATTCATTAATAAATGTCTAAATACAGTAGGATTCATTAGCCGCTTTCACACCAAGTACTTTGCCGTATTTAGTTCCCAGCATTTAGTTCCCAGCACTTAGTACCCCCATGGAACTAAGAGCCGATCGGGTTCACACCGGAATAAGTCCCTGAGGGAAGATTAGGCAAATGAAGCCGCTGACGTCACTTCTTCTTCTTCTGCTTTGGGTTTACTGGCAGGCCGCAAACAACTTCACGGCGTATACTGCCACCCGAAGTCCCCGGCCGGAAGTCCCCGGAGTTGGGGACTGGCTTCAGTAGAAGCTGCTGGGACTCCCAGCAGCTTCTACTGAAGCCTTCCGAGTAAATCGCCAGAACGCCGACACCTCCTCTTCTCCACCGCTCCCATGTTTTCTTTTGTGTTGCCATAAGTTATTCTCTCTCCGTTGGTGCGAGGGGCTAATGCTAATGCTAATAATGCTAATGCCAGCAAATACAATGGCGGCTTCAAAAAACCTTTCAGAGTTTTACGGGGCGTGGTTTTGCAATTCGCCCAGCCAATCAGAAATTGGTACTTTTTTCTCCCCAGGAAAGTCCCACCTCTCTAGCAGGGACTAAAAATGGGGGTAAAAGTTCTCTGAACTAAGTTCTCTTTTTGGTGTGAACGCAAAAATTCCAGGCACTAACGGAACTAAATGGGAAAAGTACGGGGAAAAGTACTCCGGTGTGAAAGCGCCTAATGAGGAAGTGAGGACATTTTGGGCAGACATAGATGTTAACTATAATTGTACTGCTTAATTAAGTGTAATTCTGGTATTAAAAATAAGGAACTATCTGATCATACAATAGGTATAAGATTATAAATATACCAAGATCTTTGATGCCAAATATTAGTACTCAACTAGTGTCCATTCTGGATGCTTCGGACACATTTCCGTTGATCCCAGTCCTGCTGAATATGGAAAACAATAACATTTACAAACCTGCAAAAACATGAGATGATGGTGCATTGTGTATATATTCATTATAATTACTTATTCTTTATTAGGATCCCCATTAGCACTAGCATGAGCATTGGCTATTCTTCCTGCGGTCCTCACACACACACTGTCAAACATACATAAAACAAAACAGCTCCTCATTTCATGCAATTTACATATGAAGTGAAAACTAAAATGGTCATCCAATTTGAGCCATCATAAGGCCAAACAAAAAAATACAAATAAGTGTACATAATACATACATAGCCACAGGCACAGTTCAATTATACTTTAAATACTGAGATAAGTTTTTAGCAACCTTTTGAATTGTACATGAGATTTTTCATGAATGATATTGTTGGGAAAATCCTGAATGTGTTCTTCCAATATGAGAGTACACATGATAACAAAGGTATCCCAACTGTAGCTGTGTACATGACAGGATGTATGATTACCTAGAGAAGAACCGGTATTCCTCCATCTTGTGACTGTGTAACTCCCTCTCTTGTATATCAGCATGTGAAGGACACTGTTCAGGAACTAGTTGATGCTCTGTATGTGATGACTACTTCCATTCTTGAGAGGATCAGAAATACATGGATCCTGAGATTGAAGCTCAAGCCGGTGACGAGTGATATTTAACATTTGTATGTGTTCAGAAAAAGTCAGGATTTTGAGAAAAAGTCAGGATTTTTTAGAAAGTCAGAATTTTGAGATTTTGAGAAAAAGTCAGGATTTTGAGAGAAAGTCAGGATTTAGAGAGAAAGTCCGAATTTTCAGATTTTCAGAAAAAAGCCAACATTTTGAGAAAAAACTCAGTATTTTGTACATGACAGGATGTATGACTACCTAGAAGAACCGGTATTCCTCCATCTTGTGACTGTGTAACTCCCTCTCTTGTATATCAGCATGTGAAGGACACTGTTCAGGAACTAGTTGATGCTCTGTATGTGATGACTACTTCCATTCTTGAGAGGATCAGAAATACATGGATCCTGATTATTGAAGCTCAGATATGGACGGTAAAGAATTCCAGCTGAATAAATAATGAGCTTCCCCTTCAGGTCTCCTCTCCGAGCTGTGACTCTCAGGGTCTCCACACCGAGGAGACCCCCACATCAGAGCCCCAGAGCCCCGTCACTCAGACGATGGGAGGAGGCGTTGCTCCTTCAGCTGCGAGACCCTCTTCCTGTCTCACTCCCCTCCCTCTGGTGTCCAAAGTGAAGACAGAACAGATGGCCTCCACACCACAGCCACAGCAGGTAGGACGTCGCTAACAATCCTGAAATAAGTGTTGCATTGATGAAGTTGTGAAGGGATGGCGTCTTTTGTAGGCTGACCCCTCCACAAAGAGCCAATTGGATTTGTTGATGTGATTTTGGATTATAACAGAAAATAATCTCTGTGGCAAACAAACATTTAATGTATGCTGATAATCTCCACATATTAACACCACTTTATGATTTCTGAATTAAAAACCTAACGTTGGGCTATAAAGGAACTACAGCACGGTCACATGACTTCACGTCACCACCGCTAAGCTAAAGGTGGCTGATGTTGGGCTATAAAGGAACTACAGCACGGTCACATGACTTCACGTCTCCACCGCTAAGCTAAAGGAGGCTTATGTTGGGCTATAAAGGAACTACAGCACGGTCACATGACTTCACGTCTCCACCGCTAAGCTAAAGGTGGCTAATGTTGGACTATAAAGGAACTACAGCACGGTCACATTACTTTACGTCTCCACCGCTAAGCTAAAGGTGGCTAATGTTGGGTTATAAAGGAACTACAGCACGGTCACATGACTTCACGTCTCCACCGCTAAGCTAAAGGTGGCTAATGTTGGGTTATAAAGGAACTACAGCACGGTCACATGACTTCACGTCTCCACCGCTAAGCTAAAGGTGGCTAATGTTGGGCTATAAAGGAACTACAGCAAGGTCACATGACTTCACGTCTCCACCGCTAAGCTAAAGGTGGCTAATGTTGGGCTATAAAGGAACTACAGCACGGTCACATGACTTCACGTCTCCACCGCTAAGCTAAAGGTGGCTAATGTTGGGCTATAAAGGAACTACAGCACGGTCACATGACCTCACGTCTCCACCGCTAAGCTAAAGGTGGCTAATGTTGGGCTATAATGGAACTACAGCAGTATTGATCTATACAAGTGCTAAAATGCTGACTCATGTCAACCTCATTTATTCTTTTCTATCTGACAAAAGACATCAACTATTTTTGTCAGAAGTTGTTAAATGCTCTACATGGGGTTAACTTGAGATGTCAAAAGGCTTTAAAGGTCACAAAGGTCACGTATATAATAATTTCCAGGTTCATGCTTGCATTTTCTGTTTCTGTTAGAACATGTTTAATGCTTTAATGTTTTAAAAACGCTGCGTTTTAGCACCTTCAACAGAATTGCTTTGCAAGGCAACAGCTTGGATCCATATTTACTTATATATATACTTATATCTCATTATTTAATAAAAAAAGAAATGTATCGTAATGGAGAGAAACTAATCAATACAAACCAACCTTACTTGCATGTTTGAGAAGATCAATATGAAATAAGCAATTTAGCTCGTACGCCATAACGAAAAGTGTTGACATTTTGGCCTTTGGCTGTTTCTTCGTACATTAGATTAATCTCTCCATTGTTTATTATTAAAATAGTTAGTTTACATTTGTTAGTGCGTTGTTTGTTATTGTTTATTTCAGAGTTGTTTACAGATAAAGATACATAAACCAGTGTTTCTCTCTCAGCAGGAGGGCTCTCCCTACTCGGTGGTCTGCACCCCTGTTGCTAAGCGACTGTGGGAGGGGAGTAACCGTGACAGCGGCGGGGGGGGCGGCATGAGGAAGAACGCTCGCTACTCAACATCCTCCTCCTCGTCCTCCTCCTCCAACAACATTACCCAGGATGCATCTGGGCGCGTACCTACAGCCAACGCCGCCATGATGGGTGGAAACGGTGTTGCCACTTCAATGGGAGGAGCCGTTATCAACAGTAACCACAACAACCATAACAACAACAACAACAATAACTTAAACGGCGGGACCCCCGATGGAACAAGCCCTGGCACGCTGAGCATGTACACCAGCGACTCGCCAATTAGTTACCACGAAGACGAGGAAGAGGACGACGTGGTGGACGAGTGCGCCGAAGAACAGTACCGACAAATCTGCAACATGTACACCATGTACAGCATGTTGAACGCTGGGGCAGCAGGTGAGAACTGGTTCATTTCTACTTTAAAGAGTTCTCTCCTGCTGATGTTCAGGTGAATATCAGTATGTAATGTCTCTACTTTAAAGAGTCCTCTCCTGCTGATGTTCAGGTGAATATCAGTATGTAGTGTCTCTACTTTAAAGAGTCCTCTCCTGCTGATGTTCAGGTGTATATCAGTATGTAGTGTCTCTACTTTAAAGAGTCCTCTCCTGCTGATGTTCAGGTGTATATCAGTATTTATTGTCTCTCCTTTAAAGAGTCCTCTCCTGATGATGTTCAGGTGTATATCAGTATGTAGTGTCTCTACTTTAAAGAGTCCTCACCTGCTGATGTTCAGGTGTATATCAGTATTTAGTGTCTCTACTTTAAAGAGTCCTCTCCTGCTGATGTTCAGGTGTATATCAGTATGTAGTGTCTCTACTTTAAAGAGTCCTCTCCTGCTGATGTTCAGGTGTATATCAGTATTTAGTGTCTCTACTTTAAAGAGTCCTCTCTGCTGATGTTCAGGTGTATATCAGTATTTAGTGCCTCTACTTTAAAGAGTCCTCTCCTGCTGATGTTCAGGTGTATATCAGTATGTAGTGTCTCTACTTTAAAGAGTCCTCTCCTGCTGATGTTCAGGTGTATATCAGTATGTAGTGTCTCTACTTTAAAGAGTCCTCTCCTGCTGATGTTCAGGTGTATATCAGTATGTAGTGTCTCTACTTTAAAGAGTCCTCTCCTGCTGATATTCAGGTGTATATCAGTATGTAGTGTCTCTACTTTAAAGAGTCCTCTCCTGCTGATGTTCAGGTGTATATCAGTATTTATTGTCTCTCCTTTAAAGAGTCCTCTCCTGATGATGTTAAGGTGTATATCAGTATGTAGTGTGTCTACTTTAAAGAGTCCTCTCCTGCTGATGTTCAGGTGTATATCAGTATGTAGTGTCTCTACTTTAAAGTAGGTGCTTCACAATGCTATGAGGAGAAAATACAATAAAATAAAAAGTTCTCCAAGGAACATATTGGATAAAATATGGTAATATAAAAAAGGTAAAGAGCATGACCTTCTCACCCCCTACCAACCCCAACGGTCCCTCAAATCCACTTCAGCCGGTCTCCTTTCCATCCCATAATCCTTCGGAGACGGAGCCTTTTTTCTGTGGCAGCTCCCAGGCTCTGGAATAATTCCCTCCCCCAAAATCTCTGTGACTTCCAGTCCCTCACACTCTTCAAATCTCGCCTCAAAACTCATCTCTTCTACTCTACCTACCCGTAGCCCCCCAAATCAATCCATGCCCGTTGATAGTCTTTGTTTGTCCTTGTTTGTTTGTACTCCCCCTAAAAAAAACCTTCTGGGGTTACTCCGGAGAAATGCTCGGCTCATTGTGTATTTGCTGACGTATTAAAGCGCTTTTACTCCCAAGCACTGAATAGACAAAATAGAAGGAAGTTGAAAAATGCAAACCACCGCCAGCACTATTTTAATATGCCCATTAATTTGGATAAACTCTGAAATTGAATGCGCTGTTCCTTTTGCAAATGCTACACCTTTCCGCCATAAAGATCAGGATAGTAGTTTTCTTTTTTTCCCAACCCTCCCTTTTTATATTGTAAAGCGACTTTGAGTGAGAGAAAAGTGCTTTATAAATACAATGTATTATTATTTAGAACTGAGGACCTTCCTCTGGATCCAAACGTGTCTCCACTGACCTGCGACTGAATCATAGATTAAAATCTCTAATTCCAGTTGACTAAAGTGAGAGTAAAAACACTTTAGTAAGTGCACTAAATGATCTTAATGCATGAATGGAGGCGAAGAAGCACGCGATGCAGAGTGGAGAAAAGAGAGAGGCCTTCGACACACACTTGTGAATTATCTCACTTGCATCACGGCTAAAAGTAGAGCAGGCTTTTTCTGTTGGATGACGTGTTGTGGAAAAGTTAACAAGATTTCTGGGTAGGAGGCTAAGTGCTAAGTCTGGAAGATGTAATGCAATTTGTGTCATTAGCAAATGTATTAATAACTTAAGTTGAGCTAAACCGCAATTTAAGTGAGTTTCTAAAAGTTATTTTGGGGGGAATTGGAAGTTTCCACCCAGAACACTTTATGTAAATAACTTTTAATTAGCTATAATGGTATAACGATGATAATTCAACCGTGCAAAATAATCATTATTTAAAGGGGACCTATCATGCAAAATGCCCTTTTTGATGTCTTTTATACATAAAGATGTGTCCCCGGAAAATAAAACCCTCTCTCTTTTCCTCCGTACCCAAATCTCTAAAAACGGGGGAACAACGGAGCTGATCCAGATTTGCGTCCGATATGACGTAATATCTGAAATGTGGACCCACGGCCCTATCAGAAACGTTGCTATCAGAAACAATGCCTGACTGTTTTGGACGTAATATGGTCGGTGTTTACATCAGCATTGCTAACACTCAGAGCTAACCTGTACTGGAGAGCATGTGTGTGAAGAAGCAGGAAATAAAAAGGAACTCACCTTGTGGTATAACCGGCAAGAGAGAAAGCCTTTGAGCTCCATACTGTTTCAGAAATAATCCTTGATAATCCATGATATGGTGTTTCATCACGGCAGTATTTAGTTTAGACAGTAGCTGCCGGGTCCCGCATGAGCTCAGCCCCCTCCTCTTTTATTTATACCCCAAATCAGCACTTTTGAAACAGGAAGTGAAATAGAGGGATATGAGGCATGGCTAGAATGGGTGATCTGTTTGGTATTTTGAGCAAAACACTTCATAGACATGTTTTTTATATATTTGTATATATCTGAGACCTATGCTATTGCCTAAAAATAGCATGATGGGTGACCTTTAAGTATAAACTATTTTGACAATTCTGGTTTTTCATTTAACCAATTTTCTTGATCTTTAACATTTGAGAAATGTGTTTTGTCTTAATTGTAAGTAAATTGTATTCTATTATCTAACAACAAAACAAAAACAAAAGTGGGAAAAACATGTTTACATTCTCAAGATACGTTTTTGAATATGCTTTAAAACTGGCACTTAGAATAAAATGTCCAATGAAACTCAAACTCTGAATGTAAGTAAAAAACAACCTAATAATCGCCCCTTTTTCCCTCCCCAGTGGTTGGTGAGCGGGTGGAGGCTCTCCCAGACTTACCCCCTGACTCCGGTAACGGGCGGGGGGGCAGAGGCGCTCGGGCCCGGCAGGATCTGGCCTCGCTCCCCGCAGAACTCATCAGTCAGATCGGGAACCGCTGCCACCCCAAGATGTACGAGGAGGGCGACCCGGCGGAGAAGCTGGAGCTGGTGAGCGGCACCTCGGTGTTCATCTCCCGCGCTCAGCTGATGAACTGCCACGTGAGCGCAGGGACGAGACACAAAGTGCTGCTGAGACGCCTGCTGGCTGCCTTCTTCGACAGGTCAGTGATCAATATGTAGAATAATATGGGTAGAGTGTAGTAACGTGTATGTGTTTGTGTCAGTGGGTGGGGGATAGAAAATGATAGATGGGGCGTTCTTAGATGGTCCCATGTCCAGATTTGGGAAGCCGAACTCTTTTTTTTTTTTTTTCATGAACGGATGCTTAAAAAGTCTAAACTTGTCTCCATATTGACAAACTACCATATTATAATACTGGGAAGTCTCGCAAGCCTCGCTAACACTCAGAGCTAACCTGTACTGGAGAGCACATGTGTTTAAAAAGCAGGAAATATAAAAAGGAACTCACCTTGTGATAAACCCGCAAGAGAAAAAGCATTTGAGCTCCATACTGTTTCAGAAATAATCCTTGATGTGGTTTAGAACAGGATGGCGTTTTATCACAGTAGAATTTAACTTTATCTCCGGTAGAATTCTGATCAGGCAGTAGCTCCGCCTCCTAAGGACCCAAAATCCGCGTTTCTCTAACAGGGCTGCAAAAGAGGGGTATGAGCAGTATGAGGCATGGCTACAACGGGGTCTGTTTGGGATTTGAAGCAAACTTCACAGACATGTTTTTTATAGGTATGGCCCTACAATACATGTTTCCAATATAGCATAATGTGTATATCAGTGTAGTGTCTCTACTTTAAAGAGTCCTCTCCTGCTGATGTTCAGGTGTATATCAGTATGTAGTGTCTCTACTTTAAAGAGTCCTCTCCTGCTGATGTTCAGGTGTATATTAGTATGTAGTGTCTCTACTTTAAAGAGTCCTCTCCTGCTGATGTTCAGGTGTATATCAGTATGTAGTGTCTCTACTTTAAAGAGTCCTCTCCTGCTGATGTTCAGGTGTATATCAGTATGTAGTGTCTCTACTTTAAAGAGTCCTCTCCTGCTGATGTTCAGGTGTATATCAGTATGTAGTGTCTCTACTTTAAAGAGTCCTCTCCTGCTGATGTTCAGGTGTATATCAGTATGTAGTGTCTCTACTGTAAAGAGTCCTCTCCTGCTGATGTTCAGGTGTATATTAGTATGTAGTGTCTCTACTTTAAAGAGTCCTCTCCTGCTGATGTTCAGGTGTATATCAGTATGTAGTGTCTCTACTTTAAAGAGTCCTCTCCTGCTGGTGTTCAGGTGTATATCAGTATGTAGTGTCTCTACTTTAAAGAGTCCTCTCCTGCTGATGTTCAGGTGTATATCAGTATTTAGTGTCTCTACTTTAAAGAGTCCTCTCCTGCTGATGTTCAGGTGTATATCAGTATGTAGTGTCTCAACTTTAAAGAGTCCTCTCCTGCTGATGTTCAGGTGTATATCAGTATGTAGTGTCTCTACTGGGACATGTCTCCATGCTTTAATGTTCAAAAAGCTCTTTATTGTTCTCATACTGTCTGTGCTGCAGCACCTCTTTTCACCCTCTGTCTGAAACCAGAGCCCAGTCTGCTCTGATTGGTTAGCTGGCCGGCATAGGCGGCGCGTGAGGCTCATGTTTGGGAAGGCTAAATAACTTTTTTTACCTGACGCTGCCCGCCTCCGGCGTCTATAGAAAAGAGATCAATCAGTGAAAGCACCTCCTGCTGACCAATCAGAGCTCAGTGTGCGGAGTTTAAATCTATCAAGTCATATTACAGGATAAAGGAAATACAGTTTAAACTGCCGTATGCAGAGAAGACGCCAACGTGTCGCACTTATCATTCATATAACATCATCGATCATATAATATCATAATATATCATATATTTCCTTATCTGAGTCAGCTTCTCGAGCCGTATCTGGCCGTGCAACACTCTGTGTCACATACTGTATGCAGAAGTATTATTTTAAGCAACACATTAGGTTGACGAAACACTCGAGTCAAATGTAATTAAAGTCAGATCCACTCGTGTCTTAGACGGGGCAGTGATATCATAAACCTGTTGTACGCTTTCAAACACTCGGTAGTTTATTTATTTTTTAACCAGTTGTTCTATATTCACCTTGCAGGTGCAGCTATGTGGCTTGTATCCTGGATTATATGTTTAAGTCATGGATGTTTAAAGTTCATATTTGTCTAATATTAGTTGACTTTTCATTAAGGAAGTATGACGCTGCACTGTCAGTACACTTGTCCCTGTTTGTGATTGGTCAAATGTAGCTAACCCCGCCCCTTTCACGTGAACGCGCTCTCAGCCGGACAGAGAAACCCTGGCTTGATTTACCGAGTTGATAACCAGCTTCGTAGGACCGCTTAGCGAGATCTCGTTGGTTAGGGTTAGTTAAGATAAGTCAAACATATCCAGGGTCTGTTGAACTGGCTTCGTAGTACAGGGCACAGGGGGCTGCATAGCAGCGCTAATGTCAAAGACACAAACATTATACATTATATTTTTATTTTACCAGGATGCGACAAAAATATTTGGGAAGGCTTAGCCTTCCCTAGCCTACAGTACCCGCCGCCCCTGCTGGCCGGCTCTGTTGTGATTGGTCAACCGCTTAGAGATGTCCCTCCCCTTGGACCCTTACACTTGAATGCAGAACATTTTCCCCATTTCTCTGAATGTTATCAAAAATAAAACATGATATGTGTAGTGGCCCTGTTACTCTGATCTGCTCCAAAAGGTAATATTTTCGTCCTTATGGCCCGTGATACAACCTTCTACCAAGTTCCAGAAAAAGAGTTCCCTGTAAATCTGCTGACTAACGCACAGAAAAAACATGCCAACAGAAAATCCCCTGGTTGGCAGAGGTAGAGAGAGGGCACTATATAAGCTGCAGTGAATTATAGACTGAACCTCGGTGAGAGTCAATACATCCGGCTCTGAATCAATGTCTGCTCACAACCTGCTGAGCTCTGGAAATCTGGCCTTTGAACAAATTGTGTATCTCAGTTCTCACAGAAAGGGCATGTTTTTAGAAGTATTAAAAACAATCTGTGTAATATTTTAAATATGTTCCTTTTTCTATCTGTTATTCTTCCCTTGCTCAGGAGCACTCTGGCTAACAGCTGTGGAACCGGCATCCGCTCTTCAACCAACGACCCCAGCCGAAAACCTCTGGACAACAGAGTGCTGCACGCTGTCAAATGTGAGACACACACACACACACACACACACACACACACACACACACACACACACACAAGTCAGATTTTTGAGCTGTCAGCATGCAAAGTTAGCAGCTTTGAAATGTACATTTGACATGGTCAATTAAACGAAATATAATGAGAAATGAAAAAAGGATTATTCCAATATTAAAATTGCAGGAAGCGCAATACGTTTTACAGGCCTTATTATCTCTGAATTAAGGATGAAGGTGCTGCAGAAATGTATTCTACGGAATAAATCAAATATATTTTAGTATAGATCCTAGTTATTTTTCCCAAAACTGTGCAGCCCTATTTCAAAACACCTCACTATCCACTTGCCTTTTCTGTTCGTTTATCATTATCTTATACGTTGTTTTTTCCCCCTCTTCCTCCAGTCTACTGCCAGAACTTCGCTCCGAGCTTCAAGGAGAGCGAGATGAACGCCATCGCGGCCGACATGTGCACCAACGCCCGGCGCGTGGTGCGAAAGAGCTGGATCCCCAAACTGAAGCTGCTGATGGCCGACAGCGACGCCTACTCCGCCTTCCTGGCCGACAGCGTGAAGATGGAGGCCGACGCGCTGGGGGCGGAGCCTGGCTTTGACCCCGCCTCCTTAGAAGCAGTCGCTGCAGCGGCGGCGGCGGCAGCCAATCACATTGAAGCAGGAGGCGGAGCTACGCAAGCGGACAGCCTTCAGGTGGGAGGAGGGGACGGGAGCACTTTGTTTTGAGTGACAGATGGAAGACAGACTGACGACGACGACGAGTGGGAAATGGCGGTTGTTACGGTCGCCATTTTAGTTTTTTTAGGGGGGATTTATTTCTTCTTCTTCTTCTCCACCTCTCCCGCTTCTGCTTTCCCCTTCTTTGTGTGCGTGTGTCTCTCTTAACGGCCCAGAATGCATCACTTTGGGTTGTCCCTCCTTCCTTGAGAGATGGAAAGACTTAGAGAAAGGTGGCAGAGAGAAGAGGTAACCCCCCCCCCCTTTACCTTTTCTCCCCTCTGCCACCTTTCCAGATTGTTTTTAGCCTTTATTTTGTGATGTTTTAAAGGTGTGTAGTGTCACTGAGGCCCTTTTTCTTACCATAATCAGACATTCCCTGGGGAGGGCGGGTCGGGGAGTCCAGTTCCTTCCCTAAACTCCGGTAACACTGTTGTTTTTTGATATTGAATGTATGCGTGGAGAAGAATCCGGACCGCAGCGTGGAGTCAGTGGAAGTTAAGTGAGTACGGAAGGGGGTTTTATATCTGTTTTTCCTTTATGTTGTCACTAAAGAGCACGGGATTGATGAGGTCAGAGGTTGAAATGAATATTGATTTGTATATTGGCACAGTTTATGATCTTCCTGACCTCCGCACTACCCCATAAAACCTTTTTAACCCACGCCGGGCATGCTGGGAAATTGAGTTACCAGCTAAAAGAGCTGCAGTGTGTGGTTGCAGAAAGGAAAACTAATATTAGCTCGACTCGAACCTTTTCCCTTCAACTTCCCCCACTTTTTTAAACCCTAAAACGTTAAAAAAGACCATTAGCAGTTTACATTTCTCATGTTTAAATTCTTGTTTTATATGTGGGGATGTTTTGCCGAGCCTCCTGAAGGAGAGGACACTTGTTACCGATGATTGTCAAAGAGTTTTGCGCGTGATGAATGCACTGTGTTACTTCCTGCGGTATGAGTACAATCGACGCTTTTGTACGTATCAGAAAGAGAAGAAGGGGCGGGGCTTATTTAAGAAAAGGCAACGAAACATTTGAAAAAAATACGAGCTGAAATCCAATTTATATCTTTTTCAATCACCCTTTTTAGTTTTGATTTTAAAAGTCTGAAGGAAAGTCGAGGAATATTCATAAGCGAGTTTCTGCCTTGGAGCTTAGGAACAAGTTGTGAGTGAGTGAGTGAGTGAGTGAGTGAGTGAGTGAGTCTCGTATCTGAACTGTTTCCCGTTGAATATTAGCAGAAGTACTTTCCTCGGGCTCTGCTGCCTGGATGCGTGCTCGCCTGGCATGGACAAAGGTGCTAATTCAGGCATTGCTACATTGCTAGGAATACAGCTCTGTGAATGTGTGTTTGTGTGTGTGAGAGAGAGAGAGTGTGTGAGAGAGTGTGTGTGTGTGTGAGCCATGCAGCTTTGTGTGTGTGTGCTGCAGCAGAACACAGAGAGAGAGAGGAGGCCAGACGGTGTGTTTTCACACACGCTTGGTCGATTCATTCACCCATCACTGCGGTGAGCTCACACACACACACACACACACACACACACACACACACACACACACACACTCGCTAATACGCATTTGGGCGCTGTCAGCCGCAACAGTACACCAGAGCATCATGGGAATTAAAGGAGAATTACACTAAATGATGTCGGTCACGTGTGGCACCTTAAATGTTTTTAATGGATCTGATGGAGACAGTAAACAGTTTGTCGGCTCGACGGTTCATTTCCCCGGCTTTTAGTGAGATATTATAAAGAGAGCTGCTGAATAATGCTAACCACAGACACACGTCGGCATAGAAACAACCCTCTCTCATTCTCCTTTCATACTTTGAAGCGTTCAGAAAACAAGAATACAGATGGAGATCTTTAGAAACACTGACCTCCACAATGGATCTACACACACACTGAGAGATGTTCTTGTTCAGTCTAACGTTGAATACAGAGGCTCCAGGTGAACTCATTTTGACTTTAGTGCCACTGATTGCTCCTCAATACCTTGGAAAACTCAAATCCTCATGACTGTATACTTCAGTTAGACCACACAGTCTTTCATCATAAGATCAATCCCACATTAAAATGAATAAATAAAAGGAATTGAAGGCGATTATCTGATCCGTGCTTTTGCGGAAACATTTCTGGATCTACAGGTTGATTATGTACGACAGCCATTTTAGTTTAAAGGAACCACATTCAACTTGATCTGACTCCTTTGGGAGGTTCTTTATTGATTGTTACTTTTGTATGGAAATATGAAGTGGCATTAACTTTCTAAATGTGTTGCATTGTCTCCGTTTGACCGCAAAAATGATCCGATTCGAAACCATGGGAAAGTCTTGAAAGATATTTAGGAATATTGATTTGTTTACACGTCATGGAGCCTGTTTTTTGGAGTACAAAAAGTAGACCCGTAGACCCCCGTGTTGTGATAAAGTTGTGTTATTGTAGAACATCAGATTGACACACACACTATCCAAAGTGTCTGGAGGTCAAACCAGGTGTGTGTGCTCAGCAGTCAAAGTTCCTTAGTGTAAGAAAAGGGAACGCGTTGAGTTTTCATTTGAAAGTGAATCCCGCTGTTACATCCACATACGAAATTCCCCCTGCGAAAAACACATCGTATCGAAAAACCTTTTATATGCGTGATAATCTTGATTTACACTTTGAAGAAAAGGACTAAACATATTATAGCTTTGTCTTGTAAAGTAGACACTGATAATCATATTTTTTATGCATATTTGGCCTGTTTTTGGTGGGGGGTTATTACCCTTCATTAAATGAGAATAAGCACCTTATTGCCAGCGTGGCACGTGACACACACACACACACACACACAAACACACACACACACAGAGCTGTAACTAAACGAAGCTACCCAAAATCTGAAACACCCGACGAAGAACCAAAAACAAACACCACCTTTTGAAGGGGTCGTCTCACCTTTCTTGACCTGAACCCGTTTTGTAGTCCTGTGTTCTAAAATCTGCTTTCTACATCCTGGCCTTAGAAGGAATGATGTTTACTGTTCGTTTTTTATATATATATTTACGTGTATATCAAGTTTTTTTTATATATTTCTTTTTATAACGAGGCTATCAGTCAAAGACACGTTGGTCCTGAGACGAGAAAAGAGGCAACCCCACCCTCTATTCTGGAGCACATGGTACGATCCATAGGAGACTTTACCAAGTTTATAACTGAGGACAGAGGAAGTATGAGGGAGGAAGGACCGAATAAAAGGATTAGGGGGAGGGAGGAGGGGGGAGGAAGAGGGGGGGAGATAGAGGAGACTGTTTGCACATGTTTTGTTAAAAAAAAATCATCTTTTTATTCCTTTGTTTGAAACCGCCGCCTTAAATGAGAAACTCCAAGATAAAGAGGGAAGAGGAGGACAGGCAGTCTCCCTAGAGGGGGGGTTTGGGGGGAATGCATGCATGCGTACTAGTGTGTGTGCAAGTTTGAGTGTGTGTGGTGGGTTTGGGGAGCTGTTTAGTAAAGGCTTTGTGTGTGTGTGCATCTGTGAGCAAACATAATGTGTGGGTGTGTTTTTATTGTGTGTGTGTGTGTGTGTGTGTGTGTGTGTGTGTGTGTGTGTGTGTGTGTGCATATTAATGTATATATGCAGCTTTTTTTCCCTCGCCTTTCGCTTCCCTCCGTCTCCATTTATGGCATGTCAATGTCTGCCTCCTCACTTGAAAGAGCTTTTGACAGTGGTACAGTGAGTGTGTGTGAGTGTGTGAGAGAGTGTGTGAGAGTGTGTGAGAGTGTGAGAGTGTATAATGCGCATGCCTTTGCCAGGCTGGGTCTGCGTCTGGATCTATGTGCTGCATACGTGTGTCTGGCTTCATGCTGAGACTGCGCATGTCTGTCACAGTGTGTGGGTGCTCAGCTCTGCAAGGTCTCTGTGAGTGTGAGTGAGAGAGTGGTGTGTGTGTGTGTGTGTGTGTGTGTATATGTATGTGAGAGTGGGTGGTATGCGCGGAGAGGTTGAAACGAGTGGCTGTTTGTTTTTGTCTGCTTCACTGAGCGCCATACCTTTTTCTCCCCACCCACACACACACACACACACACACACACATCTGCAGAGTCACATGTCCTCAGCAGTCTTCACTGTGCCGGATCAGAGGTGCAGATGGATTTGGTGGCTGCACCTCTTCTGTTTTTTCGACGCTTTTTCACATAAGAAACCGTTTAAATGCTAAACCGCTCTCATAGATCACTTCCATACACTTTATCTTTTCTGATTCCTTCCTGCTAAAACACCCTGTCCTCCTGCATGGGACAACTGTCTTCAGGACACTTTGTTTTACCCTTCATTTCTTGAATTAAATTAAATGTCCTTTTATGCCCTCAGCCTGCCCTCGCCTGTCTCTGTTTCCTTTGTTTACATCTCTCTCTCTCTCTCTCTATGTATACATTCTTGCCTCCCTCCCCTTACTGTTTCCCTTTCTATTTCTCTTACACACACACGCACACACACACACACACACACACACACACACACACACACACACACCACACACACACACACTCACACACTAAGGAGCTGAAAAGTGTTTGACCCTTGTTGCTTCATTACGTAAACCATTTTCTATCCACCGCTGCTTCAATTGAATTGACTCCATTTTCTTCATAGAATGCAAATCCCTGCCAAACTCTCTCCTGTATATCTGAATCCCCCTGTGTGTGTGTGTGTGTGTGTGTGTGTGTGTGTTTGTGCATTTGTGTGTGTGAGCATTTGCAGTCTACAACAACAGATTGCCAAATATGAAGCTGGATTTGTGGGAACACAAGTTATCGCATGCAAATATATAGATGAGCGGCACATCTGACCAGGCACATTAATGGTTGTGTGTGTTTGAGAGTGTGTGTGTGTTTGTTTGTTTGTTGTGTGTGTGTGTGTGTGTGTGTGTGTGTGTGTGTGTGTGTGTGTGTGTGTGTGTGCTGCTGCCCGCCCCCTCTCATGGGACACTGTGATTTTTGTGTTTACTGCACCTTGTTAATAATCAGACGATTAATGAGGAAAATATTTTGCTTCCCTGGACGAATCAAAACGTCAATATGAGACCTTAGGAAAAAAACGAGGCGAATATTGAGCAGACTGTTAAACTGAGTGGGCTTTAAATAATAATTGTAATCATCCCCGACTTGAGCAGGGAGAGGAGGAGGAGGAGGGGGAGGAGGTGGTGCTTCATTCTTCCTGAGCAGGAGATGTTTGTTAAGAATCTCCCAGGACAGATGAGGCATTGCGGCAGTCTGCCGTCACATGAGCGAAGCCACGATCCAGACAAAGAGTGAGAGGCTAATGACGGAGAGGAGGAAGAGGCGGGGGGAGGAGGAGGAAGGAGAGGGAGGGGGTGATCGGCTCTCTCTGGCCCTGTGCCACCAAGATAAATACCTGGGTGCTCGTTCATTTATGCAGCACGGCATTTTGCAGAGGGGTGGGGTCCGTATTAGAGTTACCTGAATCCCTCAAAACGACCCGGAATGATAACGGGGAACAAAGACGTCTAAAACTTGGAAGAATAAGGAGTTTTGAAGTTGAAATTGCACTAAATGTCTGTAAAAGAGTGGAAAGACAGTCCCAGAAACACATTTGGCTGAACGTTTTACCCCACTGTCAGTTTTTAAGCACTGCGATATGATAATAATGTGAAGACATTGTGAGGAGGGGGTTTGGCCTAGTTGGAAGTCAGTTTGTCCGGCTGTTAGTGTGTGTGTGTGTTTTAATGTTGAACCCCAGGAAAAACAATGGGTTTTTATATTGGCAGAAGCCCTTTATCAAGGCGTAGTGTGCGTATACATCATGTGTAGGATTACAGTGTTTCCCAACCTTTGGTGCTTTCTTGTAACCGCTCACTAAATAGGAATCAGCTCTGAATCCATTGTACGAGCATCCTTGGATGGTCCCATTTCCCGCACAGTGACTCAGATCTGCTCCAAAATGTCATGGGATCTTTCTCGGCCAATGCTTCACGATCCCTCCAAGTTTCATGACAATCGTGCAAGAAGTTCTCCTGTAATCCTGATGACAGATAACCAAAAACATACCCTTATATAATGTAAACAGGGGCTGAGAGGATTTGTTGATCGACTGAACAGGAATTGGATTTTGATGATTGATCCAAATGTAAATATTTAGCTCAGCTCTGGTGATAACTAATTGAATGTAAAACAGGCAATTTGTGGACATCGTCTTTGTCTAAAAGGAACTGTTTTGGACATAATAATATGGAGAAAGTCTTAAATATAAGAGTCGTCAGCAAAGAGGATAATCGTTATTGCCAAACCTAGTTAGAGATATCCAGATTCTCCCAGGAACAAAGCGCGTATAATCTGGAGTAATCTGACAATCCCATGTGTCTCGCAGGCAGGGGACCACTGTAGTAATCGTGTTAGACCCCCGTGTTGATTTTTACTGGCTGAAATCTTCTAAGACAGGCAGGAAATCAGGAGAGAAGTTGAAGGTTTTGTCACAAAGATTGTAGAAGTTGTGTTTTCTGAGGGTGAATGCAGATCTCTCGCTGAGTGTCGGTGAACTGGTTCAGAGTCTTTAAGAGGATTGTTGAGAGACAATTCAATGAGCACAGTAAAAGGGATATTTTCTTTAATATCGTGTTTTATTTCCTCGGATTTAGAGGAAAAGTCAAGAGCCGATAGCTAGTTGTTACGAAGAGGAGAAAGCTGACGTTCATAAAGAAGTTCTGAACACTCCTGCCCTGCAAAGAGGAAAGACTGAAACTAAAACCAGTACTAGGAATATGTTTTTTGTGGCATATCGTCACTCTTTAGGACAGCTTTGCCTGAGCACAGTTTCACGACTAAAGGTTGAAGCGATACGAGTTCGGCCGCGTTTCTAGAAGAGCTTTGTACACATTTCAAAAGTTTTCTTATCGTTTTACAATTTCATTTTCTGTTGCTGTTATGTTTTCTTACATTTTGAGCTAGTCGTATAATCTAGTCCTTTTTTCTTTTTTAAAGGTTATTTTTGAGACAGATGCTACTACTAATAATAATTCAACATTAACACCCGTAGAGTTGCCAAGTTGTGTTTTAAAAAAAGAAAAAGACAAAAAGAGAAGGAGACATGGTTAGCTGTAAAATAGTTTAGAGAAAGAGAACCACATATTTTTGCATTGTTGTGTGAGAGATGCTGCGGACGACGGGGGGGGGGGCGGGTTTAATGCTGGACCAGATGTTTGGTTTTCACTGTACTGCAGCTGGATCAGGAAGTAAAGAAACACGGACGGATGGACGGTCGATGCGACAAAACGCTGTCGGGCTCACATCATTTTAAGACTCCAAGTCTGAATGTCCGCTTGAAAATCAAATCATGGATCAAATCCTACTCTCCAATGTCTTGTGACGATAAACATTTCTTTCCATTAGAAATCGACCCAAAGTAAGATTACTTGACCTGGTTCTCGGACCAGCTTTTTTCCACTAAGAATAAGCTACTGCTGCTTGAATGTTTTCTATGTTTAGACGCCCCCTGGTGGCTGAAAGCAGCTACTGCAGCTCAGAGAAGGGGGGCTCTTTGCCTGCAGTACCCGTGCTCACCACCAGGGGGCGCCACAGTGATCCTACACAAGCTAAGATTGTACCGAAAAAGTCTCGATCACTGTATCCATCGGAGCACCTTACGAGCCGGCCGCCGGAGGCTTCTGCTGCTCATTTTTTTACAAAAACACGACAAAAATGTCCGACAAGATGCCAAATAAAGCTGTCAGCAGATTGAAAGTTGCTGACCCGTATTCCCAAAATCAAAAAAGAGCACCGCAGATGTTTTTCGACTCGTCCGTCCGTGTCCAGTTCTCACTCCTGATTGCACTGCCGATCCGCAGAGAGGAACCAAAGTGACAAAGAGAGAGTGGAATAATCTTTAAAATAAAAAAGCACCTTGGGGCGAGCGCCAAAGCCCTCCGCACCTTTCAGAGCTCGATGATGTCACTTCCTGTCTGTGGGTCGGATGCTGGTGGACTTTTATTGTGGGGGGAGGGCGGGAATCGAGATGTAATGTGAGGGTTCTTTTTGTAAGTTCCTTATTTTTGTTGTTTTTATCTTTTTGTACTATTATTCCCTTTTTTATTTTGTATGTTTTCTCTTATCTCTCTCTTTACGACATTTGTTGTTTACTGTAAAAAATGATGATGATGATGATGATGATGTGCCCATATCGACCTGTCTTCCTCCAGGTGGGAAGCTGGGATCATGGACTGTGCAAACTCCCCTGCACGGGGGTGGGGAGTTAAAGGGGGGAGGGGGGAGTTTAGGAAGGTGAGGGGTTGGAGTTCAGATTCAAACAGGGTTCCTACATGAAATTAATTTGGATAATTCTTTTTTTTTTTTTTTTTTATCCCATAAAAATGTGTACGAAAGTTTAAGAGAGTGGTGCAGGAATGAGTCCAAAACCTGGAAATGAGTCGGCATTTAACTGCTTCCGTCTTGAGAAGATTTGAATGTGTTTTTGGTTGTTAAAAACAGAGGTTGCTAACAAGTGTCTAAATGAGCCGACTAAACGTCTTCACGCCCAACATTAGCCACCTTTAGCTTAGCGGTGGTTACGTGAAGTCATGTGACCGTGCTGTAGTTCCTTTATAGCCCAACATTAGCCACCTTTAGCTTAGCGGTGGTGACGTGAAGTCATGTGACCGTGCTGTAGTTCCTTTATAGCCCAACATTAGCCACCTTTAGCTTAGCGGTGGTGACGTGAAGTCATGTGACCGTGCTGTAGTTCCTTTATAGTCCAACATTAGCCACCTTTAGCTTAGCGGTGGTGACGTGAAGTCATGTGACCGTGCTGTAGTTCCTTTATAGTTGGAGATTATCCTGCTGAACAAAACGTGTAAGTATCATAAACGTTTGTTTGACACAAAAAGCCAATGGAAACATCCCATTAGCTTAGAACCAGGAAGATGCTAACTTGTAGCTCATCACTGCACCACTCTCATTACTTTCCAAACAAGCACAAGTGTTTCAGTTTGACGATGAGTCGCTGTCTCTTTAGAAACTGCTTCCGGCTGATAATCAGACGCTCATGTCAAAGATGGAAACGACTTGATGTCTTTTCAACTCTGTCGAAAGTAATTGCACTGACTGTCATATGTACTGCATGGAGAAGTGTGTGATCTTGTTGACGGTCGTATTTCCCTTTTTTAAAACAAATGTTTGAATCCAATCATAAGAGAAATCCACCCTCAATCACTGGTTTCAGAAATCACATATTGTGACTCTCGGCTAGTGCTACTTTAGCTCATTTTCTGGGAACATTTGAGCACATCGAGCAAACAGAGATTAATACAAGCATTCATTTGGCAATGTATCAAATTCCAATATCCCCTCTCCTTTGGGCTCAGTTTGTACCCACTCCTGAGGGACATTTCTGTCTTATTAGCTGCTAAACACTCTAATTTTACGACGCTTTTGGAAACCGAGGGTGGGCTTTTCTCATGTAGGAACGCTGCTGAAAACCTGGAGGAATGTCTCGACTTGTGTTGTGCAAAAACTGGCTAAACTTGAGAACGGAGGAGCGAGGGAAGTGGATCAAATCGAGACGGAGATCCTGAATCCACATTGTTTATCTCTCCCTCTTCATCCCTTCCTCTCCGCTCAGCCTTCCTCTGCGCTGCAGCGTGACCTCATCACCCCTCGACCTTTCCCCCCCCCCTCTCTCTTCCTGCAGGACTGTAGTCTTCTATCCAGAAACATTTACTCTCCCAAAATCCCCACACACCAGAGACAACACACTCACAGATAAATAAATAAATAAATATATATATATACTGTATATGTCTAAATGGATACAAAACGGGCAAACCTCTGAGATACAGAAGCTCACACACACACCTCAAAGTGTGTGTTTCAGTGTGTCTTTGTGTCACTGATGCAGTTTTACCAGTTTACCTCGGGAGCTCGCAGCCATAGCAGACCTTAAAGGCCACAGATCTCTGAGCAGCTTTTACTCCGTTACAAAGCAGGTACACACTCTTTTTGATTTTCAGGAACTCAACCAGGAGCCTCAGCAGAGCTCCGGAACATCGAATGCATCCAGAACAGGGTTTTTACAGAATAACAGGACACAAAGCGAGAATCAACAGATTTACCTCAGAGTTATACTACAGAATGGGGGGGAGGGGCTTACATATGAACCATATAGCAGCCGTGAATGACTATTTTTTATTCCTTGTCTCTGGTGTCGTCGGGCGAGATTTACTAAGCAGAACTCTTCTGTTTTTTTCTCACTATAAATATATAAATATATAGACTGTACATTATGACATAGAAGCACTATCGAAGTTTGATTGTTAGATGTGCACTCGCAGCATGAGGTATTATTCTTTATTATAACCCAGAAAAAATAAATAAAAACAAAAGATTTTTTTTGGACAAAAAGAGGATTTAAAAAAACCAATGCAGTAGCTCGACGGACGTCAGAGAAAATACCCGACCCTACACTGACAGACACACACAGACCCCGCCCCCTGCCGTGTTAGCCCCGCCCCCATCCAACCAACCAATCGCCCCCCCTCAGCCCCGTGTACATGCCAGTGTTTCCCCATGTGTTCCAAGTGCCAATAACTTTGTGAATTCCTAACTGTGACCCAGTAATAAAGATTTAATTGCACATTAACTACTGTAAAGAGAAACGAAACCAGACTGATTAAAAATGAGGAAAAATCTGAATATCTTAATAAAATGTTTTTAACAAACAGGACTGACCTTACCGCTGCGTCGGCTCTTTATTCACGCTTCATTCCGAATACTCTACAGGATGAATGTTTTTAATGGTGTTTTGTTTGATTTCATGTCTTTTTAAGTGGAAATATGTGGCTTTTGCTGAACAACGGCCACAACTGACAGTTACAGAATAATGGCATGTTGGATTTCTTTATAGCCCAACATTAGCCACCTTTAGCTTAGCGGTGGTGAGGTGAAGTCATGTGACCCTGCTGTAGTTCCTTTATAGCCCAACATTAGCCACCTTTAGCTTAGCGGTGGTGGCGCGAAGTCATGTGACCGTGATGTAGTTCCTTTATAGCCCAACATTAGCCACCTTTAGCTTAGCGGTGGTGAGGTGAAGTCATGTGACCCTGCTGTAGTTCCTTTATAGCCCAACATTAGCCACCTTTAGCTTAGCGGTGGTGACGTGAAGTCATGTGACCGTGATGTAGTTCCTTTATAGCCCAACATTAGCCACCTTTAGCTTAGCGGTGGTGACGTGAAGTCATGTGACCGTGATGTAGTTCCTTTATAGCCCAACATTAGCCGCCTTTAGCTTAGCGGTGGTGACGTGAAGTCATGTGACCCTGCTGTAGTTCCTTTATAGCCCAACATTAGCCACCTTTAGCTTAGCGGTGGTGACGTGAAGTCATGTGACCGTGCTGTAGTTCCTTTATAGCCCAACATTAGCCGCCTTTAGCTTAGCGGTGGTGACGTGAAGTCATGTGACCGTGCTGTAGTTCCTTTATAGCCCAACATTAGCCACCTTTAGCTTAGCGGTGGTGACGTGAAGTCATGTGACCGTGCTGTAGTTCCTTTATAGCCCAACATTAGCCACCTTTAGCTTAGCGGTGGTGAGGTGAAGTCATGTGACCCTGCTGTAGTTCCTTTATAGCCCAACATTAGCCACCTTTAGCTTAGCGGTGGTGACGTGAAGTCATGTGACCGTGCTGTAGTTCCTTTATAGCCCAACATTGTTCTTTACAACATGCTTTACTAAGACTTTGAAGAACTTTTTAAAGCATATGATGCTATACCCAGTGTGCAGCCTCCATTTACTCAATATAACACACCATTAAAAGAGTTATGCACACAAACACACGAAAAAAAGAGTCTTGTAGAATCTGTTCTAGACAGACGATGGTTGGAAAACAGCAGGAATACGACTGTTTTATTTCTGCTGAATGGTTCCTGCAGAGTTCTCAGGACGCCTCTCTTCTCTCAGTTTATTTCCAGAGTCTCTTTAGTCCGTACAGCCACCGGAGACTCGCTCCGCTCATTACAGCTAAAGTTAAAGAGATGTCACATGACGCCTCTTCTGCTCCCAGGAGAGGAAGTAATGAAGAGTGCTTCTCAATTAAAAATCACTCCTGAAACATGTGCTGGAAGCTTTCATTTAAAATATAAAACACAGTGTGATATATAACTAATTCAAACAACGAGGGAAGAAGCCACTGTACAAATCTGAACAGCCCTATTATGCTCATTTTCAGGAGTCTATCAGTATGTAGTGTCTCTACTTTAAAGAGTCCTCTCCTGCTGATGTTCAGGTGTATATCAGTATGTAGTGTCTCTACTTTAAAGAGTCCTCTCCTGCTGATGTTCAGGTGTATATCAGTATGTAGAGTCTCTACTTTAAAGAGTCCTCTCCTGCTGATGTTCAGGTGTATATCAGTATGTAGTGTCTCTACTTTAAAGAGTCCTCTCCTGCTGATGTTCAGGTGTATATCAGTATGTAGTGCCTCTACTTTAAAGAGTCCTCTCCTGCTGATGTTCAGGTGTATATCAGTATGTAGTGTCTCTACTTTAAAGAGTCCTCTCCAGCTGATGTTCAGGTGTATATCAGTATGTAGTGCCTCTAATTTAAAGAGTCCTCTCCTGCTGATCTTCAGGTGTATATCAGTATGTAGTGTCTCTACTTTAAAGAGTCCTCTCCTGCTGATGTTCAGGTGTATATCAGTATTTAGTGTCTCTACTTTAAAGAGTCCTCTCCTGCTGATGTTCAGGTGTATATCAGTATTTAGTGTCTCTACTTTAAAGAGTCCTCTCCTGCTGATGTTCAGGTGTATATCAGTATATAGTGTCTCTACTTTAAAGAGTCCTCTCCTGCTGATGTTCAGGTGTATATCAGTATGTAGTGCCTCTACTTTAAAGAGTCCTCTCCTGCTGATGTTCAGGTGTATATCAGTATGTAGTGTCTCTACTTTAAGAGTCCTCTCCTGCTGATGTTCAGGTGTATATCAGTATGTAGTGTCTCTACTTTAAAGAGTCCTCTCCTGCTGATGTTCAGGTGTATATCAGTATGTAGTGCTCTACTTTAAAGAGTCCTCTCCTGCTGATGTTCAGGTGTATATCAGTATGTAGTGTCTCTACTTTAAAGAGTCCTCTCCTGCTGATGTTCAGGTGTATATCAGTATGTAGTGTCTCTACTTTAAAGAGTCCTCTCCTGCTGATGTTCAGGTGTATATCAGTATGTAGTGTCTCTACTTTAAAGAGTCCTCTCCTGCTGATGTTCAGGTGTATATCAGTATGTAGTGCTCTACTTTAAAGAGTCCTCTCCTGCTGATGTTCAGGTGTATATCAGTATGTAGTGTCTCTACTTTAAAGAGTCCTCTCCTGCTGATGTTCAGAGAAACTCCCTCTGGAGGGAACTCAGGGATTGTAGCCTTTGCAGACCATTTACATGCACTAAAACCTATAGAAACACTACAGGAAAGGGAAACCCCGTAAAAACCTGAATAGGGCCTCTTTAAAAAACACTTGAACAATTCTTGAAATTCAAATAATCAGAGGAATAATTATAATAAAAAGAAACACCATTTACTCGCTTTGTGTTTACAAGTTTAATGAAACATAAAACCCCACTGAGACATTTCACAGATTGCCAGTGAGAAAAACAAGTGAGTTGTCGAAGCAGCCATTACTGAAAGTCATTACTTTAATAATCTAATATAGCAGAGCAGTGAGTTGTTGTAATCCTTATTTAAGGCATTACGGGACAGTATTATAAGATATTTGGCACATTCAGGTCTTCCTAAAACAATCATTTTACAACTTTTGAGCCTAAATCTGTTTCGCTGTTCAGTTAAACAGGTACAAAATAATAAAGAGATCATTTAAACTTTAATAAAATGAGATGTTTAGTCACAATATACGTTTTCAAACCAGTCGGCGGTCAGTTTGCCTAATGCAAATATCAACAAGGTTTGTTTCACTTAAATTAACATAATTTGCAAAAACATGATTTTTTTTAATTAAGATTTGGAAAGAAGCCAGATATCAGGTGATGGCGGTGATTACGTTCTTTTGAAAAGTACACCTTAAAGCAGGGGTGTCAAACTAAATTTCATCGCGGGCCACATTAGCATTATGGTTGCACTCAAAGGCCCGGTTGTAACTATATAAATATAATATATATATATAAATAATGTATTATATTACATTATTGCCTCTGCATTGGATTATTATCGGATAGGATAATAACTTAGTAATTAACTACGTCTGAAAGCAGAAGTTCAGGGCAAATAATTGCAAGTCTCTTCAGTGTGCATGTCACAAAACGAGATGCATTGTGGGACATGTAGTTTATGGGCAACCTGCTTCTGTAAAGTGGCATGTAACCGTATAATAAACGTATTATATTCAAGCTCTTGCGGGGCCACATAAAATGAAGTCGTGGGCCGGATTTGGCCCCCGGGCCTTGAGTTTGACACCCCTGCCTGAAAGTGTTAAGATCCTATATACATCTGATGAAAACAGAAGGATTTTAAGGTTTAAAAATGTCAAATAATGACTTTTAACAGGAGACATGTTTGTTTGTTCTGCTCTATTTGTGGCTGGTAAACAAATCCTGAAACTGTTAAAAAAATTCAGCTAAACATATTCATGAGATTTGCTAAATAATTGAATATTTGTCACAATGTTCTCTGCTTGGATGCAATCAATCTGTAGTTCCTTTTGGATGAATTCTCTGATGAATCTTTTAGACCCAGATGTGGAAACAAGCCCATAAAGAAAACACTGAGACGTGATGAAACAGTATCATACAGTTTATATAGATGTAGTCAAATGCGAACAGAGAGCCTGAACATTAAGGAAATACAATATAAATCCTTCCATTATGAGAGTCCTGTACCTGCAGACCTCCCCCTCTGTGTGGAGGTCTGAGTGACTCATGAACAGAAACCACATGAGGTTCATTTATGCTGCAGACATTTCCCCCACTGAAGCATTTAAAGAGTGAGAGCATGAATATGTCAAAGCACACATGAAGATTAGAAGACCTTTGCATTAAATCCACGGCCAGCTGACCTCCGACTGCTTTGGTAAAAAAAAAGCAATGGAAATGTCATTAAACGTCTCATTTGATCATTTCATTTAAGGCTAAAAAAACACAAGTAAAAAGACAAATCAAGCGGATTCAAAATACATTTCTGCATAAAGCCTTTGTACAGGAGTAATGTGCATTTACAGAAAGCTTTGTACAGCACTGCAACACACCCTTGCGTGGGTAGAGTAACCTGACATGACACAAAGAACCACCATGACCTTCAGCGTCCAGCAGAGGGCGCTGCGAGCCTAAAACTGAGCCGCCTGCGAGGCTTCCTGCCCAGCAACTGTTCCTCCTCTCCTTAGATGAAGCTTTTCAATCAAACACAGCAAACCCATTCGCTCCCAGACAAGTTGAGAGGAACAAAGCCTCGGCCAATCGAGTGCTGCAAGACCAGACTTCACCTTCTCAGGAAAGGAAATAAAACGTTGCAGTCCGCTGAGAAAGTGTGAGAAAAAGCACGAGCGTCTGGTGTCAAGGAGGAACTGCCTCGAGCTACTATGAGTCTACATGCTTTTGTTTTGACTGCTGCTGATTTCAGAGCTGACTCACTGAAATATGCTGATCAGTTTTAAAAAAAGATGCTGTCTGCTGGACTGGCATGGTTTCCTTCTTCCAGTCCAGCAGACAGCAGCTCATTCCACTGATTCTGGGCGAACTGTCACTTCTTTTTAGCATGATGACTAGGACTTGATTCACACGTAGGCACATAAACATACTGCACATTTCACGATATATAAAAATATATTTAAGGCAACACTGAAAAACCCCTAACCCTCCCACGCTGCTCCTGTCTGCACGAAGAACGGCTTATTAATTGATTTAACAGTTAATTAATCCTGATTTATCACCGTCTTAAAAATACTTTCTGGCAGCCAAGAATCAGGATTCGCCAAATTAATATTTCACAAAAGAGATATTTTGTTATTATTATATTTAGTTTTCTGGAAAATCTGCCTCTCCTTCCACTGAAAGGAAACCTTTTTGGAACTTTTGGCTCAGAACAAATATGTTTGTGGCTCTTTAAAGTTCAGCATCATTAAAGATTTAATAATGACGATGAACACAAGACACTTTTTTGTAGTTTTCCCAAATAAAAGGAACTAGAACTGAAGTGTGTAAGTGCCGTTTCCTACTGCCTAAGATGTTCACTAATTTATCAACGAAACTAATTTGACTGCTATAGGACACAGTCTTCATTTCAAAACTTGACGTAAAAATATCTCAATTTGCTAAACAGGTTTGTATTTTGACCTGACAGCAGCAGCTTCTTGTACCGTACCGATATTTTGAAATATAACCAAAATGCACCAATGTGAAATAACACCGGGGCGTTAAACCCCCAGCTCAAGTTATTCCCCTTTCACTAGAATCACTGAAAAACAGAGGAGGAGGAGGAGGAGGAGGAGGAGGAGGGGAAACATCCTTCCTCCTGTTTCAGTCCGTCCTATCAGGGAGGAGTGTATCCGAGAGGTCAGAGGTCACTGTCATCATCAGAGAGCGAAGAAAAGGATGAGGACGACGATCATGATGGTGACCAGAACGCCGATGGCACACCACTGTCTCCGACCTGCGGAACAAAGACGGTCTTTAAGGCCAAACACTGAGAATAATGACTAAATAATATATCATTAATATATAACAATACGCTTTATTCTAGGGAAGCTTTCCACCTGCTGTGACGACATGCAAGAGAATGGATTAGGCATGGGACGATGGGAAATTCAGAGTATTGCCCTGACGGTAAATAAGATAGGCTTAGAACTGCTTACAATGTGGTACTAAAACATACTTTCCCACATCTTTGGTTAAAAGTCTAAAAGATGGTCTTAACTCAAAAGGATCCCCTGCAAAGATAAGGAACAAATAAAACATGGTTTCAGACCGTTGTTAGTCAGGCTCTGTTTTTTAATTCTCTACCACGATAGAGAGCTAGACAGCGTTTTCAAATCACTCATGAGGATATTTATCACCATAATAGAAATTGATCATGATTAACTTATTGGGAGTATGTTTTTAACTCTATCCGGGATATCATCCTATCTCTAGAGTGTGTGTAGATCAGGGGTAGCCAACACGGTGCCCGCGGGCACTTAGTCGCCCGCGGGGCAACCTGAGTCGCCCGCAGGGGCAACCTGAGTCGCCCGCAGGGGTTGGCAACGTGAGTCGCCCGCGGGGCAACGTGAGTCGCCCGCGGGGCAGGTTCTAAAAATAGCTCGCCAAGCAAATCCAAAATGTAAAAAATACACAAAACAAAAAAGGAAATGTAATGAAAAGAATCTACCCTATGCATAAACGAAACCTCAATCATAGCGAACTCTATCTATTTACTACAACTCTATATCTATCTAACACCCCTCCTCCCCCCACAATGAATATCGACCAAGCACGTTCTTGCTTGATTTGCGGGACCAGCGTTGCAGTCAGGAAGAAAAGCAATGTGGAGCGGCAGCTCTCCGCTTCATAAGGAGTGTGAGCGTGATTTTCCTTCTGGCAGATTCTACACATCAGCCCCATGAACAGCCTAGTCGTGCAGCCTATACAGCACATGAGGGGCAGAGTTTTACTGCGTGTGTTGCAACTTATATTTATTGCACTTGACGCACACACACGCATGGCGTAATTTCCACTGGGGACAGGGGGGACATGTCCCCCGCACTTTTCGAAATCCCGTTTGTGTCCCCCCACTTTACAAATATGTTTATTATTATTTTTTAACGCAAGCCGTCATCGCCACGGAGGAGCACACAGCCTCTGTGAGCGAGCGAGACAGAGAGAGAGAGAGCTAGGGAGGGAGGGAGACAGGGAGGGAGAGAGAGAGAGCGAGCGAGAGAGCTAGGGAGGGAGGGAGGGAGAGAGAGCGAGCGAGACAGAGAGAGCGAGCGAGACAGAGAGCTAGAGAGAGAGAGAGCGAGCGAGCGAGCGAGCGAGAGAGAGAGAGAGAGAGAGGGGGCGTGTGGCGCAGTGGGTTGTCCGTTGGTGTTCAGATCAGGGGAGCACAGGTTCAAACCCCACTGCCGTCAGCATGTCGTTGTGTCCCCTTTCATCTGAGTGAGAGCTGTATCCATAAATTCATGTTGTGCTCAAAGTGCTCCAGATTGATGCATTTCACTTCAACATTTAAAAAAACATCTTCCCGGGGGTGCATGCCCCCGGACCCCCCTAGAGGAGGTGAGGTCTGTGGGGGAAACTTCTGTGTAGCAATGCAGGAGGAGTCACCGACTCAAAAGGAGACACTGGATGTCAAACACTGATCGTTTATTTGGAGCTTCGGCCGGAGGATTCCGAAAACAAGTCCACGAGCCAGAGGTTCTGACTTCACGGTAGAGTTGCCACGTCAATTCTCAAAACCTCTCCCCAGACCCGTGTATTTAGCTAGTTCAGAGAGAATAATCAACATTGTGCATAACAAGATAGAATGATAACACCTCTATCAGCTGACGCCAACAGGCAGGAACAGGGAGACAAAACACTGAGAGCACAGCAGCCAAGGTTACAGGTGCGTGTGCTCAGTCAGGACAGAACTGATCAACTGGGTCAAAGCGATGGGCTTTGGGAAATATTTCCCCAACAAGGTCAAATAAATAAAGCAGGTTAATAATAATTACATTGAATACATGTTATTTTAGTAAAGACTGAAAACGGGTCCCACAGACCCAAACAGCACACAAAGGTTAAAGGTCAGCATATAATAATGTTAATATGTGCTAAATATACACACTGCAAAAAACAAAAAAAAGAGGAGTAAAAGTAGCCCTCATCCTAAAAAAGGTTGGTGACCCCTGGTGTAGAGTGTGTGTAGAGTGTGTGTGAACTCACTGCTGGTCATGTGAGACACCTTCTCCAGCTTCTTCAGGACCGAGTCCATCCGGGACGACGTCTGATCCATCTCGTCTCCAAAGTCCCCCAACATGCTGAGGAACAAGAGAGTACACAAATATTTAAGTAAAGATTAAAGAAGACACTTTAACTAAAGCACTAAAAACACCTTTGAATGCATATTATTGAACCTGTAGAGGCCTACATGAGCTACTCCAACTAAATGTACGTGAACCGTCACATGGGGTTTCTCTAGAAAGATATAGTATGAGGTGATACTGTGTCTCTGATCTTGTTTATAAGATATATAAATTCTGGCAGAACATGACGCCCGTATACAAGATGTCTCCGCGGACGTAAACAACAACAACGTGACGTCGGAGCTCCGTAAAAACAAAGCTGTCTCTGCCGTCTGGCGCTCTGTTTGATACTCGGATTTCCATTAAATGGATTGAAACTAAAGGATGAATGAGAAGGAGAAGAGGTGCATTTCACAAGTTGAATACAGACAGAAAGAATATACATTTTCAGTATTGTGTGTCTGTGTTTTTGACAAGAGAAATATTAGCTTAAAATATTGGTTAAAGAAACACATTATTGACTAAAATAAAAAAAAGTACAGAGGTATCATTTGCAAAGCAACATCTAATCGTTGGGAATAATGTGTGTGTGGTGTTGTGTCTGTCTGTCTGTCTGTGTCTGTCTGTGTCTGTCTGTCTGTCTGTCTGTGTCTGTCTGTCTGTCCGTCTGTGTGTCTGTCTGTCTCTCTGTCTCTCTCTGTCTGTCTCTCTGTGTCTCTCTGTCTGTCTGTCTCTCTGTGTCTGTCTCTCTGTGTCTGTCTCTCTGTGTCTCTCTGTCTGTCTGTCTCTCTGTGTCTGTCTGTCTGTCTGTCTGTCTGTCTGTGTCTGTCTGTCTGTCTCTCTCTGTGTCTGTCAGTCTGTCTGTCTGCGTGCGTCCCTCCACTCACACAGCCTGCTCGTCCAGCTCGTCCCCGATGCGTCCCGACATGTCTTTGAGGACTCTGATGCTGCCAGACACCAACTCCAGCTGCTCGTCCTGGTCCTCCATGATCAGCTACACACACACACACACACACACACACACACACACACACACACACACACACACACACACACACACACACACACACACACACACACACACACACACACACACACACACACACACACACACACACACACACACACACACACACACACACACACACACACACACACACACACACACACACACACACACACACACACACACACACACACACACACACACTTCTAATGCCTTATCAGAGTGCCCCTTTTCACATGTCTCCACCCTGTCTTCTGGTTTTATTCTTTAAACTGTGTGTAAATAACCTGAATTGTATGTCAATCTTAATGTGAGGGTGACTTCCCGAAGGTAAATATGGTTTTCTCCTCTATTTTTCCATTAGAAACACTCAAATGCGTCTGTTTTATACACTACTCAGCACTTGTAATGACCTAAGAGTGCCACACACTGATACCTGATGGAAACACACTCTTCTATCTTTAAATCAAAAGGTGTCAACTATCACAGTGGGTGTTTTTTGTTATTCAATTCTTAGTAAAACCACAACCTGCCACAGGATGTGTGAAGGGATAATTTCATCACACACAGGAAATAGAAACCAGCAGCTCACACACTCTGTGACACTAAAGCTTAACTTTACACCTTTATTTAATCCTCTCTCTCTTCACAGCGGGAAACTCTGTACAGCTGACGTCTCACTTTTATTCATAACAGCGGGAATCCTCCACTCTCTCACTGTTTCTTTGATCAAATCATCTGTTGACTTAACCTCATAAAACACACTTCAACATTTTCCAGTTTCAGTCTGACAGTCAGACTCATGTTTATAAAAAGTCAGGTTTGAAAACTGCAAGCTCATCTTACTTCCCTTTTCTCCTAATAAAGCTTTATTTAGCCACCTTTAGCTTAGCGATGGTGACGTGAAGTCATGTGACCGTGCTGTAGTTCCTTTATAGCCCAACATTAGCCACCTTTAGCTTAGCGGTGGTGACGTGAAGTCATGTGACCGTGCTGTAGTTCCTTTATAGCCCAACATTAGCCGCCTTTAGCTTAGTGGTGGTTACGTGAAATCATGTGACCGTGCTGTAGTTCCTTTATAGCCCAACATTAGCCACCTTTAGCTTAGCGGTGGTGACGTGAAGTCATGTGACCGTGCTGTAGTTCCTTTATAGCCCAACATTAGCCCCTTTAGCTTAGCGGTGGTGACGTGAAGTCATGTGACCGTGCTGTAGTTCCTTTATAGCCCAACATTAGCCACCTTTAGCTTAGTGGTGGTGACGTGAAGTCATGTGACCGTGTTGTAGTTCCTTTATAGCCCAACATTAGCCACCTTTAGCTTAGCGGTGGTGACGTGAAGTCATGTGACCGTGCTGTAGTTCCTTTATAGCCCAACATTAGCCGCCTTTAGCTTAGCGGTGGTGACGTGAAGTCATGTGACCGTGCTGTAGTTCCTTTATAGCCCAACATTAGCCGCCTTTAGCTTAGCGGTGGTGACGTGAAGTCATGTGACCGTGCTGTAGTTCCTTTATAGCCTAATGTTAGCTTTTTATATATGGCGATTGCATTTACGCTTGTGACACTAAAGCTGAACTTTACACCTTTATTTAATCCTCTCTCTCTTCACAGCGGGAAACTCTGTACAGCGGACGTCTCACTTTTATTCATAACAGCGGGAATCCTCCAGTCTCTCTCACTGTTTCTTTGATCAAATCATCTGTTGACTTAACCTCATAAAACACACTTCAACATTTTCCAGTTTCAGTCTGACAGTCAGACTCATATTTATAAAAAGTCAGGTTTGAAAACTGCAAGCTCATCTTACTTCCCTTTTCTCCTAATAAAGCTTTATTTAGCCACCTTTAGCTTAGCGATGGTGACGTGAAGTCATGTGACCGTGCTGTAGTTCCTTTATAGCCCAACATTAGCCGCCTTTAGCTTAGCGGTGGTGACGTGAAGTCATGTGACCCTGCTGTAGTTCCTTTATAGCCCAACATTAGCCGCCTTTAGCTTAGCGGTGGTGACGTGAAGTCATGTGACCCTGCTGTAGTTCCTTTATAGCCCAACATTAGCCACCTTTAGCTTAGTGGTGGTGACGTGAAGTCATGTGACCGTGTTGTAGTTCCTTTATAGCCCAACATTAGCCACCTTTAGCTTAGCGGTGGTGACGTGAAGTCATGTGACCGTGCTGTAGTTCCTTTATAGCCTAATGTTAGCTTTTTATATATGGCGATTGCATTTACGCTTCAGAAATCATGAAGTGGTGTTACTATGTGGAGATTATCCTGCTGAACAAAACGTGTAAGTATCATAAACGTTTGTTTGCCACAGATATTATTTTTGGGAGTAATCCAAAATCACATTGAGAAATCCCTTTGTCTTTTTATGGTGGGAACCGGGTAGATACTACCTTCATAAATACGTCATCGCTGCACCCACTCTATTGCATCCTGGTACTAATTTCCTTCCTCTAACCTACTTTCTCTTGCACTTTTTATTCCCCCCTCTCTACCTGCTGCTGCTCCTGTTGCTCCTGCATGTATCTGGAGTTTGCCGACACCAGATGAGCCTCCAGTCCCGTCGACTTGTCCTGACCTGATGATGTCAGAAGAGCCTGGACACACACACACACACACACACACACACACACACACACACACAGGGTAAGAAGAGGGGAAAAAGAGTGAGTTTAAAGGTCACCTATTCACCTGGGGGGGGTTACCTTGGTTGCTGATTGGCTAATGGTTACTCAAGCCAAAACATCGTTATGACATCATAAAGTGGCCAAAATCTGATCAGCTCATTTTCAGACAGGTTTTTATAGAAATGGATCAGGACAAAAAGAGAGAGAATCTTTGTTCCTGAAACTTTCAGAGTCTCTTTACACAGAGGGGACACATGTTGATGTAGAAGAGACATGAAGAAGAGGGGACACATGTTGATGTAGAAGAGACATGAAGAAGAGGGGACACATGTTGATGTAGAAGAGACATGAAGAAGAGGGGACACATGTTGATGTAGAAGAGACATGAAGAAGAGGGGACACATGTTGATGTAGAAGAGACATGAAGAAGAGGGGACACATGTTGATGTAGAAGAGACAAAGAACAACTATATTATCCTTTGTATTGATGTGACCCACCTCTCTGTTCTTCTTCTCGGCCTGAGCCACTGAAGAAGGGCTGGACAGATGATCCTTCATCTCCTGCACAAACACAAGAAAGCTATTTACATTTCTCCCCCACAATGTGTCGCAATCGTAGCTTAAAATCATTTTTAAAGCCCGGCTCAGTGCAGGCGGCTTTATTAATGAGATTTCCTGCAGCAGTAATAGAATCACCAGCCGGCAAATCTAAATGTCATGAGGCCTTTTGTCCGCTCGCGCTGAAGCTCCTTTGTTTGGCTTCATGACTCAATTCCTCTTCAGGTCTATTTAAAGAAGGAGCATTCGCCTGCATGTAATAGAGAGTGACTCAGATTTTCCATTTGGCCTGAAGCCTGGATCAATTCAGGAGGAAACCAGCCAACAGGTACTGATGGAAAATCAATGATATGTCTCCTTAAGATGAAAACACAGATATAGCAGATATGTTACTCTGTGCTTCAGATATGAACGCATTGACTCATGTTTGACCTGAACAGTCTGTGAGCTTCATATAACACTTAAGTGATCAAAACACAACAGAAATCCACCAAATATTCCTTTAAAGTCTATCAAAACTCACTCAGAGAAGAGCCTTTTTAGTCTAGTGTCCTTTTGCTTCTTATTTGGGACCTGATTGCTTATAAAGAACAACAACAGCAGGGCTATGTGGTCTCGCAGTGGGCAATATATTGCATTTTGTTCCTGTTTAGTGTTATGTTTTATGTGTATGAAAACTAAACTTTGATATAAACATTATTTACATATTTTTGTAATATTGTATTCCGTTTCGTAGTTACTTCATTATGGCTTATAAAACCTAATCTATCAAAACTTCTTTAAGATGACAACTTAACAATTGGACCAAGATGAGCTGAGGGCTTACATTTTACGATAAAAAAAATATACATTTGTGCTCTCTATGATACCAACAGTGAAATGGTTTTACTGTTTCTAAATTGTTAAAGCGTATCTTCATTATTTATCCGCAGTAACGATATATCTATGATAAAGTAATATCAAAAGATTACATCAGTAATAGATTTATCTGTCAGTCGGGTTTTTAGACAGTTGCTGCATTTTAAAAGTACATACATGAAAGATAAAAAGATGTATGTGAGCATAAGTCATAATTTAATATATAGTGTTTTTTTCAGAAGATTCCACCTCCTGAAGTTCACTAAAAATGTGAGGTATTTAAATTACAAGACTCACAAACAAAAGATCATGCAAAGTCTACAAGTGTTGACACTCCAATGAATGAGATGTCACATACAACATTTGAAATATATCCGTGATAAAAATACACATTTTAGTCCTTAAAGTGTACCTGCACAGACGTCCTGGTGCGCTCCACGAAGGCTCTCCTCTCCTGGAGCTCATCGTCTCCCAGTCTGAACTTCCCTGGGTTCGACTCCACGATACCTGAGGCCAGTTAAAGACCCAACACACACACCCATCTATCTATCTACACACACACCAATCTATCTATACACACATCTATCTATCTATCTATCTACACACACACCAATCTATCTACACACACACCAATCTATCTATACACACACCCATCTATCTATCTACACACACACCCATCTATCTATCTACACACACACCCATCTATCTATCTACACATCTATCTATCTATCTATCTATCTATCTATACGCACGCACGCACGCACGCACGCACGCTTTTAAAGTTCTTAACAAATGATCTGAGGGGGGTTTCTTGTTGTGTGTTTTTAACTTGTGATGTCTCATTTTGTAAAGCACGTTGAGCTGCATGTGTTGTATGGAAAGTGCTGTATAAATAAAGCTTTATTATTATAAGTGTAGAGATAAAGGGAGCAGCGGGTGAGAGTGACACAAAGCAGCTGGTTGTTGTTTTAAAGATAGTCAGGCATGAGCAGATAAGGGCTGACTAAATAAGGGACTCTTTAAAGTGTGAAGGATACTGATGGTCTCACTGAGGTCCTCCAGGTCCCAGTCGATGGCCCTCAGACAGTTCCTTAGCTCGTTGGCACTCCAGTCCAGCTCATCCCGACTGACCTGAGACCAGCAGAAACAAAAACACACTCACGGTAAGGTAAGGTACGTTTATTTATATAGCACATTTTCAGACAGAGGCAATTCAAAGTGCTTTAGGATGTGAGTATCGCGCA
Source organism: Dissostichus eleginoides (assembly GCA_031216635.1). Classification (NCBI taxonomy): domain Eukaryota; kingdom Metazoa; phylum Chordata; class Actinopteri; order Perciformes; family Nototheniidae; genus Dissostichus; species Dissostichus eleginoides. Next base: position 35,830,820 of record CM062266.1, on the reverse strand, counting down.
TGCGCATAACGCGATTATCGCCACGACACGATATATCGTGTCGTGACGATAATCCCTTTATGCGCATAACGCGATACTCACATCGCAGGATTTTTTTTCTTTTTCGGGCGTGCGATATTAAGTAGGCAAATGAACTCAAACACGTCATGTTACAATTCTTTTGCTGCTTGCTACAAAAGGAAAAGTCGCGCGGCTCTCATGTCAGGGGTACTTGAGTGAGTGACAGCAAACCACCAATCACAACCATTCTTGATCAGATCACAGCAGGATAACCGAGCTAGCTCAGCTTGTTGCTCTGATAACTTAAGATCCAGACGTCCGTGACTAAAGTCCTTCATCCGGTTAAATATTGTTTAAAAAATACCAATTGTATAGCATTAAAGTTCAAGAAAGGATGGTTTGCGGACAAAAAAAACGGTCTTTTCTTCAATTCCTGTATTTTTTCATATCGCAGGGGAAGAAATATCGCAATGTCCGTTTTTTCCAATATCGTGCAGCCCTACTTAATAGCTTGTAGTCCAGTGATGCTTTCTATCGAGCTCTAGAGGGGAAGATCTAAATGAATCATGACATATTTTAGATACCAAGAGACCTTTAAAGCACGGCAATTTAATAGAAGTAGATACAACAGAAGCAAATGCTAAATATACAACATTTGGACGACGCAAACATCACATTAGGACAGGAAATAATAAGCTAAATGTTGTCAGTTGTACAAGGGACAGTAAAAACTGAAGCACACATTAGTATTGGATACATATTATGTACCTCATATAGTCAAAAGTATAGCCAATCAACAACCAGGACACTATTAGACTATAAACCCTTACCTTTGACACGTTGTGTTTATTTGTCTTCAGGAAACGTGTGTTATGTAGAATGTCAAAACATGTATTTGTATTATTTGTATTCGTGTGACTGCTGTCAATTTGTGCCAAGTGATCCAGTCTCCTTATAGGTAATTATTACAAATATTCCCTTTTTACTGAATATTGAAACGTAACTTTATAATATCTATCCTAATGATTTTAATGTTTTTTGTAAAGCACTTTGAATTGCCTTGTTGTTGACATCGGTGATATAAATGAACCTGCCTTGCCTTATTCCCTTTTATTTTTATATTTGTTAGCTTTCTTGGACACAATAGCCACTGGCTTTAGATCCTGCCCTCTTGTTCCTGGTGTGTTAAACATGTTAGAAAGAAAAGCTGCATGACTCTCAGTGTTTCACAGTGACAGTGTACAGAGGCCTGTACGACGAATCCAGTTCAACAGACCCTGGATATGTTTGAGTTACCCGGCTTAACTAACCCAAAACAAACGCGCTCTCGCTAAGCGGTCCTACGACGCTGGATATCAACTCGGTAACTCGAGCCAGGGTTTCTCTGTCCGGCTGCACGTTCACATGAAAGGGGCGGGGTTAGCAACATTTGACCAATCACAAACATGGACAAGCGTACTGACAGAGCAGCGTCATACTTCCTGAATGAAAAGTGAACTATAATATTAGACAAATATGAAGAAGTTAAACTTTAAACATCCATGACTTAAACACTTTATCCAGGATCAAAGCCACATAGCTGCACCTGCGAGGTGAATACAGCTGGTAACAGAACAAGTGTTTGAATGCGTACATTAACAGGTTTATGATATCACTGCCCCGTCTAAGACACGATCTGACTTTAATTACATTTGACTCTAGTGTTTCGTCAACTTAATGTGTTGCTTAAAATAATACTTCTGCATTCAGTATGTGACACTGTGAGTGTTGCACGGCCAAATACGGCTCAAGAAGCTGACTCAGATAAGGACATATATGATACATTATGATGTGATATGAATGATAATGACACAGCGACGTCTGCACTCACAGTGCCGCGGACTGTACGTAATGTTACTTTGATCCGGTTACTTATGTTGTGGCAGATATTTAAGTAAGCTTTTTTAACGCTAATGTTATAATAGTCAGATTGCTCTGAAGATGGGAGGTGATATTCTATTAATGTTCACACAGTCGGTGATTTTTGCCGGCCGTCTTATTTCCTTTCTCCTGTAATATGACTTGATAGCTTTAAACTCCGCACACTGAGCTCTGATTGGTCAGCAGGCGGTGCTTTCACGGAGTTGATCTCTTAGCCTGCAACCTAACCTGCTCTGGAGCAGGCTAGCCGCTCAGCATAAGTTACCATGGAGATCTACCCCGCTAAAAAGAGAACCAGCGTCGTAGACCAGAGTTTTCCCTGAAGTTAGCTCGCTAAGCGAAAATCCGGCTTCGTAGTACAGGCCTCTGGTGTGAGAGAGAGATGCTCACCTGAGTGCCTTCCTGCAGCAGCTCCTCCCATCTGTCAAACAGCCCCCGAGCACGAGAGAGGGCCTTCTGCACCTCTCTGAACACAAACACAAACACACACACACACACACACACACACACAGTTAAAGATACAATAAAAAGAGGCTTTTTCTTCGTATTGGTGTGACTTAATAGCAAGAACAGTTTGTCTTTTTGACAAGGTTCCTTCTACACACACACACACACACACCACACACACACACACACACACACACACACACACACACACACACACACACACACACATGCATTTTTGACAGGGTAACATTTATGAAGTATTTATTTATTATTTAGTATCATTAAGATAGGAATGTCCTTCAAAAAAAGAATCGCACAGTCAAAGCATGCATGAGCTATTTGAGGTATACAGCGGCAGTGTCCTTCGTCCTTCTCTCTGACACCTGGCTGTTTTCCTGCTCCTTGTTTAACCACAACAAGCAGAAGCTAACAGTTCGCATCCTTCTCTAACTTCACAGCCCTTTGTAAACTGCCTGAAAACAGCCCCACGTCTTCCTTTCGTCTTCTCACTAACAGCCAGATGAAACAAAGGCAAATCTCAGAGATGACTCAGAGCGGAAGAGACTCTTTTTTTAGTCTAAACAAATGTAAACAAACTGATTAGCTTGTAGCTCTGATGCTAGTTAGCTACATCTAGCATTAGCCTTAACTTCGCTAATATAACTTTGTTTTAAATGAAAACACTAACTCGCTGTCAGGTTAAGCTTTTAACATGTTATAGAAAAGGGTCAGGTTGACGTTTTGTTGAGTTTAAGGTCTTAATTTGTACATTTCTTACCCCTTCACAACGAAAAATGGGTCTTCTACTGACATGATGCTGAACGTTACTTCCTGTTCTCTTCACGCGCATGCGCACTGTGCAGAAAGAGATCAATCATTTATATTTATTTAGTTAAACTAAATATCATAATACTCAGTCGTGGATAGTAAGTGTACCTTCGTTTCAATTGTTGTTCTTTCTTAAACCAGTAAACGGGAAAGTATGGAAGCCTGTTTGCGCCACAGAAAAGGTACAAATGTATCCTGTAAATCCAAATTATGAGATGGTAAGCAAAGGTGTAAAGTAACTTAAAGGTACTGTATTTAAGTACAATATAGAGGTACTTGTACTTTACTTTAGTATTTACATGTACTGCTACTTTGTGCTTCTACCCCACTACAGTTCAGAGGTAAATGGTGCTTCTACTCCACTACATGTATTGATTACCTTTAGTTACTTTACAGATGTGGATGAATGATGTGAAATCTAACCAAGTGTTAAATCAGACTTTAGTTCCACCTGGAGTAAATCCACAAGCTACCCTGCAGTATACAAAGTCATTCAAACTAGCTGCACCTTTACCAGCTTTGAGAACACTTTAATGATCAATCATTATAAAACATATCATATATATTATTCTGAAATGGACCAATCTGCACAATCACTACTTTTACTGTCGCTACTTTCACTATATTTTGATGAGAATACTTTTCTACTTTTACTTGAGGAACATTTTGAATGCAGGACTTTTACTGTAACAGAGTATTCCTACACTCTGGTACTTTTACTTTTACTCAAGTACAAGATCTGAGTACTTCTACTTTTACTCAAGTACAAGGTCTGAGTACTTCTACTTTTACTCAAGTACAAGATCTGAGTACTTCTACTTTTACTCAAGTACAAGGTCTGAGTACTTTTACTTTTACTCAAGAACCAGATCTGAGTACTTCTCCTTTTACTCCAGTACAAGGTCTTAGTAGCTTCTACCCCTCTGGTATAATATATATATATATATATACTAATCACCAGGTGCCCAAAACCTCCCTCAAACTAAAAGCAGAGAGAACTGCTGCAACTGAACTAACTGATAAATAATGATTCATTTAATTCAAACAAAAACAGCAAGAAAATAAATATGTAATGACTAAATAACATAAACCCTTATATAGCTCCAACAAGTAATAAAACCAAAAACTGTAGCGTAAAAAAAGAAAAGAAAAGTGTCTCTAAGTCTGGAGAAATGGTCTCGGGGCTTTTCGGGACAGAAAAGGACTTCCTGTTACACATCTGTATGAGATTAGTTGCCACGGTAACACCGACTGGTTGCAGCTGCTGCAGGAGTTTGTAGTAAATGACTGTATGATAGTTTACACAAGAGAAAGAAATGCAATGCTTTCAACTCTTTGTTTACACACTGCCCAAATATAGCTTGGTACAGTAGAGCAGGAGCAGAGGGGGGGGGGGGGGGTTGTCCTGGAAGAATACACTTTTATGACAACTGTGCAACATCTGTATCCTAGAAAATCATGTAATGTGATTCCGAAATGTCCTGAAAAGCTGCTAAAGTCATGTTATGTTGAGATTGTTTTCTCAGCTGCTGTGAGAATGATCTTTCATGGTGAAAGCATGTGCATAATGAGACAATATAAGTGTTTTTTGCTCTTCCAGTGTGGTATACAATAGAGTGTAGAAAATGAAAGTGTTGCACCCCTAAAATGTGATGTTGACACTAGAAGTTCATTCTTTACTTAATCAACAATGATTTAATGAATGAAACACCTGTAACATTTATTTGTAATCTGCTTTAATGACCGTACAGTTACAAAATATCTGTCACATATGACCAATGTGCATTTTATTTCCATTAAAATCAAACTTCTGATAAAATACATGAATTTAATCTTCTCAATCTTTATTTTCATGAATTGATGACGCTGTATTGTCTTGTGTTTGAGTGTGGACATGTGTTTATTCGGGGGATTAAATAATAAGCCACTAAAATACCTATCCTCTCATTAAACTGTAACAAGTATGCAATAAAGGAAAATCTAAAAACCTGGAATCTCAATATTATTCAACGTTTCCTATTCATACATTTGTATTTATCTGATACAACTTAAACATGTTGACCACGGGGGGATCGAAAACCGACCCTCCACTTAATTATTCAATTACATTACATTCACAATTATGTATTCTCTGAGGTGCTGTTTACACGAGAACGCAAACGGTTGTATCTGCTACTTTTCTCTCGTATAGCCCGTTCGTTCACACGAGGCCGTAACGGAACCGCGGAAACGGACCACGCAAACGGTAACGGGTCCCAAGGTGGATAGATCTGCAACCGGAACGCTCTGGGGGGCCAAACGGCTCCGTGTCTACGCCCTATACGATCATTTCCTGATAACGATGAAGCCATAGCCCCACCTCTCCCCACCTCTGCAGTAGCAGCAGCAGTAGCTACTGTCAGTAGCTACTGCTACTGACCATGCTACAGAGGTTAGTGCAAAATCTACAGCTCCTCTACCACAACCATCAGCAACAAGTGGACATGGAGAATTACATGAACTACATGTTGCTAAATCCACCGCGGGGCATAAACAGAAGGGCAACCATGGCAACCATGCTCGGGGGTCTTCTTCACTGCTTTTGGTGTATTTTGTGGCAGGAGTACAGCGCCACTTACAGGCCCGGCATATGTACTACAGCGTCTCCAGCCTTTCGAGGGTCTCGTGTGAACGGAGACTTTTTTGATATCGTATTCGGTTCGTTTGCCTGTAAATGGGGTCTGAGACACAACCAACCATTAAGGTGATAAGTGATGACGAGTTGTCCAAAACAAAAAAAAGATAGTAGGAATTTTTCTGGCATCCAACAAACTGTTTAATAATAATAATGCATTTTATTTATAGAGCGCTTTTTGGAAACTCAAAGACACTTTACAGAGTCATTAAAATATTATTAAAACAACACACTTGGTACAGAAAATTATAGATCTATAGGCTCAATGATGATAATCTGATGTCGTTTGAGGAGCTTGCAATTAAGCACAACATTTCACGGAAACATTTTTTCAATTTCTTACAAATTAGAAGCTATATTGGAGCAAACCAAAAACAATGATTAAATATACCTCCATACTCACCACCAGAGAAAATAATGTTAGAGGACTGAAGGGGGAAAAAACTAATTTCTGCACTTTACAACTTGCTTATATCTGGCTCCCCTGAGTCATCCGAAGCTAAACTTAGGAATTGGAGGGAGGATTTGCAGGAAGACGTTTCGATTGATGAGTGGGAAGGTGCCTGTAAGAAAGCTCTATCACAAACAGCGAATACCCGTCTTAAGCTCTACAATATAACTGGCTGATGCGTACATATATTACCCCAGAAAAGCTAAACAAATGTAATGGTAATATCCCGGACTTATGTTTTAAATGTGGACAATCTAAGGGAACATTCTTTCATTGTGTTTGGGAGTGTACCAAGATAAAAACGTTTTGGGAAGAGGTCAAATGTATGATAGAAGAGATTTTATCATTGCAGTTAATCATGGAGCCCAAGTTTTTTTTGTTAGGGTGTTACCCAAAAGAACACAACATAAGGAAGAGAGAACAAATATTTTTAAATGTATGTCTGCTGCAGGCAAAACGCATGATAGCACTTTCATGGACAAATGTTAACAGTCCAAGTGTTGGCAAATGGATAAAAGAACTGTCTGCTTGTGTCTCATTGGAGAAAATAACCAATTCAATTAAAGGAAAACAAGAACTATTTAAAAAAGTATGGGGCCCTTTCCTTAACTATCTGGAACATGCGGATCTAGAGAGTACTCTGGGTCAGCAAATTGGAGATGATTAATGTTCCTCTGCTGGGAGAAGGATAAAAGCCTTTCCTATCTGCCTTCATGTTTGTATATTTCTTTACTTAGCTACCCACGTGTTTGTGAAGTAAATTTTATTTTATTTATGTGACTTGTAATGTACTTTAATTTGGTATGTCTTGTGGATGTTTGTGTACTGTCTTATATATTGTCTATATATGCTTAAACAATAAAGAAAGTGTTTTAAAAAAAAACACACTTAAAATATAAAAAACAATGAAAATAAATGGAAATCTGACCGAAGCGGACCAATCCTCTGCACACTTTCCATATCTCATTCCAGATGAACCCATGAAGGATCCACATTAATACACAGAGTGGTTTTGGGTGTTGCTGTGAAATAAATCCTGCATGCTCATCAAATCCTGCAGCTTGTTCTCTCGGCTCTGCTTCCTGTCCCTCCCGTCTGTATTCCTGGGGGTTTCACTCTGGATCCCACCCTGTCCTGTAGCTCCTTCCTTCCTTCCTTCCTGTCCTCATCCTGTTTCCTCCCCTCTCCTCCTCACCCCTCCTCCCTCCTCTCACCTCCACCCTCTCAACACTTCCTCTCTTCACCCCCTGTGAAAATTCACAGCCAAGGTTATAAACGTCCTCTAAGTCACACTGTGAGTCAGAAATGTAATTCGTAAAAATAGCATCATTTTCTCCCATCCATCTGTTCATTAACCTGATGCATGCTTTATTTTTAACCACACATTTTTAAATATTAGATATTAAATATCTGGTGAAAGTCGTGTTTTTTTTAGTTTCTCTAAAAATGTCACTTTTTGTTGGCAGTGTTTGTTTGTTTCTTTAGTCATAGTTTGTTATTCTGACATAATTAAAGAGCATTTTCCAGATCACACGTCTGAGAGTCCCGTATACCCACCAACAGTGGTTTGAGGAAGTATTTTGATTCTTTACTTAAAGTGGACCTAGAAAACTGGGAAAAAGTACCCGCTAGCCGGAACTACGACCAGTGGAAACGCAACCAAAAACGGGCCGGGCACGGCACGGCACGGCACGGCACGGCACGGCCCGTTTAAACCGCGCTCCTGTAGTGGAAATACGCCATTAGAGAAATGCGGATTTTGGGTCCTTAGCTTGAAAAAAAAAGAGGAGGCGGAGCTAATGCCTGATCAGAATTCTACCGGAGATAAAGTTAAATTCTGCTGTGATAAAACGCCATCCTGTTCTAAACCACATCAAGGATTAGTTCTGAAACAGTATGGAGCTCAAATGCTTTTTCTCTTGCGGGTTTATCACAAGGTGAGTTCCTTTTTTTATTTCCTGCTTTTTAAACACATGCTCTCTCCAGTACAGGTTAGCTCTGAGTGTTAGCGAGGCTTGCTAATGTAAACAAAGACGAGATTACGTCCAAAACACGTCAGGCATTGTTTCTGATAGCAACTCTCTGTGGGTCCACCATCTGACATTATGTAATATCGGCAGCAAATCTGTATCCGCTCGTTTGGGTACGGAGGAAAAGAGAAAGGGTTTTATTTTCTGACGCTGCGTGAGTTCCCCGACGCACCGGGGACACATATTTATGCATAAAAGACATCAAAAAGTGCATTTTGCATGATAGGTCCCCTTTAAAGGTTTTTTGGGGGGGTGTTCCTTTCCTGTAGTGTATTATATTTGTATCTGTATGGGCCTCTTTAAGTAAAGGGACATTAAAGAAGGAGTATAATCATATTGTTTGTTGCCCTTTCTAACAGAGACGCCAAATGTGAAAAGAGTTGTATTTCAGTTGTACTCAAATAAAACTTTGTTGGATAAAATGACCACAAAGGTCAGGAAGTTCCCTTAGTGTAAGTTATGTCAGGGATCATCCCCTAAGGCACAGTGTGACTTCATAACACTTAGATTAAGCCTCACATATCAACTTTGACTCAAGGTTCTGTACAATCTGTACAGTTTACAACGTCCTTATCTCTACTTCATAAGATAAGAGAAAACTCCCCGAGAAGAAAAACCCTTACTGTGAGTAAACATGTTTTTAAATCCTCCCTCTCTTGCTTTATCTCAACTCAGTTTAGGAACGTTTGATTCATGTTTAAAACTATGGTGGTGGAAACTCTGCAATAAAGCGAGTCGTTCAGGCGTAACAAAAGAAACCTGAGTGTCAACAACACGAGGAAACAGTCAGACTAAAAATAGACGCCATTCCTTAACGATGCCTTCAAGTGCTCCTTGTTAGGACAACCTACTTTCCTTTTTGGAAATTGCTGATGCTGCCAAATGAGCTCACTGGAGAGAAATGCAGAACGGTTGTAGTGAGTTATTTTGTTTTCTGTTTGCTTTACAGTTGTAGTGAGTGACGTGGCGCTTTTTGCAGATATGCAGGATAATTGACAGTGAATGTTCAACGGGAAACCACCACCACAAACAAACACACACACACACACACACACACACACACACACATACCATGTATACATCACTTCAGGGGACATTACATTGACTTACATGCATTTCCTGGAGACTTATCCTAACCTTAACCATAACCAACACATGCCTAACCCTTACCCTTACCCTTAACCTTACCCTTACCCTAACCCTAACCCTTACCCTTAACCTTACCCTTACCCTTACCCTAACCCTAATCCTTACCCTTAACCTTACCCTTACCCTAACCCTAACCCTTACCCTTAACCTTACCCTAACCCTTACCCTTAACCTAACCCTAACCCTAACCAAGTCTTCACCCTAAAATTAATGATTCCCCTCATGGAGACCTCCATGTTGTCCCCATAAGGCAGGCGAGTCCCCACACAGATTTAGGTCCCCACAAGTATAGTAATGCTAGGCCACACACACACACACACACACACACACACACACACACACACACACACACACAGAGCTTCTGACAAACAGTGTTGAAATTGTGTGTGTCAGCATATTTAACAAATGTACTTCCTAAAGCATTACATTATGTTTCGTTAAAGGTCCATTCTGAGTCATTTCTGCACGTTTTAGACAATTTACAAAAGGTAACATGTACTTCTTTTTATAGCCTACCTTTCTATTTCACTTGAGTTGGCAGTAAAAGTATTTTCCCTGAGTTTCTAGGGACACAAATGGTTTCTATGGTTAAAGGGAAACAGACAGGAGGAGGATCTTCTTTAGTTTGCATTTGAAGAATTGCAAGAAGACATACAGAGTATCAAATAGAAATACAACTGTGCATAAGAATGATGCAAGAGACACAATGGTGTAAGTAAGATCCAATCCAACTTTATTTATACAGCACATTCAAAACAACAGAGTTAACCAAAGTGCTGTACTTTAATGAATATATAAAAGCTGCATAAATACATTTAGACAAAACAGATGGAAAGTGATAAGATCCAGCTCATGTACCAAAATACTAATCAGTTAACGAATGAATGTATGTATAATTAATCCTTCATTTGTCCTGCAGAAATGTACGTCGTTACAGCAGCAAAGGTACAGCAGGTAAAAGAGGAAAGAGTTATATTAAAAAAAAGCATGCATGTGTTCATTTAACCCAACAAGTAAATACATTTTAAAATGGTAGGTGAGCATATATTGGAAAATTGTAAATAAATTGTAAGTTTATTGCACATAGTGTTTATATTTAAAGGACCAGCAACCAGCGTGCTTTAATACTTGTCTTTAATCCACCAGAAGCACCAGGATCTGCCAATAAAACAGATCATCTTCCCCATTATTTGATGTTAAGGTATAGCAACAGTCTCCAGGCTTCCTGCTGTCAGTCTCTTGTTTTGGCAACTGGCTCATTTCCCCGTCCTACCAACCACTGTTTGTTCTACACACAGACACACTGAAGGGCCCCACCCTCTGCTCCACACACACACACACACACACACACACACACACACACACACACACACACACACACACACACACACACACACACACGCACGCACGCACACACACACGCACGCACACCCCCACGCACGCACGCACACACACGCATGCACACACACACACAGCCCATTTGGCCTCAGGCGGAGGCAAAGTGCTGTAAGTATGATCACACATAACACGGTCACCATGGCGACGGCTCGGGTGCAGACCTGAAGCGAACTCCTGTTTTCTCTCTTTGCTTCAAAAGATTATCAAACACTGATCCGGCAAAGCATTCAAAGTGCAACCAGGGATATGATTTAGACCGTGCAAAACCAATGAGTATTAGTTACAGTCTGTTTAAAGTGCCAGTGAAGTGCATTTTTTTGCGCCAAAATGAAATGGCAGTTTCATTTCTTACATATAATTGTACCTGTTCATGGCTAAAATAATTTTTTAGGAAGTGCGAGGGACGAGATAAACATCGCAAATTTTTCATCCCGTGAACGGCCGTCTGAGCCTACCGCTGCTGCAGACGATAGCGGCTGTGACGTCACAAGATGGGCCCAGTTGTGATTGTAAACATGGCGGAGACTTTGGAAAGTGATACTGGTGCGAGAGAAATGAGTGATTTTGACAGCTTTTCGGACAGGATAGATGAGGAAAGTGGCCATGGAAGTCAATTTAGTTGAGGACAATATTTTGTCTTAGATCTAGAGTAGATCTACACACAGGATTGGCCATCACCTGATCATACATTCATCTGTTCATAGCATGATGCAACATTCATGTTCACATGCAGTGTTGTGCTAGTTACTGAAAACCAGTAACTAGTTACAATTACTAGTTTCTTCACTACTTACACCAAAAAGTAATGCGTTACTGTGAAAAGTAACTTTTTAGTTACTTAAAAAAGGGCACCCATTAATGCCCTTATACTGTAGCCTTCATTTCAGTACTGTTATTGCATCGGAGAATAATACAACCTGTTGATCAACTTGACATGCATTTGCATCACTGAACTCTGCTAAGCAATGTGGTCTATACAAACACAAACACAAAGATATGTTTCAAAGTGCCAATCCAGCCGCTGTTGCTTAGGTGGAGGTGGAGTGGCGTCGGATGAGTCTGGGTCTGTGGTCTTAGCTACTAGCTTCGTCCCAGCATGTTGTTTCTGCAGATGTTTCAACAGATTTTAATTGCTGTTTTGGGCAGTCGGTAGGATCTTTGACCCGCCAAGACACAACTTACATTTAACTAAAACGTTCTTTTCTTTGTGCTCGACAAAAGTGAAATAGTGAGAATATCTCCAGGCGGAGAAACTCGACTTGAGCTCTGCCGCCGCCATGATAGTCTTGTTAATAGACACAAACACAGTGGCCTTTATTTTCATAAACAATCTACGAATCTACGAAACAATAACACCAGCCACTCACCTTCATCTTTTGGTAACAGAAACATCGCCACTTCGGCAGAATTGACATTACCACAGCCAGCGGCAATGCATCGCTTCCCGTGTGTTTTTCCTCCCTTTTTCTTCACTGTCGCCTCCATTGTCAGGTTTCCTCGATTGGCAATCACTTCCAGTCGACTGCGAAACACTTTCCAATAAAATACTCGCTCAAAAACGTTGGTAAATTCCACTTTGAAACAGAGACAAAATGAACGGTGGTGAATGTAAACACTTCGGCTGAGCCCATCTTCTGACGTCACGCAGTAGATCGCAAGCCACGCCCACGAAGGCGGAGGTCGACTGCGGATTTCCCAGCGGAAAATTCCAACTCGTCAAATTCGTTGCTATTCCAACATCTTTGATATGGGTTCCAATGGACAATTTTGGTCATTACTATACGTATTAGCATAAAAGATCATGCACCGGCGCACACTTCACTGGGTCTTTAAGTTCTCCTTCAACACCAATGACTGCTAACAGCATACATCCTCCTTTACGTTAATAATGAATATAATATCCAATGTCTTCAGTGTTTTAAAGATAGGTTGGGCTATCAGTGTGTATTCTAGAGATTGATCTATATATTCTTCTTCTGTTGATATGTATTTATTCTCTTTATGTGTTTTTAAGTAGATTAGAATAGGGAGGGATGAAACCCTCTTTAATGCCCACACATGCAGAGCACACACAGTGACATTTGTTCTCTGCTTTTAACCCATCCTAGTACCAGGAGTCTAGTAGGAGTAGGAGCAATGGGAGTGGGGAAGGGGGTTGTCCGGTGCCTTGCTCAAGGGCACCACGGCAGGGCCCAGGGACCTCTCCAAGTAGCAGTACAGCCTCCATATTTAGGTCTGTTCGGGGACTTGAACCAGCGACCCTACGGCTCACAGTCCAAGCCCCTACTGACTGAGCCACTGCCGGACAAGTAGCACATAAGACTTGACCTAAGACTTGACCTAGCTTTCCTCGGGTCATCATTTGTTATTGATTTTTTTGATCTTCTATTATTTCTATGTGTTTGTTGCAGTTTAACCCAAACCAATGAGGAACATCACAGTCTGCTTTTAAGTTCCCCTTTCTGACCGCAAACTGTGATTGTGGACAAGAAGCCTGAGCAGAAATCCTCCTTTGTGTGAATAATAAATATCCAATGTTTACAGTGTTTTTAAAGTAGGTTGGGCTATCAATAAGATAAGAGGTACTTTATTGATCCCAAATTGGAACATGTTTGCATTGCAAATTCAGTAAATTAAAGAGTAGAAATAACAATTCTAGAATTTAAACATCTCAAAATAGAATTAAAACGTAGAGAATATACAGTAGAAGTCGTAGTTCTTCTATTCTCGTTCTGTTATTTCTACTATGTGTATTATTGTTTCTGTTATCGTAGTGTGTGTAGCTGTAAGAGTTACTCATTTTGCCTTAGGTTTTAATGATTGTGTTGTTGTTGATTACGTTCTATTTAACGTATTGAACCAGTGTTATGTATGACAGCACTTTGCCTCTTATTCCACATGAGTTTTTTCTCATGTTGTTGTAATTTAGTTTTCTATTTTAGCTCATTTATTGTATTTTAATGACCTCACTTGTATTCCTGTACAATTCATATTTGTACTAATGTTCTTTTCTTTCTTGACACAAACTTAAAACGACAGCAATAAACAACATTGCACCAGAAACATCGTGTCTGCATGACTCATCCCTGTAATTAAAAACTATATTTAAAGGGGACCTATCATGCAAAATGCCTTTTTGATGTCTTTTCTACATAAGATGTGTCCCCGGTGTGTCGGGGAACTCACGCAGCATCAGAAAATAAAACCCTCTCTCTTTTCCTCCGTACCCAAATCTCTAAAAACGGGGGAACAACGGAGCTGATCCAGATTTGCGTCCGATATGACGTAATATCTGAAATGTGGACCCACGGCCCTATCAGAAAGTTGCTATCAGAAACAATGCCCGACTGTTTTGGACGTAATATGGTCGGTGTTTACATTAGCATCGCTAACACTCAGAGCTAACCTGTACTGGAGAGCATGTGTGTGAAGAAACAGGAAATAAAAAGGAACTCACCTTGTGGTATAACCGGCAAGAGAGAAAGCCTTTGAGCTCCATACTGTTTCAGAGAGAATCCTTGATAATCCATGATATGGCGTTTCATCACGGCAGCATTTAGTTTAGACAGTAGCTGCCGGGTCCCGCATGAGCTCAGACCCCTCCTTTTTAATTTTAATCAATTATTATTTTTTTTTAAGCTTTATACCCAAAATCAGCCCTTTTGAAACAGGAAGTGAAATAGAGGGATATGAGGCGTGGCTAGAATGGGTGATCTGTTTGGTATTTTGAGCAAAACACTTCATAGACATGTTTTTTATATATTTTTATATATCTGAGACCTATGTTATTGCCTCAAAATAGCATGATAGGTGACCTTTAAATGTGCACAAAAAGGGGAAAACCTCCAGCTAGAATCACAGTTTAGATAATTTCCAAAAACATTTCTTTGCTTTAAGCAACCTTAACAATAACCCTCGATATAAATGTGATGTTTTGTGAATAAAGACCACTTTTTAACCCCCTCCTGTCACATCTTTTGGTCTCCACTGCTGCCATGTTTTTCATTACTGATGCCACGTTAACGGCACGTGGGAAGGAAAAGTAGTTTCCATGGTTACAGCGTGCATGTGTTTGCAGCATCTGACGACTGCGGGCGGGGTTGTTAGAGTTAGTGAGTACAACTAGTACAACGTTATCAGAGTACAAATACACTCTGTTAGTCATGTTGGTCTTTATGCATGCTTCTTAGTTAACATCAAGCTGTCTTTGGCTCTTTTCTGCTGTAACAAATGTGAATACAAATCCTCATAATAATAATAATTTCATTAATATATCATGTTATTATTCTTTTTAAAGATGTGGTTATATGTATGTTATATGTATGTCTATGGGTTAAAAGAGATACTGATTTAAAATCATGAAACACCAAACAGATCATTGCAGCATCCCATAATCCCCTCTGTTTCAGCCCTGTTTCCAAAGTGCTGATTCTCTGTCTGTTACTTGAAAATAAGGAGCCCCTCCCCACGCCCCTCTGAGAGATATTTGGTTAAAAAGAACTCAATGGTGCTCTAGGAGGAGATTCAGGTGATAAGGTGGGGGGGGGGGTTACCTTGGTTGCTGATTGGCTAATGGTTACTCAAGCCAGAACATCGTTATGACATCATAAAGTGGCCAAAATCTGATCAGCTCATTTTCAGACAGGTTTTTATAGAAATGGATCAGGAGAAAAAGAGAGAGAATCTTTGTTCCTGAAACTTTCAGAGTCTCTTTACACAGAGGGGACACATGTTGATGTAGAAGAGACATGAACAAGAGGGGACACATGTTGATGTAGAAGAGACATGAAGAAGAGGGGACACATGTTGATGTAGAAGAGACATGAAGAAGAGGGGACATGTTGATGTAGAAGAGACATGAAGAAGAGGGGACACATGTTGATGCAGAAGAGACATGAAGAAGAGGGGACACATGTTGATGTAGAAGAGACATGAAGAAGAGGGGACACATGTTGATGTAGAAGAGACATGAAGAAGAGGGGACACATGTTGATGTAGAAGAGACATGAAGAAGAGGGGACACATGTTGATGTAGAAGAGACATGAGAAGAGGGGACACATGTTGATGTAGAAGAGACATGAAGAAGAGGGGACACATGTTGATGTATAAGAGACATGAAGAAGAGGGGACACATGTTGATGTATAAGAGACATGAAGAAGAGGGGACACATGTTGATGTAGAAGAGACATGAAGAAGAGGGGACACATGTTGATGTATAAGAGACATGAAGAAGAGGGGACACATGTTGATGTAGAAGAGACATGAAGAAGAGGATTTTGCATTATAGGTAATCTTTAAGTAAAACAAATACAAGTACATCAGAGATAGTGTGCACAAATAACAGATGTGCACAATAAATGCAATGCAATTATGATTATCATACTTATATTGATTGTGTTTAATGTACACATTTTCACATATTTATTGTTCGAATGTATTGAAGTACAAACTGCACCATTTTTGTTTAATTTCTTATGATTTTAAATAATGTATTTTATTTATTTCATTAATTATTATTTATTTATTTAGCTTTTTTTGTTGTTGCATTATTCAGATTCTTTTTTTTAAAAATATTTTGCATTTTTAAAACCCATATAAATAACTCTGTCTATCTGCAGAATATGCCTCTCTTTTTTTGCTAATCTATAAATAATGACACTTTTCTGACAGCACCTGAAAGCCTCATCACGGGCTCGCGGCTGACACCGGTGACAACTCCTTATATGGTGCACGGATGACGTCACCACAACTGTAACTGGGCCCAAAAAGGGGAGAAAGGGGAGGGAGGCTTGCGGTTGCGCGTTCACGTCATGGCTTTTCCTCTGAGCGCGCGCGACCCCACGGGAGTTTACAACCGGATGGACCATATATGGAGTGTGAGAGTGCGAGTGTGTGACGTAGTGTTTGTATGAGAGAGAACGAGGAAGAGCAGAGACTCCAGTGAAATGTTTATTTCTCCCACGTAGATTCTTGTAACTGCTGACTGACTTTCTTTATTACCAGAATGTAAACACTGACATTAACTCACTTTTATTTTGGATCCACTTCTCGCAATCAGTCGCTTTAATACCGTTCACTAAAACACTTCCTCAAACAGTGAGCTGGAAATCTGTCAAACACTTCCTCTTGTCGTGTTAAAGGTTACTATAAGACAGAAATGTCACTAAGTTGTGTAAAATATCGATATAAAATGTGGTTTTAGGTTATAAAATGAACCTTTTCCTCAACTTTCAGTATAGAAATCTGATAATAACAACATTTGTGTAAACTAGGCCCTACTACGTTTTAAAGACATGTAGTAGTAGTAGTAGTAGTAGTAGTAGTAGTAGTAGTAGTAGTAAATGT
This sequence comes from Dissostichus eleginoides, assembly GCA_031216635.1. Taxonomy (NCBI): domain Eukaryota; kingdom Metazoa; phylum Chordata; class Actinopteri; order Perciformes; family Nototheniidae; genus Dissostichus; species Dissostichus eleginoides. Next base: position 35,813,576 of record CM062266.1, on the reverse strand, counting down.
GTTTCTAATACACTGCATGTGCATAATTGTGAAAATGTTTGCATGTCTGTAACACATCATAGTATTTCCTGGAATAAAATTAGCTATATTTAATGTTTTGTACGCTTGCTTTCTGATAAGTATCTAGATGTAACCCTCATTTCATGCTTTTAATACCAGAAGACATGTATTGTGATTTGCATATACGTTTAGACCTCTGAGAAAAAGGATTTCATGCCAATAATATGACAATAAAATATTGAATAATGATCAAATATAGAGTGTAACCCTCCAGGATTGGCTTTAGTAAATTAAATATTTGTATCTAATGGGATGCATTGGCGAGAAGTGACTTGCAGCAGAAACAGGATTCTAAGTAAAAAATAATAATAACTCAACTGTGAGAAAAACTGTAGACGTAACAGATGGTGTGTGTGTGTGTGTGGTGAGAGTGTCTGTGAGTGTGTGTGTGTGTGTGTGTGCGTGTGTGTGTGTGTGTGTGTGCGTGTGTGTGTGTGTGTGTGTGTGTGTGTCTGTGTGTGTGCGCGTGGTGTGTGTGTGTGTGTGTGTGGTGTGTGTGTGTGTGTGTGTGTGTGTGTGTGTGTGTGTGTGGCAGCTACATCAGGTGTGGGCGGCGCCTGTTTGTCACTCACTGAGGAATGAAGTCCATGTTACGTCAAAGAGGAAATAAAAAGCCACCCAGCTACAAGTTCGCTCTCATTTCTGAGAGTACAACAACTGGTGAACATCTGAAGTCTGAGCTTAGGAACTAGAAACTATAAAGTCTAACTCAGGACAGATACGATTTATCTGTTCGTTACTAAAAAAGAAAGTAACCAAAACTAACCGTGCGTAATTACGCGGCGTAATAACTAGAAGAATGAATGCCACAACCGCTATGGAAGTGAACGCCGAAGCCAGACGGATCCTGGCCGTGTCGATAAGCAAGCTGTACGCCTCCAGGAGCCAGAGAGGCGGGCTGAGACTGCACCGGAGCCTCCTGCTCTCCCTGGTCATGAGGTCTGCCCGGGACATCTATCACTCCTCCCGGGAGATTGAGATGCCGAGCGCCGCGCAACCGACTCCGGAACCGATGGAGACGAGCTCCAGCAGCCCGGCGGGAGAACAGACTGTGCCGGAGCCTCAGCCGGAGCTCCAGACCTCCGAGGAACCGGAGAGCGGAGACGAAGGGTGTGAGGAGGGTGATATCACGGAGGACAAAGAGAACATGAGCCCCACCAAGCAGTCCAGGAAACGCCGGGGAAAAGCCGCGGCGGCGCCAGACTTCCTGCCCATTAAGAGGGCGAGGCTGGAGCCCGGGGAGGAGAGGCACGCGGCTCCAAACTGCCGAGGAGTGGAGTCTCTGAGCATGTTGTCTCTGAATCTAAACCGGGCGATATCTGCCTTCTGAAGGGACAAAACAGCCTCTTATGTAATGGAGTGATTCTGAACTTTACGTAACCGAAAAAGGGCTGGTTTGACCCCCTTTTACGCACCGAGGAGCTGAGCACACGCCGGTCCCGGGACTGAAGGATTACCCGGGCCACAGTGCGAGCTCTCCGGCTGCTGAAGGAGCCCTGGAGAGGCAGAGGAACCAGGCCTGATGGAGCACAGGATGGGAGAAGTTAGAGGAAGAAACTTAAAGGGTGTTTTTTTCTTTGTTTCCTGGTGATTCACACTTAAAATGAGTCCAAACTAGAGACTGGCGCTGACTCAAAGTGTGTGAATGGGTGAATCAGCACATGAGTCACAGAAGGAGAAATGAACTCATAAGACTTTAGGGGAATTTCCTGCCAAACAACTCAAACAGGAAGGACTTACACAAACATTCAAATGCTGCTGTGGACTTTGGTAGATCGATACTACTGCTGTGGGACTTTCCTGTGATCACGTGGTGCTTTGAGAACAACAACACGAGCTGTCTGGAGAAGAGATGTAATGTCACTGAAATGTTAATGTGTCATATCAGACATGTGAAAAATAATATTACCTCACATTCAAAGCTGCTTTTTTACCTGAATGATGAATTCATTTTGTGTAAATATTTGAAATAAACACATTCAAAGGTACTCAGTTGTCCTGCTCTGTTTATTAAGATATATATTATTATTTCATGTGAAGCATTTGAACATCATTTAATTTGTGGACCCTTTTTTTTTAATACAGAATGTCAACATATAAGCCTTAAGTTAAAAGCATATTTAAAATAAATGTTCCACTGTTATGAGATAGTCATTTAAAGAGGATGAATCTTTATTTATCCATAGGGGGAAATCCAGGTTTTCACTTATATATGTTTTAACACACACACACACACAGTTATTCACAGTATACAGGTAGATGATCACATGCATTGTAATACACACAGTTATACACACTATACAGAATACAGGTAGAATACACAGGGCTTTGCTCAAGGGCACCAACCAGTCCACACTCCGTTTTAAAGCCATTAAAACAGCATATATAGTGACTGAAATTAAAATAAAAAACCATACATTTCCTGTTAATTATCATAAAGTCATAGAATATGTTCATTATCCAATCTGCTTCTTTTTTAAATGTCATGTCCTTGTACTTGTGGACCCTCATTTCCAGTTACACAATGATTACACAAGGATTAAATAATGTGAAAATTAGGCAGTCAATTAAGATCTAAATATATATCTATATACTGTAGTTATGAAATGTGTTTAATACAGCTTAATGATAATAGTAGAACTTAAGAAAACAACATAATAAGTGACTGAAATGAAAAAAAGAAAATTCCTAATTAATGATCATAAAGTCATTTTTATATTATCAAACGGCTTTGACTTTTTTTACCCAAAAAATGGAATGAATTATGTAATTTAAAAAAGAAAAACCCTGTAAGTCGTCCTGTATCAGGCCACAGTTCAGAGGGTCAATCCACAGAGGATGTTGGTACTACCAAGCGCCGCTAATCTCATGCTTACAGTGACACACACACACACACACACACACACACACACACACACACACACACACACACACACACACACACACACACACACACACACACACACACACACACACACACACACACACGGGGTTGTACCACTTCCTGTGGATCTTTACAGAATTATGAATCATATCCTTCCTCCCCAAGATGACCCGACACTGATTCAGAATAATAAAAAAAGTTACGTAACAACAGCTGGGGCAAAAACAATAAAGAGTGTTTACACCCCGAGGGCCTCTTCATCATCGTCATCATCAGAAGCCTCTTCCTGTCGGTAAACTACACCCTGGCACACACACATGGTGATCCTGTTATGCAGGTTTCATCACCATGCTTGTGTTTATTGTTTGGATCCCAGTCATCATTATCTTATCCTTAATTCTTCCTTACAGCGTATTTATGCAGAATTTGAGTGAAGAAGAGGAAGAATGAGCGGAAAAAGATGAGGAACAGAAACAAGGTTGAAAATGATGCTGACTAAGTGATAAAGAATTGATGAGTCATGAGGATTCATTTCTAAAAGGTCAAATGAAATACTTTGTTGAGTGTTGCAGAAATGTGTCCTTAAACCTGGAAATGAGTCAGCATTTAACCACTTCCTGTTCCCTCGTCTGGAGGTCAATGGTTTTCTGAATGTGTTTTTGGTTGTTAGCCTGAAATAAGGTCTGTGGTAAACACAAGCTGAAGAGATTTTAACATTTTAGCTTAGCGGTGGTGACGTGAAGTCATGTGACCGTGCTGTAGTTCCTTTATAGCCCAACATTAGCCGCCTTTAGCTTAGCGGTGGTGACGTGAAGTCATGTGACCGTGCTGTAGTTCCTTTATAGCCCAACATTAGCCGCCTTTAGCTTAGCGGTGGTCACGTGAAGTCATGTGACCGTGCTGTAGTTCCTTTATAGCCCAACATTAGCCACCTTTAGCTTAGCGGTGGTGACGTGAAGTCATGTGACCGCGCTGTAGTTCCTTTATAGCCCAACATTAGCCACCTTTAGCTTAGCGGTGGTGACGTGAAGTCATGTGACCGCGCTGTAGTTCCTTTATAGCCCAACATTAGCCACCTTTAGCTTAGCGGTGGTGACGTGAAGTCATGTGACCGTGCTGTAGTTCCTTTATAGCCCAACATTAGCCACCTTTAGCTCAGCGGTGGTGACGTGAAGTCATGTGACCGCGCTGTAGTTTCTTTATAGCCCAACATTAGCCGCCTTTAGCTTAGCGGTGGTGAGGTGAAGTCATGTGACCGCGCTGTACTGTAGTTCCTTTATAGCCCAACATTAGCCGCCTTTAGCTTAGCGGTGGTGACGTGAAGTCATGTGACCGTGCTGTAGTTCCTTTATAGCCCAACATTAGCTGCCTTTAGCTTAGCGGTGGTGACGTGAAGTCATGTGACCGCGCTGTACTGTAGTTCCTTTATAGCCCAACATTAGCCACCTTTAGCTCAGCGGTGGTGACGTGAAGTCATGTGACCGTGCTGTAGTTCCTTTATAGCCCAACATTAGATTTTTAATATGTGGAGATTATCCTGCTGAACAAAATGTGTAAGTATCATAAATGTTTGTTTTACAGAGATTCTTTTCTGAACTATTCTGAAACCCAATGGAAGAATCCATGTGAAGCATATAACAACATAAAGCAAAAGGTTAATTTAAAATAATTTAATGTCAAGCAAGATGAAGAAGAGCTGAGGATTGATGAGGAGTTAATTCCTGAAAAGGTCAAATTAAATACTTTCTTTCGTCTCCATAAAAGGACAACAGCTTTGTTGTGATCATCATTTCTGCCAGATATAATACTCATCAAACTCTCTAGTTTTTGTTGAACAAAGTCTGGCAATGATTGATCAGATTGTTGTTTACACATTGTAAAAATAAATTATTGAACCTCAAATTCAAGAGAACATAAATAAATAAAATATAAAAGATAATCAACTTGCGTTAAAACAGTTCCTAATTGGAATAATCACATTTAAAAGCACATCCTCCTCCTTGTGAATGAAATAACTCAAATCGAACAGAACGTCCTAATAAAAATCTTCGGATGACATCACAGCTGCTGAGCTTGTCAACAGGACGTCTCCATGGCAACAGAGCAAACTGTACTGATAGGGCTTCCAGCTGGGAAAGACAGTCTAACAGAAGACATTTTATACAAGTAAAAATAAAGAGATTACACAACATAGAAACTGTTTTGTCTGAAGGAGAATATGCCTTTGAGGTTACAGCTCCTACATTTTGATTTAATTCAAGATTCAAAGGTTTATAGTCATAAGTTATGGTGTAATTATGTAATGTATGAAACACTTCAGGTTCCAACAGTGCAATTTACAACACATAGTTTTTCTCTAAGGTTTATAGTCTTATCTTTGTTGCTCTTATGTTTTATTGTGAACAACTTTGTGACGTCTAAACTAGAAAGGTACTTTAATGTAGAAGCTTCATTTACTGATATGTTTCCATGGTTCTTCTTCGTTATCCTTTTCAGGGCTTCAACAAACCATTAATTGTATTATCATTGAATCCGCAGATTAATTTGCCAATTCATCAATTGCTCACTTTATTAACGAAATATAATGACAATATAAATATAGATCATACCGTATATATATAACAATCTAAACCTTTCAGGTAATGTCCTTACATTTCATAGTTTAAAGGTCACCTATCATGCTATTTGTAGGCAATAGCATAGGTCTCAGATATATAAAAATATATAGAAAACATGTCTATGAAGTGTTTTGCTCAAAATACCAAACAGATCACCCATTCTAGCCATGCCTCATATCCCTCTATTTCACTTCCTGTTTCAAAAGTGCTGATTTGGGGTATAAAGCTTTAAAAAGGAGGGGTCTGAGCTCATGCGGGACCCGGCAGCTACTGTCTAAATTAAATACTGCCGTGATGAAACGCCATATCATGGATTATCAAGGATTCTTTCTGAAACAGTACGGAGCTCAAAGGCTTTCTCTCTTGCCGGTTATACCACAAGGTGAGTTCCTTTTTATTTCCTGCTTCTTCACACACATGCTCTCCAGTACAGGTTAGCTCTGAGTGTTAGCGATGCTAATGTAAACACCGACCATATTACGTCCAAAACAGTCGGGCATTGTTTCTGATAGCAACGTTTCTGATAGTGCCGTGGGTCCACATTTCAGATATTACGTCATATCGGACGCAAATCTGGATCAGCTCCGTTGTTCCCCCGTTTTTAGAGATTTGGGTACGGAGGAAAAGAGAGAGGGTTTTATTTTCTGACGCTGCGTGAGTTCCCTGACACACCGGGGACACATCTTTATGTAGAAAAGACATCAAAAAGTTCATTTTGCATGATAGGTCCCCTTTAAGATTAGTTGCTTTTGTCTCACTAATTAAAGTACATTTGATTCATATAGCCCAATATCACAAACCCAAAATGGTTGTCCAAAGTAAATCTGTACAGATAACCATTGCGACTCCTCAGAGAGTTGATTAATCTACTTACATTACTTTAATTGTTTCATTAGTAAAATATAATGGTAATGAAGAGAGGTATTATCACACCATTACCATTTATTTCTGTGTTGATTAATGGACCAATTCATTTTCCAATCAATCAGTATAATTAGTCAATCAAACACTCAACTAAAATGTTAATCCCAGCTTCAGAGAGCCTAAGGTGATGTCGTTATGTTTTCTCTGACCAACGAAAGCACCGTAAACCTAAAATATATTACATTTACTTTTTATTTATTAGGCTATATGACAGAAGACGTTTAGGTTGAAATTAATTGTCATATTTCACTTTGAATTTCTGCATTCTCAGCTGTTTTATAGTTTTTAGTGTGATAGAAACACTTTCTTAAAGGGTTTAATTGTAAGGGACATCAAATGGAAACTTACTATTAGCTCAAATCTGTCAGAAATCATCTTGTCATCTTTTGAGATATTAACAAATCCTCTGATTTAAGGAACTGGAAATGTCTGAATCCATCAAATATCAAATTAAATGTCTATATTTGTTCCGTCAATCAGCTCATCAATAACTTCATCCATCGCTTCAACTCAAAAAATTAGAGGAAATTCAGTAAATATAAATATCCTTACACCTATTATTATCTGGCGACCCCTCCGATTTTTCTAGGGACTCGAAACACTGACGTAGAATGTATTGTATTTTTGTTGTTGTTGACTTATGACCTGTTGTTTTCATTCATCCGAGGCTCAGCAGCTGCCTTGTGTCACACTGTGAGTAGTAGTAGTATTCGTTTATTTGTCCCCGAGGGGAAAATGGGTTGCAGCACATCACAAAGGCATTTCAAAAGATAAAAACATACGTCACTGAGAACAACATAGACACAGATTCAAAAGAACAGACGTAAAAAAACAGATATCGGCAGACATGACAAAGGGCCTTAGGCCCTCATTTGCGAGAGGGGGGGGGGGGGGGGGGACAGGGCCAGACCAGCTGGGTGAACAGTGCGTCCTAGCCATCATTGATTAAGGAGTTTGATGGCTTGTGGGACGAAAGAGGGGCACGATATCTCCGCCCGGATGGCAACAGTTCAAAGTAAGAGGCGAGAGGGTGCCTCAGGTCACTCATAATATTGTGTGCCATTTTTAAAACTCTGTCCTTGTATACGCTTTCTAGACTAGAACATGAGATTCCTGACTATTTACTGGACAATGTTACGGCCCTCCTGACTGACTTTTTCTGAGCCTCCGTGGCGTTGCAGAACCAGCATGATGCCGAAGGAGAGCACACTTTCAATAAAAGCATGCATAATATCCACACGGCATATGAATGTCCACATAAACCCCACGATGAGTTTTATCACAGTGACCCTGATCTGCCAGGATTATCATTAAAAAAATCTGGGTCATACGTGGGCTTTCATTTTAAAATATACATATTATGTAAATCTTGGTCAAGCAGTGATAATTATTCAGCTGTGGAGGATTTCAGTCTGTTATACTGTTTGTGATTTTGTAAATCAAGGACTTAAATCACGCATTGTCCTCTAGAAAAGCACCGTAATTGGTTTTACTAACAAAGACAATGCCACTTATTTATGCTAATGAGGGAAATTAAATATGAATGAGATTCAAGGAGGGACAGCAGGAATGAGGAAGAGGAGAGAGGAAAGAGTTAGTGACGAATCAATGGCTTCTGATAGAGGAATATGTGTTTTTTCACAATTAAAAAGGATGTACGGTAAGAGAGTAAAAGGACTTTTGAGGAGGGATTTGAGACAAAAGGGTTTTCTGTGTTAGAAACAGGAAACTGGATGAGAACAGAGTCAGTGTTTCCTCCTCAAAACAGTCATAATAACTAAATTGTAAGTTTTATTTGTCATATTAATCAGCCTTGTCTTCCATTGCTAAGCATTTAGTATTTTTAGCGTAGGCGAGTTTACAATGGCAGAAATGGGGCGAAGCCTGCGAGCTAGTTCAGGCAGTCAACTCGAGCACCAATGATACATTAACACGTGACGCACCTCGTCCCTCTTACAACCAACCAAACACATTCTCCTAAACATGCCGCTCTATTTAAGCTGCCAGGTCTTCCTGCCTCTGCCTCGCTATGCTGCCACTGCTGTGTTCACTTGCTATTGCTGCGTTCATGTTCCTGCTGCTGTGTTTCATGTTGCTGCTGCTCGCCTGCACCACCACCACCCCAGCTTCCACCCCAGCTCCACCCCAGCTTCCACCCCAGCTTCCACCTGTAGGCTCGGGGGATAGTTATCTAATCATCACTCAATGTTCTTTGTAAGTCTGTGGAGTGATGAGGCCCGAGCCTAGACGCCAAACTCAAACTATATGCTGCTTCTAATAAACATATTAAAACACGTGAGTTGTCTGACTGAAATCTCTCTTTCATTCAGTCATCGTAGAGTCATCAGTATTCATCATCATCCCTCTCACATTTGGATCATTCTGTGGTGTGTAGAAGTAAAAATCTTAAACTGTTAATATGTAATTTCCTGCCAACATTAGGTCAAGTTTGTTGACTTTGTGGAATAGCGTTAGCGGTTAGCTTTCTTCCGATTATGATTCCTTTGTTCGGGAGGTTCTTACTAAGCAAAATTATCTGCACAGAGCTCCTCTTTTCTATAACAAATGTAGGATGAGATTAAATCTGTTATAAACATTGGATAAAGCAGATTTCTATGTTCAAATGAGTGTTTCTCTCAATCTGTCTGGTGGACTAAGTATGCCTTTAAGGGTTTATAAGGAGGCTAGCGGCTGCTAACGTTTGCTAAGCTCGTTTCTCTCATACCTTAACTTAAACGTCATCATCTAGTTATAATATAGAGTAAAAACAATCAAGATTTAATAAGTGTATCATAAAGAACTGGCTTAAAACTGGATAAAAAGCAAAACACAGCACTCACAATATTCAAAGAGGATATGACGGCATTGACAGGATACCAAATGAAACACACGTTACCAAATTACAAAATATACAATGATGAGATGTTACAGACATACCTTTAAGTCACTGTTTTAACTACGCTGCCTGCATACCACTATTCATTGTGTAGTTTTCTATATGTGGATAGGTGCTGAATTATGCTTATGTTTGCTGTTCTTCGTGCTAGATTTGACCAAATACGTAACAGGTGATAGTGCCTTAACACAGTTTTCAGGGCACATGGTCAAAAAGAGTAATTTTACTACGATATGCTAGGAATGTTCTGGAAGTCTGCAAGGTTTGACCGTGTAATCTTGTTGTTTAATGCAGAGTTATAGCAGATACAGTAGAAGCATCAAGTTGGTAGTGGAACGGACAAGATATAGTTTGAATGCAAGCCACCTGAAAATGACGCTGTTCATTTCAATAAACTCTCATTTAAAGGAGCCCTATAATGCTTTTTGGGGTTTTCTCTTTCCCATAGTGTGTTTAATATGTCCTTGTCTAAGTTATACCTGCCTACCATGAGTCCATTGCGGGTTTTATTGAGTAAAACTGAGATTTCCGTTAGCGTGTGTCATGGGAACTCGGTGCATTGTATAAACGGACACACTACACCCTCATTTTGTTCTTGTGAGCCTCAGATGTGTCACATTAACACACACACACGCACACACAGGATTTGGATCGATTACATCCACTAAATAGGAGAGATTTGAATCTGAGCTTCAGCGGCTGAGTGTCTGCAGGTTGTCCACAAACTGCAGCAGTACATCGTGTTCCCCTCCGCCTCTTCAACAAGAAAACAACGTGTCCTTGGATGTGCTCAAATCAAACAGTATTATGAACATATCTCATTCTGGCTCTGTTTTCCTTCATTTTATTAGAATCTGCTTCTCAAAGACACATGGTTATTAGGTGTTATTATATTGTGTTTATATTTGCAGGCTTGTGCTTTTGATGACGTGCTGAAAGGAGCTCTAATGGGGCCAGAGGTGCAATTCCTCTTTTGATGGTATTTTTATTTCACAGTGTTTTGCAGCTTTACCAAGAAAAAACACTATGTCTTTTCCTTGTCACTTTGTGTGAAAGGACTGCTAGGGACAGTGATGGATTACAGTTATTACTGTTATATAATACTGTTATTGTCCTTGTACTATCGTGAATGATGACAGTTGTTTTGCCATTTAAACTGTCACCAAGACAGCCATGCTAGCAGCTCACTAAGAAGGCTTTCACATCAGGGATACATAGATTTTAACTTTAAAAGCGAATGTTGGGCTATAAAGGAACTACAGCGCGGTCACATGACTTCACGTCACCACCGCTAAGCTAAAGGTGGCTAATGTTGGGCTATAAAGGAACTACCGCACGGTCACATGACTTCACGTCTCCACCGCTAAGCTAAAGGTGGCTAATGTTGGGCAATAAAGGAACTACAGCACAGTCACATGACTTCACGTCACCACCGCTAAGCTAAAGGTGGCTAATGTTGGGCTATAAAGGAACTACAGCACGGTCACATGACTTCAAAAATGGCACTTCATGAAAAGCAAAGCGTTCAGCATTCTGAATACTAATAATCCTGAGGGGGACATGAATATCTGTTCTGTGCTTTATAGCAATCCATTCAAAACCCTGGTGACGTAGCTCACTTACATGATGGGAGTGCTAAAAAGGTCAGGGAGATAATCAGAGGCAGCAGGCTTCCTCCTTTGGGAACCATGAATATACGATGTTTCATGCCAATCCATAGAGGGTTGATATTCCAAAGTGGTGGACCAACAAACAAATCAATTTAACCTCCGTTGGGATGAAAGAAGGAGTGATTTGAATAAAGCCATCAGTAGAATGAGGTTGGTATCAACATTTCCTTATTCCAGCTAATGTAAGAATGTTCTACTCTTCATTTTTCATGTAATTTTAAATTTTACATATGGGGTATTTGAAGTTGAAACTTTGGGCTTTATGTGATAATCTGTACATTGTATTTTAAGGTGTGAATGGGACTTAAAGGTGGGGTGTGTAATTTTGGAGAAACCAACTCGAGTGTGCTAGAATTTGAAAGTACACAACTGGAAAAAATCTGCCCCTTCCTTCAGACTTCCTTACAGAGCCCCTCCTCCAACACACACGAACGCACACATGACCAATGAGGGCACGAGATCAGTTTGTGCACAGATGGAAGGCTGACAGGCAGGTAGGCCATCCAGTTATTTTAGCCGGGCCGGCTCAGATGATTGGTCGTGCTTTTTACAGCGCCACGGCTTCCACAGATGATTTTTTAAATGTATTTATTGTCAAAGCATTTAATATATTCATTGCTATCGGGATGTTAAGAGCATTCCATGGAATATAACAAGTGTTCCTGAAATAAATTACATACCCCATCTTTAATGGGGACTAATTTAAGCTGTGGATGAATCCACATTTGGTCATTTTCCACCAACACAAGAGTTGGACTGGGATACAAAATTAAAACTACAGGTGTGTGTGTGTGTGTGTGTGTGTGTGTGTGTGTGTGTGTGTGTGTGAGTGCTGTGTTATCAGCAATGAAGGATAGTTTCAATGGAGGTCGAGCTAAATGGCACAGATGTATGAGATATATAAAGATTTGGAAACACACACCTATTTGACACTTCAATTGGATATCATGATAATAATAATAACCATATAGAATATCCATAGCCTTATCAGTTAAAATGTAACAGAGGCTACTCGTTTATGTGCTTGCTTGCTTTCATAATGCTGCTTATTCATATAACGTGTGCCCTCGTCTTTATTTAATGTTTACTCTTGTATTTTGCCCTGTACCCTCGCTGTAACACCAATTGCTGCACCAATTAATATTATTGTTTAATTCTAAATCTTGCAACATTCGAGCACATTGCAGACATACCTCCGTGATGTCTTCCCTGGTCTGTGATGGCGGTATACATATATATATATACTATTGTGGCAGGCTGATTAAGATGCAGCGTGCAGAGGCCACGGTGACGTACTGCTCTCACAGCTCTGAGCTATAAAAAGATCAGAGCAGGAAATGTCTTCACACAGGAAGCATCGACCGGCGCTCCTCTGATGGAGGCAGATAACCTGTCGACCAATCAGAGAGAGGCAGACGTGTGCAGATGTGCGGGGGCCAAAACAGGTTCTTTGATCATATGATGGATGTGCATGCAGTATGAGGCTTTTATCAGGTATGGGAATGGGCAGGAAATAGCACTGCATTACACTGGTCTTGTTTCTAAATTGACCATTCATTAACACGTAATAAATAAGGGACTACAAATGATTGGGAATAATCTAAATAAATAGGGATTAGTTCAATTGTTTCATGATAAATAAAGGTGCAAAGAAAACATAGTTTAAGATATTAATGGTAATACAAATGGGCACAATAGCCACTTATACATAGAGGCTAAAGTGGCAAAATAAACACAACAAATGTAATTCATGAAAAACATTTTGTGTATATTTATTAATAACTTAATAAACAAATAACAAACAAACTAATGCAAAAATACCACGAGCCTTCAACCACCCATTCTGATCAAACTGTAGTCTGTGTGTAAACAGGAAGTCACGCTCATTTGGAATTTGGTTTAAAAGTGGTGAGTCTGTTTCTCAGGAAATGAAGAGGAAGTCATAATGTGTTGTATGTTATTGTGTGTGTGTGTGTGTGTGTGTGTGTGTGGATCATTTGATTATCACATGTCAAGTGACTGTGCATGACCTCATGCCTCAAACAGCGGACACTGTGTGACTGACGGCAGAGGACTCACTAAGTCACTATGAATGTGAAATATAGTGTGTGTGTGTGTGTGTGTGTGTGTGTGTGTGTGTCTAGCAGAGACAGGAAGTGATGCGTTGAAGCCGGGCGGGGAACAGAACGTGTAGGCGGCTGCTATTTTAAGAGTCAGCTGCAGGAGAACAGAGCTCTCCAATACATCTGGCCTTGTGAGAGTAGGTGTGTGTGTGTGTGTGTGTGTGTGTGTGTGTGTGTGTGTGTGTGTGTGTATGACTCAGATGGCAGGCTAATTGCCAGAGGTGATGCTATTATTGTTTTTGAAATGTCCTTGAAGCCCACATATAATTGCATCTACTTCAGTTAATTTTTTAGGAGTCATTTTAGTGCCAACCACAGTGTTTACATGAGGAGGAGGGAGACAGACTAACAGACGGAGAGGAGGAAGAGGAGGAGGAGGAGGAGGACATCAGTAGGCGTTCAAACTGAGAAGGGGGATAACATGAGGGAGGAAGGATGTCAATACAACGTAACAACATGGGGAGGGGGAAGTGTAGGACACAGCACAAGGTTTCTGAATGAATGTGGTGGTGTGTGTGTGTGTACCACAGCCCTTATCAGTGACGTAGTGTCAGACGTAGACAGAGAGGAGGAGGAGGAGGAGGAGGAGGAGGAAGAGGAAGAGGAAGTGGAAGAGGAAGAGGAAGAGGAGGAGGAGGAGGAGGAGGAGGACGAGGAGGAGGAGGAGGAGGAGGGAGAGTCTGAGGACGCTCAGTGTGGAGGCGTTTGATTTCAACACATTTGAAAATAGCAGCAGCGTGGTGTGTTCGGGGTCTTCTCACCTGCGATGAGTCGACTGTCGCTAAGGGATTTTATCTCTCTGCAGAGAAAAATAATAATGAATCACTTACAGATCCTCATGTCCATTCAAGAAGATGCACTCGTCTGCAGGAAGGACTGAGGAAGACACGTTCTTTTTCACAAATGATGCTCAAAATGGATAAATATCTCAAATAGTATTTTATTTAAATCAACTTTAAAGGTCCCCTATTATACTGTTTTTCATCAATATATTATAGGTCTCAGATATATCCAGAGCCTGTCTCTGATTGGCTGAAACACCAAACAGATCATTGCAGCCTTCCCATAATCCCCTCTGTTTCAGCCCTGTTTCCAAAGTGCTGATTCTCTGTCTGTTACTTCAGATGAAAATAAGGAGCCCCTCCCCACGCCCCTCTGAGAGAGATTTGGTTAAAAAGAACTCAATGGTCAAAGGTTACCTTGGTTGCTGATTGGCTAATGGTCACACAAGCCAAAACATCGTGATGACATCATAAAGTGGCCAAAATCTGATCAGCTCATTTTCAGACAGGTTTTTATAGAAATGGATCAGGAGAAAAAGAGAGAGAATCTTTGTTCCTGAAACTTTCAGAGTCTCTTTACACAGAGGGGACACATGTTGATGTAGAAGAGACATGAAGAAGAGGGGACACATGTTGATGTAGAAGAGACATGAAGAAGAGGGGACACATGTTGATGTAGAAGAGACATGAAGAAGAGGGGACACATGTTGATGTACAAGAGACATGAAGAAGAGGGGACACATGTTGATGTAGAGGAGACATGAAGAAGAGGGGACACATGTTGATGTAGAAGAGACATGAAGAAGAGGGGACACATGTTGATGTAGAAGAGACATGAAGAGGGGGACACATGTTGATGTAGAAGAGACATGAAGAAGAGGGGACACATGTTGATGTAGAAGAGACATGAAGAAGAGGGGACACATGTTGATGTAGAAGAGACATGGAGAAGAGGGGACACATGTTGATGTAGAAGAGACGTGAAGAAGAGGGGACACATGTTGATTTAGAAGAGACATGAAGAAGAGGGGACACATGTTGATGTAGAAGAGACATGAAAGAAGAGGGGACACATGTTGATGTAGAAGAGACATGAAGAAGAGGGGACACATGTTGATGTAGAAGAGACATGAAGAAGAGGGGACACATGTTGATGTAGAAGAGACATGAAGAAGAGGGGACACATGTTGACGTAGAAGAGACATGAAGAAGAGGATTTTGCACAATAGGTGACCTTAGAGCCAGGAGACTG
>CM062266.1:35650867-35793367 GCA_031216635.1 Dissostichus eleginoides | reverse complement strand
CTTGTTTTGTAGCTGACTTTTCCCTATGTTGTCTAACTAGCTACCTAACTCTAGAGGGACCTGAGAAGTAAGCGAACCGCTTTGCACCTCTGTAAACCTCTCACTACACCGCCTGAAACTGGACCCACGACATTTCCTGGATTGACACAAAATGCCCTGCCTAACGGAGTTGAAGCCAAGAGGGCTAGCTTGTTAGCAGCATCCGATAAATCAACAATGACGTAAAAACCACGAGGCTCTGATTCAAACTGTTTGGATCTCTTTAGATTTTTTGGCAACTCCAAATATATGTTTATGTTTGAATTAGATTTTTTTCCGATTAGGTCATGTATGGATTTCGCTACTTCAAAGCTAGCCTCTTGGCTCATCCCTCACTGTGACCCAGTCTCAAAACCACCGCTATCCCTGTTTCTAAACTAGCATGGGAGCCGGTGGGACTAGACTCTTAAGGCGTAGTGTGGTTGATGTCAACTACTACAGAGGGTAAAGGGGGGGTACTAAGGGCGAGGAGAATGGGGGGTGACAAATGTGACTCTGATACAGAAGGCACTGTGGCTCTGTAGGGGGTTTTGAGGAAAACGTCCCCACCTGGCGTAACCTTACTTAATAGAAGGTGTGGGCAGAGGGGTTATGTGTTTGCGCCCCCTCGACTCCCGCCAATCAAATAAACAATCAACAAAAAGAAAACCCCCCTATCCCCATCTTCACTACGCTATGCTCAACTACTAGGCCTGGAGGCAACACATTTCGGGAGAGGAGAGAAAAAGATGAGGGAAAAGGTGACAAAAGGGGTTTCACTGTGTGATGTCAAGAGACGTGTGCAAACGAGGTGTCGAGCTTTACGATTAGATTCATTTATCCGTTCTACAGTACCATATTGTTGCAGGATTTCCTCCGAAATAATACCGTGAGGAAGGATGCTTATGAGGTCTGCATAGTGTCAAAACACGTGGACTGGGGTTTGTCTTCTGGCTTATGCGACTGCGAAGAAAACAGTGCGAGGTTTCAAGAGTAGCTAGATCGTCAACCGTGTCATGAGCATGAACGGTATGCAAAATAAATAAATATCTGAAACTCTAATTATACTCTGTCTGTTATCTATAACTACATCTACTGGTTTATATCTAGATTTATACGTACTTTATCATCTATATATTTATCTATACTTTATCATCTTGTCTTAAGAGTTACTGAATACTCAATAATTATTTTCCTTCAGAAAAATAAGGATGAAAATAGAAGTCCTATAAGTGTTTCTGTCTTGTAATGCCTTTAGTGTCTTCAGTGTCGCTTTCTGGCAAGCTGAAAGAACAGATGTCAAAGCAAATGGACAGAAAAAGAAAAAGGTAGATGAGGAAAGAGAGGTTGGCGGATACTGTAGTGGGTTTTGGCAGAAGAGGTTTCAGCTTTGCTACAACCTCAGATGATTGGATTGGGGATTTTGGTGACTGTTCTCTGGTTATCCAGACCTGAGAGAAGGGGTTGGGGGAGGGAGGGGTCGTCAGCATTGGCACAGACAGGCAGACAGAAGGACGGGCCGACAAACGGACAGATATGGCGTCTCTCAGGCTACATCCATGTTTCCTGACTACGACTGGACTTCGTCTATATATCTTACAAAGATATAAGAGACAGGTATAAGTAGAGGTTTTCAGTCCAGGTCTAGAAAACAGAATGTGGCCTGGAGGCTGTCCTGTAGAGGGGGAAGGCAGGGCGGGTAATGTGCGCTGATAACTGCCCCCGGGTGGCAAAAATAGAGAACAACACCCACCTAATACTGACACCAACATTGTACCACCAATACTGTGCTGTCACTGCCGGCAACTGATCGCACTACAAAATTACAGAGCCAGACAGAGGGAAAAGGTTGAGATTCTAGTTTTTGGCTGCTAGTGGAAGAATTCAACCTTGGTAGAACTTTAACTTCAGGTTGGTCTGAAACCTCTGCAATGTAAAACACAAACTCTTCCACATTCTCATTGATCCGGTCTACCCCACCCTTTGAAAATGAATTCTTGATCTTTGGGTTGGCTTGACAAGAGTACGAACCCCACACATCTTTGCATGTCAGGTACTGAAGCTCCCCTGACTTCTACCTTCACCATTGTGTAGAGAGAGTGTATCTTAAGAGTTGCGTTACAACACGCAGCGCTGCAAAGTGGATGTTCCCAAGCCATCCTTGCCCCAAAGCATTAGGAACCCAGTAAACGTCATTGAACGGGGGGATAAAAAACATAACGGATGTAAACAAGATGGACATAGCATACTTAAACTCCAAATAACATGACAACAAATCTACAGCAACAGTTCCATCAATCAATCAATCAATCAACAATCAATCATCAGTATCATCATCATCATCATTGTCATCGTCATTTTGCATTGACATTGATATCATTATTCATAAGACTATCATCATTAACAATAATAAATCAAGTGTGGTAGGAGTCCGCTTCTCTCCACTCTTTCTCCCTCTTGTTTCTCAAGCAAAAAACAGGAATGTGATCCTGCAGGTTTTCCTGTCTTTTTACAGGTTGTAGACACATAGATCTAGAACAGTATCGGCAGAAAACTCAAACAAAATAGCCGACTGTCAAAACGTAAGTCCCATTCGAGATGTAAAATAGGGAAAGAGAAAGAGTGTCTGAAAGACGAGGACTTCTTTTGTAAACTTAAATGCAAAGTTTCCTATAAAGCCCCCAGGTCCCACCCACACCAGTTAGATTTCCTCTCTAGTATGTACTTAATCAATCATGCAGGTTTCCATCAAATGTTGGACTCCGAAAAAGATCAAAGGAGGTTGAGCGAATGCAACAGAAGAACCAAGCTCCAATGTCCGAAGAAGAACAAGAAGGAGAAGTAATCGATAGAAGAAATACTGAAGAAATAAGTCTTTTTCCCCATCCCTCCTCTCCTCTCCTCCGCCCTTTTCAACGTGTGATGTAATTTCCTGTCAGGTCATCCCTCACCTTTGCACCAGGTCGAGTAACTGAGGAGGAAGGGGCTTGACGAAGTGTCCGACTACCTTCTCAAGTTATCTGAGCCCACTCCCCCCCATTGCGCACTCGAAAAGGAAGTGAGCCCACACGTGCCCCACCCTCCTCCACTATCACCACTGGCGAACAGGAAGTGATGTCACACCAGCTCCGTCAGCATTAAGTGAGTCTTTAACAGTAAACAGAGATGATAAAACTCATCAAATATCAGCCAGCGCTGTGATTGGCTGGTTTTTGCAGTATAGGCGGAGCTTCCTGGTTCTGTCCCTTGGAAAGGAAAAAGGTTAAAGATAAAGTGGTTGTTCTCCCTTTTTTTCTTTTCATTGTTTGTCATGTAAAGTTTGATTTTGTTCTTCATTGTTCAAGTTTGATTTTCTGGAGGCATAGCTTGGCATGTAAGGGTTAGGGGGTCCTGGCTTTTTGTTAATTTATTTTTCTTTAAACATATCTGTTCGAGGAGCAAACTCAAAGCAGTGGACTAATTTTCAGGCTTTTACATTTAGCAGACTGGCCAGCGACAGATAGCACACATCTGACGAAACTAACCAATCACGCGACAGTCTGGGAGAAGCCCTGTTAGGGCTCATGAACCGTGATCATCCCTGACCTTTTTATATGCTCCTCCTTCGCTTTTTTGTTCCCACAACTTTCTTTTCCTTTTGCAGCCTGGCCTTGCTGGTCAAGCATAGAAATCTGGGAAGTGTAGTTCTGAGAAGAAGAGAGGTAAACTGTGCCCGGGCCTCGCCCTAGCTGTCTTGGCTGTCTCTTTTTCATTTCATCCATGTGCTGCTCTGTCACTGAAATGAGTCTTACAGAAAATCTGTAAAAAGGCTTTTTGCAGCAACCTCCATCCCCCTCGCCCCGCCCCTTTTTTCTCATTTAGAGTCCGAAGGGTGAAGGTAGAGGGTGTCCAACCCCCATTCATATTTTCACCCCCTCTGCTTTTTTAAAAGTCTACATATCCAAGGCCAGAGCACCGGAGGCTGCTATTCTTCTCCTCTCCTGCCCTCATCCCTCGCTCCCTGTGGTTGCTAGCACCAGTCATCCTCGTCCGTCTCACTATAAGGTTCATGCAGGCCCTTGCGGGGCCCTCGAGCATGGGGGGGCCGTTGGTGTGGATGTGGTGGCACCCCGGGTGGCCCTCGCCTATGTGGGGAGGGTGAGGATGAGCGGTAACCATTGGGCACCCTACGTGGATGCGGGTGAGGGGGCGGAGGGGGCCCATGGTGGGCAGTCCTAGGTGAGCGTGGGTGAGGGTGAGGATTTCCCCCATGTGGATGGGGGTTGCCATGAGAGAGACTTTGCTCGTAGGCAGGGGGCTCGTGGTGCCGCTCGTACTCGTAGTCGCGCTCATAGAAGGGCCCGTCGCCCTCCAGGCTGTCCCCGGGCGGACCCCCGCTCCAACGGCCTCGGTGAGGGGACCTGGGGGAGCCGTGGAGAGGCGAGCGCGGGGACTGGTGCCTGGGAGAACGCGGGGAACCGTGCAGGGATGAGGACCCCCCGTGCTGGGGAGACGCTTGGCGTGACGGGGGTCGATGGTGATAGCCTCTCTCGTGGTCTGGAGGGGAGAAGTGTCGGGGGGAGGGCGAGCGCAGTCGGCCCGGACCTGGGGGGCCGTAGCTGGCCTTGCGGACGGCGGGGGAGTAGGTTACATGTGGACGGGGGACAGCTGGGGTCTGGGGCAGCTGGCGACGGCCTCTCCGCGGAGTGCTGGTCCCCGAGGTCGAGGGGACCGGGCTGCCGCTCACCGAACTACTGCCCTACAGCAAAATGTAAACAAGGAAAATCAAAACGCACCACCACAACAACAACAACAACAACAACAACAACAACAGAGACCAGAGTAGAGCAGAGAGGAGGTAGGTAGGGAGGTAAGGAGTAGGTAGGTAGTAGGTAGGTAGTTAGGTAGTTAGGTAGGGTAGATATATAGAAAGGTAGGTAGTTAGGGTAGATAGATAGATATATAGATAGATAGAACACCATTGAAAATCATTCAAAAACATTGATGAGGCAAAGAATTGACATCAAGAAGCCACACGTCACGTTGAAGAAAAATGGACAGAAAGAGAAACAGTGATAAAGAAAAAAAGCGTAACACAAAAAGGAGAAATTGATATCCATAAGTAGGTGTATGACTCTTCGTGAACTCTTACTCGATAATAAAAGAGTCGTTGTGGCAGGTGCTATATTGGAATTCAAACCTTACATTGTTGATCTAGTGTAAAACAAACACAGCTGGTTCTTGCATTTGATTTGCAAGAAAAATATCGATCATTTTATTTTAATACCTGACGGCTAGTTCACACTGCACGACTTTCTTGACTTGCCCAAGAGGGAGAAAAAGCCAAATGGATCGCAAGACTTTGGTTGGAAGGGAAACCTGAAGTAGGGATCGGCCGAATAACTTTATAGATTGCCCGATACTGGACGTACATGCATTTTTGGAGAATAGATGGAAGAATAGACTTACTCATCTGGAATTTCTCCTGCTTAAAGATCATGTCATTTGACCGTTGGGTTGCAGGTTGGTCATGTTGTGTGAAAACCACAATGACTTCAAGAAAGCAAATTGTGTAATTTGGACAATACAGCAATCTGACAACTTTGAAAGTCATGTAGCGTGATCTTAACTAAAGAAATCCTACTGTGACTTCAAGATTGACTTAATGACAGTACAGAACATCTCAAGGCTATTTGGGCCTTTATCCAACCTGCATACACTTACACACGTTATATAAGAAACTCTACAAATATAGAAATGAAGAAGAAGGAACAGTAAAAGACAGTGTTGGACAGAACTGAGAAGCTGTCCCTAATCTTGGCATTAACCTCGGTGTCTTTGGAGCCCACCTGTCTGTGTCCTCGTCCTTCAGGCCCCTCGCTGGGGGAGCGGGACCAGTGGCGGTCCTGGGGGTGCCTGGGGGGGTAGTCGTGTCTTTCAGGGCCGTAGCGCTCCTTGTCCATGGAGCTGTGATGGTGATGGTGGTGATGGTGGTGGCGACGGTCCTTGGTCCGGCCGCGGTCCCTCTCGCGCTCCTTTGGAGGAAGGTCGCCCGACTGCGTGGTGGTGCTGAGGTCTGTGCCCAGACCTAGCAGGGAGATGCCTCAGTTTACATTTGTAAAAACAAGGCCACTCTTTATTTTCTCGAGAGTTATATAGAGTTTATCTAGAGGCATACAAATGAAGCCAATCCCCCTTTTTACCACCGAAATTAGCATTATCTTTTTAAAAGCGGAAACCTGCAAAAAACCCAACTTTCTGATTGCCAGTAGATGAGTATGCCTTTCAGTTGCTATGTCCAACATGCTAGGAAGCATAGTAAAGAGTAAAAGCAGTTATGGTGGTTACTTTTGTTTTTTTTCAAACTCTCTAACCAGAGTTGGTGATTGTAGGAACAGTGTAACGTGTAAAGAACAGACATTTGTTTAATTAATTGTATGTTTGTTGTTGCAGAAATACATTACACACGTGCAGTCAAATTAAAGCACAGCAAATTAATCACCAGCAGCATCACTTCAGCCTCTGGGAAGCAAAGGAGAGTCCTCTCCATCAGATTAGAGAGCTCTCCAATTATTAAGAGGATTCAGGGTATAACAGTGCCAGCCGTGTTGCATTCGCTCCACAGCTGAAGCAGGCAATTTGCACACGCAATTAGTGGTGAAGTGCGCAATGTTCTTTTGAAGGGCTTCTTTGTGCCAAAACTTGACTTGCATAAATGTAGTGAATGTGATGACAACTCTAATCTCTTAGCTCAATGAATGCACAGATTGCTGTAATCGCCTCAACAACTGACATTGAGTTACCCTTGACTGTCCAGCATTACCTCATGCTACAACTATGACAAGGATCCATCAACTCTAGATATCTAATGACATTGCGTTTATTGTACATTTATGGAATCCAAAATTGTAAAAAAAAGTAAAATGCTAACACCTTTCCAGGTTTTAGGACTCATTGCTGCACCACTGTATCAGATCCATGCATTAAGAGAGTATAAATGTCCGCTCTGAGTGACTCACCCGTGTCAGCGTCAGTGTATCTGGTCAGCGAGCGCTGCGAGGCCAGGTGATTCCTGTCTCTGTGCCGGCGACCTCCTCCGTGTTTCCCCTCCTCAGAAACCACCCTCTCCAGGGAGTAGTCGTCCAGCCTCACCCCCCGACCCGCACGCCCGTGGACCAGACTGGAGGTGGAGCGGCGCATCGGACTGGTGTCGGTGATGGTCTGTGAGGAGGAAGGCGCGAGTAAAAGAAAGGAACAGAGAGCGATAGACAGAAAAGAGATAAAAGAAGTGGAGGAGAGAGAAGGAAAGAAAGAGAAAATAAGAAAATAGGAAGTAAGATTTAATGCATCATGATTGGTAGTCCTCAACTCTGAGAAGGACAACCCTAGTTTCTCTTGTTTAATGAGTGTATGACTACTGCATGTCGTTGAATGTCTGTACTATTAGACCGATCCTAAATAAGATATCAGAGCATTTCTGCATCCCATTAGCTTTACCCATAGCACCTGGAATCGCAAGCTAACAACCCTTTGACAAGCACATCTAATACCATGCGTCTTCACCATAACATGTAGGAATGAAACAGGAATAAACAGGGAACTGACAGCAAGGGGACAAAGGGGCAGAGAGACAGAGAGCAAGCATGAAGGAGGGCTGTAGAAACCATGCCTCACATGCACCTACTAATGGAATTTTCCAGATGGTAGCCATGTTTCATTTGAATCATTGTCAAGCACATCAGGTGTTTGATGGGCAGTGGTAAACTTCTAATTTGACGAAAACATTACAGTACTTTTCCCTTAAATAGTTTCTTACATTTTCAGTGTGGACAGAAGGTACACATGTATTAACTTGAGTGAATAAGCACATTGCTGCTTTACCAACACGATAAAAGCTTGTAAAGCTGATGACTACAATATTTGACTCTCTTGTTTTGCTGAATGTTACCTAACACATCCACGAAATCTAATTCCAAGCTAATGAAGCTGTCACAGGGACTCTCTTTTAGCGTTTTCTCTCCATACATTTACCTTTTTTTCTCCATGTTTCATATGGGCTTCATACCGTACAAAAATATAACAATATTAAAGATATTTTTGTCCAAAGACAACCACTATGTCTCCCAACAAAATGTGCATCAGTATGACTTAAATCCAATATGGCAGCCATGTGGAAAAGCTAAGCTGTCATTCCATAACCCAAAGAGTCCGGTCAAAACGCTCCGCAAGAACCCAACAGGAAAATCTTACAGGATCGATTGTTGGATTTAAAAAAAATACATTACAAAATAAGGTTTTTATTGCTTTGAGACTTTCTGCCTGTATATTTAAAATGTACTTGAAACCTACCAAGTACTGTATGTGTGTATATAAATACATCTAATGCATGAAGGTATTGAACTGTACTCCAAAATGTGTAGCTGTGATTTTGCATCATGAAACAATATAACACACAAGATACAAAAGTTACTTTCAGAAAACCTTAAAAAGGAACTGGCTCAAGTTTAGTTCTAGACCACCCTTGATTTTCCTGATGGGTTCATAACCAGACTGTGACTATGACAGGACCCCGCTGACACTCTGAACCCCCCCCCCCCTCCCAAAAAAAGCTTCACATCACCATGTGATGATATGGCACATGTCAGTCTGCAAGCAGCAGGCCAGACAAAGACTCAGACAAGAGGATTCCCCGTCCTGAGAGGAGCCACACACACACACACACACACACACACACACACACACACACACACACACACACACACACACACACACACACACACACACACACACACACACACACACACACACACACACACACACACACACACACACACTTGCATTTCAGTCTATTTACTGCCATTTTGTAATAATGTTCCACCTTTTATACTTTAAATTCAGCTTAAAGTACACAAGAAACTGAATAAATGAAAAGTTAAACAAGTTAAAAGTAAGGAAGATGGAAGCTATAATTCTACTATTAGGACCAGGGGCGGTTCTAGGGGGGGGCCAGTGCCCCCCTAACACTGACTTTGGACCCCCCTGTGGCCCCCCTGAAAATGAAAAGAAAAGAAAAAAAGGTTTATGATTAAACGATCGGAATAGGCGTAACTAACGCTATTTGTCATTCTAGTCGAACCTATTAGAGCAGGGGTCTCCAACACGTCGATCGCGAGCTACCGGTAGCTCGCAAGCCCTCAATAAGAAGCTCGCCAAGCAAATCCAAAATGTAAAAAATACACACAAAAAAAAGGGAATGTAATTAAAGAATCTAACCTATGCATAAACGAAACCTCAATCATAGCGAACTCTATCTACTTACTACAACTCTATATCTATCTAACACCCCTCCTCCCCCCACAATGAATATCGACCAATCACGTTCTTGCAACAGTTTAAAAGGGGAGTGATTAGTAGGTTAGGTTGGAGACCCCTGCATTAGAGCGTAAAAACTGTAACTATAAGTATCTGAAATAAATATGTGTAATGAAATAAATACCAAGAACTGTATTGCATTGTTTT
Source organism: Dissostichus eleginoides (assembly GCA_031216635.1). Taxonomy (NCBI): domain Eukaryota; kingdom Metazoa; phylum Chordata; class Actinopteri; order Perciformes; family Nototheniidae; genus Dissostichus; species Dissostichus eleginoides. Next base: position 35,783,851 of record CM062266.1, on the reverse strand, counting down.
CTTATGCGCAATCACTTCATACTGTCTTTGTCTTTTTCGTCCTGCATTTGTTGTGCCCCCCTCAGAAAATAACTGGCCCCAGCCTGGCCCCCCCAGTCAAATTGGTCTAGAACCGCCACTGATTAGGACTACTACTTCTTCATACAGTAACAATAGTTTGGGTGTATATATGTAAGGCTTATTCGTGTCTCAAATTAAAGCCATGTATAAACGGCTCCAAATGTATATTTACTCAGACATTCCTTAAAATATCAAACTTACATGATTCTAGTGACTATCTCTGTCTTAAGATGGGTAATGTCATTTTGTCTAAACGAGCTTTGGCCTGACCTCATTTTTTAAGATTTCAGCCCGGGTGTTACGTGCCAAAGAGGTTTCAAAAATGACATTACCCATCTTAAGACAGAGATAGTGCTGAAGATGACACAGCCACTCTGTCTCCGTCCAACGTGAGCTCCATCTTTCATTCTACTCAAACTAATGCATCACTTCCTCTCCATCACACCCACAGCGAGACTCAGCTCTGCCACGTCATGCACGACTTATGACATGCCGACACGCCGCCAATCCACCATAACAGGCCAACAGCTGCACATCAGGCCACACCATGCTCTCTGCAAACACTGTTGACCCGGTCTACACACACACACACACACACACACACACACACACACACACACACACACACACACACACACACACACACACACACACACACACACACACACACACACACACAAGCAGAACTCGAGGAAATCTCTTCACGGAGAACAAACAATGAAAAGCAGAGCAACCTCAACACGAGCAAACACGAGAGAGAGAGAGAGAGAGAGAGAGAGAGAGAGAGAGAGAGAGACACAGGGAGCTTGAAGATAAGCTGACAGGACAGATAGAGAAGTTTGAGACGTGATCAAAGTAGATCTGATAAGTGACATTAGGACATGTTTCAATAAAAACCAGGTGGGCGGACTCACTGCAGCAACACAATTCAGATGGTGTCTCTATATAGTTGCAGCAAATAAAACCTTCTGGGCTGTTTCATGTGATCGGCAAAACAATATGCAAACCATATTATTCAAATATTTAATCCAACAGAAAAAGAAATAAGATAAAAAACATGGATATTTGTCTCCAGGACCGTCCAAAATTGGAAAGACAGCTAATTTATTCCCTTCAGTGTTTGCTGAAAAGGACTTCACACATACTGGATGGGCAGTGTTCACTTGTTGCAGAGAAACTAACAGGAACTGAGAGTGCATTTTTTATTCAGGCTTTTTTATGCAACACTGGTTGGTCGTCCTGAATATGCCTAAAGACATTAAAGCTTAAAAAACATGCAACTATCACCATCCTAATTGTCCTACTGCAGTTAAATCCCATCACATGGCGTCCTCCGAGGGGCAAACAACCCGCTAAAAACTACATTTGAGGTCAGATCCAGTTTGAAAAGTGATTGACAGGCAGAAAGAAGACAGAGAGAAGGAGAGGAGATAGAGAGAAGTACATACACTGAGGTTATTTCCACGAGGCCTGTGTCTCCTCCGCTGCAGAGCAGGCAAACACAGAGATGATACGTAGAGCAGAGCGTAAACACACACACGCACACACACACGCACACACACACACACACGCACACGCACACACACAGAGCATTGGTCCGACAAAGCAAAGCCGCCAGGACCAAAAGAGAATAGAGAGAGAAATGTATAAAAGAAATAAGAGATATGAGGAGGAGAAAGGGGGAAATCGGAGAGATACATTTTTTTGGAGGAAGGAGATGAAGGGAGGGATGAAATACATATTACAGGGGAACAGAAGGTAAATAATGATAGGTGATAAAGGGGGGGGACAGAAAGAGGAGAAAGAGAGAAAACCCAGTTAATTTAAAGGCCAGTGCACACACATAAGAGCGAGGTGCCAGTGAGCGAGAGGACACACACACACACACACACACACACTTACCGAAACAGCATGAGCTCTCTGTAAGGCAGAGCAGTGTTAGAAGGCAGTAAGTAACAGTGTATGGACACACACACATAAACTGTAAATACAACACACACACACACACACACACCGACGCAAACACACACAGGACATTTTCTACACTCCCACAGCACTCTACCTTTATTCATGTGGACCTATTTATACTCGTCACGATGTGCGCTGAGGAGTAATTGTGTTCAAATCTACACACAGAAATCTAAGGTAGTGTTTTTTCAATGAGCGTGGACTTTTACAAAAAGAGTGGAGTCAAAAATATAAAAGTGGAGTAAAGAAAACAGATGTCCTGGTGTCCACGTTCTCTAAATGACTCCATAACCGTCAGCATTAATTGAGAGTATTAACTGTGTTTTTAAATATATATATTATTACCCAGCACTTATTAAAACTATTACTGAGTTGTACACCCCGTTTATCTAGGCCCTTTTTAGTTTTATGTATATATGTCACACTGTGGGACTGCGGGAAACGGTATCTCGAGATTTCTGTATGTATAACACACGTAGACATTTTGACAATAAAGCTGACTTTGACTTTGACTAACACGTGTGTAGGAACCACGCACACTTTTATATTTATTAAGAGTGTGTTTTTAAAGAGATAACACTCTCTTCAAAACACTCTCTCATCAACCCCACCCATTGCACGATACAAATATTAAGAATAAGTATAAATGTCACTGACACCTCTTATACACTCTCCTCTAAATGTTCATACAGAAACCATGGAGTAACCAACATACCAGAGTGAGAGCAACATGAGATATGGAATGCATGTGTGTGTGAGTGTGTGTGTGTGTGAAACTGCAGCCAGAGGCTTCGTGGTAAATGGAAATTATTTAGTTACATCAGAAAATATCATTTAAATTCAAATTGACTAGGTCTAGAAACAATTTGTCCACAAGGTGTAAATAAATGGAGCGTTTTCAGGCTATTTCTCTGTGTCCTCCACTGTTCTCTGTTTGAGGTTAAGTAGAAAGTGCCCTCTAACACAGGGGTTCTCAAACGTTTTGTTTATGCGGACCACCTCATATGCAAACCGTAAAAATAAGTACATATATAAACGTAGTGCCAGATTCCAAGATTAACGGCGAAGGTTAGCTGGTTTTAGGCTCTCGTTAGCCAGTGTCTCGTAGCACAGAACGCATACTGGCAAAGGCTCATCTTCAGTGCCTGTGTAGGTAAATCCCAGTTCCAAGTAGTTCCCATTGTATTTTCTCTTAATCTTCCCTTTTTTTGTTTTTTTCTGCGGAATCTGGCTTGTAGATGCCTCCGACTCACTCTCATTATCTTCATTAACGGTAACGCTAACCTATTTTCTCTTCAGAGAACCTGATGCTAGCCACCGATCCATGTTTGTGGTGTTGCACGCGCACACGTAACCATGGGTAACCAGTGGTGAAATTAAGTGTTGTCCATAATTAACAATAACAAATATCTGCGTTTTAACACTACGTTTATATATGTACTTATTTTTACAGTTTGCATATGAGGTGTTCTGCGAAAATCCTTGATAATAAAAAGTGGATTTCTTTTTTCACAGGCCACCTGCAGTACCCTCGCGGAGCACCAGTCCATCCCTGCCTGATCTCAACCTAGAATGGCACAATATGAAACGCTTGAATTTCTTTAGATCTCACCTAATGCATTTGCAGTTCAAATTAAAGGTTGAAATTGGAAATCTAAGCACAAACTTCTACAATAACACATCTGAGAAGTCAACGCAGGGTCAGTTTGATGAAGCCAATGATCCAGAAGCCCCGGTTGAAACCAAAGTACCACGAAATAATCTCCAAATACAATTTATTGGCAACCTATGCATGGGGTTGCATTTGTTTCGCATGTTTTTTTAAGAAGCACACGCTTGTATTTTTCAGTTTTGATGAGAGGATGTACCTCTGGCCGCAGTTCACACAGGACAGACACACCAAGGATATCATGGAAATGGATTTGGGAACAGGGGATGTTTGGAAGGTATTCTATAGTCTTCTAGATATATTTGTACACACATCTAGACCACTTATCCAGCCATCCGATTTTGTTTGCATTGGGTCGGCTGCTGGATAAGGGAGGGTAGGAGTGAGGAAAGAGGAGGTGAAGGGAAGGAGGGAAGGAGGGAGGGAGATTTGACAGATGGAAGTGAATTTACAAAAGTCTCACTGATTCTTTGCATCCTGACAAACATTTTGTAGGAAGTGAGCCATGTTTCCTCTGCAGAGAACTATAGCAACGAAATAAAATGACACACGTACTTTGTCTAATATCTATCTAATATATCTGTACGTTATTAATCACATTTGTCTATGACTAAATATGAGTTTCTTCATTTTTTTGCTATCTATCTTGATTTGTTGTGGTTACTACGAATGTCCAGTTACGTGTTGATCTCCAAGTGTGCAGATGCAACACATCATCAGGAAACACCTGGTTGTATAGGTTATATTACAAGTAAGTTAAAGTTTGGGTTATAAGGAAAGTTGCTTAACATTACATCACTTACAATAAGTGCTAAAACCATAAAGATTAAAACTCTGAACAACAAGGAAAGATATATTCACTTCAAGCAAGTCATACGGTGGTGAATTAGTTACAAGGCCTCAAATAACTCAACAAGTGCTTCACTGCGGAAGTAACTAGACTAATATTTTATTATTATTTATATTATTTGATTACACAGGTTTGAGAACAGCTTAAACAAATCTGATATCAAACTAGTTGACGAATTAAAAAAAACCCAAAAATGTGTTTTTTATTCAAACGTATGTACAGTACAGCTACTTTTGTATATAGACTCTTCTTGCACTACGGAGGGGGTTCGGTTCATACGAGGCTCAGTTCTCTTCTCTGTTTCAGATGCAAGGAGAGACTTTTCCCATTCACTTCAACTGTCCTGCTAACAGGGGTAATGATGGAGGATGATGATGATGGGGGGGGGGTGGTGGTGGGATGAAGGTGCTCACTTGGTTGTCTGCCGAGAGGCGGGGCATGGAGAGGGTCCGCCCGTGCCCATCCATTGGGTGATAGGGCTCAGTGTCGGAGTACCCGTCCCGCCCCATCTCCCTCATTTCTACCGTCTGTAAAACACAACGAGAGGGGCGTGACCGCTGTCCGCTGAGGGGGCGTCGACTAAATGAGGGAGGGGCCAACTAACGACATGAAACAGATTCAATGATGAAGGGCTATCACAATATCAGATTTCCACTATACGATTACCGTGACTTAAATAATTCACAATATCTTAAAAAAATAATTGCTATTTTTGTTGTTGTGTGTTTGTCAAGTGTAGGGAGATGCGTGCAAACAGAAAGATATATAAATTATTTAAGAGGCATTCTATCATTTATTTTATTATGATATCATGGTTAACGCACATTTGGGTATATCGCGACAGCCCTACAATGATGTATGAAGAAAGTTTCTTATATTCCTTTTCAATTACAGTAATGAAAGACTTAAATTGTGTCTTCATTTATGCAATTTCTCATTGCCTAAATTAACTCTTGCAACCTTTGGAATACACATTTAAAATTAGGTGGTTATTTGATGGATTATGTCAGTTTTTAAACTTTGTAATAACGCTCTATTGCAATACTACATATCTATATATATGTATTATCAGATTAGTTTAATAAATAATGCTCAGACCATTGGGGAAAATCTTCTTTGGAAACATTGGGACCTTTCTGGCATGAATCTGCCAACTGAATAATCCAAAACTGGGGCTGGAAACTCTTCAAAGAAACAACCAAATCCTTCTAAACTGTTTGTACATTAGTGTTGGGGGTTGTAGAGAGAGATGAGGGACTGGGGAGGACGTCCCAACAGACAAGTGAAAGTAAGGTGCAGCGATGAGGAGAGCCGGTACATCACACAACACATCTACCAACTCCTAGCCAAGGACTCAAGAGGAGGTTGAAGAGTGAACAGAAAACCATGAGGGAGGAGGAAAATGTTAAAAGACTGAGAGAATAAAAGAAAGATCTCAAAGGACAGAGAGACACCACGAGAAGTGTCTGAGAAGCTCCAGGCTGAACTCTGAAATTGTGATGATGTTGGGCTTAAAACAGCATGCCTTCATTAGTTTGAATAAGCCACATGATATCACCAATAACACACAACCTTCATATTTTTATTGGACTGTAACTTAAAAAGTTAGCCCACAAAATGTTAAGCTGCTAATATTGTTAGCTAGCTAGGCTAAAGACATTAGCCAATTAGCTGAAATGATTACATTAAGTGATTTTCATTACGATATAACTAGTAGGTAACATCATGTAAAGCAACCAATAACTTATATCAACTTAAAGACTTGTTGATATTATTAGCAATAATGTCTCTTGTCGTTTTCCTGTTTGCTAACGCTCACATTGTAACATTAGCATAACTAGCTAACAATTTCAAACTCCCAGGGTTTGTACGAGTACGTTTCTGCAGAAGATTGGGTTTTAGAGGCAATACAAATATGGGTTTTTACTTTTCACTCAGTCACTCTCCTTGACAGTCTTATTTGTAAAGGCTGTGCTTTTGAATATAGGCTCTCTTACTAAGATCAAAGAGTACGGAGTTATTTTTTTTCTTTATGAATTGAATTGACGAATAACTGTTACGCCTAAAATACATTGAGTAGTTAATATTGGGTAGGTTGCGCCAATAAGCTCCATACATTTTGTTAATGGGATTGCCTTTCCGATAGTTAAACAGGTGGAGAGACTTTAAATAATTTAACATTGTGTTGATAACATGCTATGTTTTTTATGTGAAGTTTAAACACTGTAATAGTTTTGAGGAAAAGATTCTTCCCTCTATCATAATATTTCCTGCACAAAATAGCTGCGTAACCAAAACCATTATTGATTGCACTCAAATGCTTTTACTAGACTGAAAGGTAACCGGCATGGTCGTAGACGAGCTGTGTGTGAGCGGAGAACTCGCTGCTCTTGAATTGGTGTGTTACCATGTTGGCGACATGCTTGTTTGCTCATCATACCTGCGGGTTGTGACGGTTGTCGTGCAGATCGTCGGGGTAGGGGCGGTCGGGGCTCTCAGTCATGCCTTCCTCGGGAGGTCTGGCACCCACACACACACACACACACACACACACACACACACACACACACACACACACACACACACACACACACACACACACACACACACACACACACACACACACACACACACACACACACACAATTCAGAGGATTACAAATCAGGGAACTCAAGGAATCAGCGTCAACTAGCAGTCAAGCGACATCTTTGACGAATGGAGAGGCTGACTTGAAGAATTGTCTGTGTATGAATTTGGTTGTGATATGGAATCTCTTGAAAGCTGGTGTTTATATTATATAGAATTTAATTTCTCGTAAACACACACTTAAACAATTGGTTATCTCCCATCAACAGTGTACTCTGTACGGTCGCCTTTTGAGAACCTTTGGGCACATTGGGAACATTCAGGTTAAGCTGAAAAGCAGGGTGTCCAACATGTTTTCACCGAGGGCCACAAAGAAAAATATACGAAGGGCTGGGCCACTCACTAGAGGTTTATTGCCTCATAAGTTCAGTTATAAGTTAGCAAAATCAATCAAATGTAGGAAGATGATGCTTGTGAGTGTTGGCAGCTCATCCCTTAAAACAGAAGCCTCAGATTGATGATAATAAGGAGAAATAGGAAGGGTGTATTTCAAGCTTGTTAATAAGTCATTGGGCTTTTTTCTTATCAACTAAGATAAGTTAGAAAATGTTTTCCAACTTTAATTGACTGACTATATTTGAAAAGTGGTCTCTTATTAACACATGAATACTACTGTGTAATATATTTTTACGTTTACATTTAAGAAGTACAATATAAGACAAGCACAAGTTTCATTTGTGGGTCATATTCATTATACTTTTTGAATTAGCTGAGGGCCGATTCTTGGACACCCCTGCTGTAAATGATCAGTGTACCAAATTATAAATCCAACCATTACTTTTTAAACCCTGGTTAAAGCGCTTAAGCTGTCAGACAGCTGAGGTCCGGAGGTAAACCTGGATTAAATAACCTTGATAAATTATCTTCCTGAAATATTATGTGGTCATTTTATGCATACGTTATGAATGCATTAATTATTACATTAAATAGCTATGTGAAATACGTATACATGATTCCTGCGGTCTCGTGCTTCCTCCACAGTGTACTCACATGCTGGTGTGGTTGTCTGGTTGGGTGCTGGGGAGGCCGTTGGGGCCCTGACCCCCCTGGCCCTCCGTGCCCTCAGAGGGCGCCTCCATGCGCTGAAACATTAATGGCGTTCGGTTCTGTGTGAGATACACGACATGGCCTGCAGGCTGGCATCAGGCACACTCAGGGGGCAGACACAGGACACAAACACAGGATGCACTCGCAGCATGCACCCACACGAGGGCGCCATCGGCATACACATGGCTGTGGGTATCCAAGGTAAAGTTCCCTGCCAGACTGCTGATCTGGGATCTGCTAACCACACTTAAGTGTTTAAGGGGAACCTATATATTGATTGATTTCTTCATATCAGTTTGGGCTTATGTTCGGGGACAGAAAGCTGATCCCAGATCTGAGTCAGAGGGAAACTTCTACCTTATGCATTTAAGGTAAGATTTTTCTTAAATTACACATCTTGGACCAGATTACCGTACTCATGAAACACATAATCAAACAATATGATTTACTCAAAATTCATAGTTCAACAATATGTGTGACCCTTAATTATTTTGAGTAATATGCCATTTTGTGGGAAGAGGACATTGAACTTGAACTAGTTGTATTAAAAAACAACTGTAGCTTTCATGAGGTCTGAGGTCAGGAGGATTTCCTTCTAGGGGACCCTGGGTAATGGAGTCCTCCTTAAAAGTGGCTTAAAGTTGATAGTTTGTGACTGCTAGAGTTTTGTCATGATCCTCCACAGCCTGGAAGCTAAAGGCTAAATGTGCAGATGGATCGAGGCCGGTTTAGAAACAGATAAACGTCCAATAACCCTCTGACACGTTAGGCTGATCTGCTGGACAGGATTGTCTAGCTACTATGTTAAAGAGTTCTTAATTCAAAGATACTTTAAGTATAGAAACACTAGTTATTTGGATGGTAGATTATTTGCAGATGCTGTCGAAATCTAAATCAACTAACCTATAGTTGCCAGAGAGGTGCAGATAGCTGTGATTTAGTTGGCCACATTTCTAAGTAAGCAAGTGGTCTGATGGGGTAGATTTATTTACAAACTTGAAATGTGGGTTTAACTGAGAATAATAAATATGAATGATATAAAATGCATTTGACATGTTAGCATAACGTCAAAGAATAAGTCAAAGGAACGAGAAAAGCTCATTGCTAATGAATATGTTAGCTTGTGTGCTAACCAGATAGTTATGATAGTTACCAGTTACTAGACAACTTTGGTCAGCTATCTAAAAACTGAAATGATCTGAGCACATTTTGTGGTTGTTATGAGTGTATGACATGAATTTGTTGTCAATTCTTCACGTATGTGTTGGCCTTCAAGTCCTTTGGATAGAAATGTGTTTTTCCAGTATTGCTGCTAAAGGGGTTATTTCATGTCAACTAAAAGCCTTATATTTCCTCACTTTACATTTGACAATTTCTTGCTTTCTTTGCGTCTAATCCTGTCCAGTAGTCATTTCCTGTGTCAGAGGTAACTGGTTCACGTTTGTCTCTTGATAGTCTGGTTTGGCTCTGGCTAGCTCTACTTCAGAAAATTCACGATACAAATACTTTGATGGATTATGGCGAAGACATGAACAGAAAACACATAACACAGACACAGGACATTTCAATGGAGGGTGTTTCAGCAGTGGCATATGTATCAATGAAGGCTCTCCAAGGATTGACTGATTACATACGGAGCCACTGGTTACAGGAACCTCCACTCAACATCTCACCAACCACCAGGGCAGACAGACAGGTAAACAGACAGATTCATGAACACACAGACGGGAGAGAATGGGTCTTTGGTTAGAGCAACTTGGTGACAATAGACCTGGATTGACCAAATAGGGAGAGCTTGAAAAGTCAAGGTCTCATCTCTTCCTGGAAGGATAAAGGGAGAGCATCAGAAGGACAGAGACGACATGGAAGACAGGAATGAGGGACTGAAAAACAATGAGAAAACAGGTGAATGACAGACAGTAGACACAATATTTGAGACAAGACAGCAGCTCAACAAACACTGAAGAGGACGACTGAGACGCCAGTAGGTAACGGACGGGGAGCAAGACGAGAACAACAAATAAGGAATCAAAGAAAAAATCCACTTTCTGGTTCCCTGACATTGTGACCAATTGACTGCGGTCCTTTCCTCATGTCCCTAGTTTACTTTAATTGGACTTTTTGTTTTCATTTCGCGAGATACTATACTACGAACTAACAAGACAAACACAAATGGAGTGGTCTTGATTGCATATGTTCGTAGCCTTTTGAGGCCATTCTTTCAAGAACATTTCCAGCAGATCCTAGCAATTTCCTTCTGGCATTTTTCAACTGAAGCCACACCCTTATATTTGATACTAAGGGGCAGATACAAACCTGATGTTTTAGATAGCCAAGGAATATTTCTGTCCATTGTCGCAGTACTGTATATATCTCAACATGACAAGAGATTGACGCTGATTTAGATAAGCCAGAAAGACAAATGGCATCGCCTTGATAAATGCATTATAACGGTTTTGGGTGGATTCTTCCTTTTAAATAGAAGGCAATAGAAGAACAAAGACCACAGTGGGCGGAGAGAGGTAGAATGAAATGAGATAGAGTAGAGATGGCCGGACACATTGACATACACACAGACTGGTTAGAGTCCTTGTGTACTGGTGATGTTGAGAGAGCCTGGGTGAACCTGTCCATTCAGTCCAATGGGATGGCTGCATTCAAGAATAAACCAACACAAACTGTATTTGCACTGTTTGAAAGAAAAGAGTAACAACCTCTCCATTCATTAGACCTCTCCTTTGTTCGGCAAAATGGAAATCCCATCGTAAGAAATAGTCTAAGTCTAAGAAGTCAAAGTCACTCAAGACAACATCTTGAGTGAATTTGGACTTGGTCGAATCTTGTCAGTTTTACGATAAAGTGCTGAACTAAATGGATGATTTGCTGGAGCTAACGGGAGGTATTACATGAATGGAAAGATGTTTCGAGAGTGGATTCAAAATACAGATACAGCGGGAGCAAGTGCATCTCAAAGGCATTCATTGACGAGAGGGGGAGGAGCACTGACAGGGAACAAAAGATAAGGCCATGTGGTATCATCATCATCATTGCTCAAAACAACAAAAACCATGGTTGGTAAACCTGTGTAATCCTTTTCACCACGTGCAAACAGCCCATGGTGAACAGGAAAAGAAAAGCAGCGTAAAAGGGAGCGGTAGCTTACTGGCTATAGAAAGGAAAACAGCTTAATACCTTAATGTTAGCAAGCATTATAAAAGGAATAGGGCTGGCCAAGGGAGCAACAAGGTGCTAGATAAAGGGACGCAGATTTTTAAGGAACATGCTAAGAAAAGGGTAACGCACAGGCTGAGTAAACAGGTGATGAAAAGAAAGCAGAAGAAGAGAGGGTTTGTTTGGAAATGTGGCTGTAGGACTATTTCTTTGAAAATGATATATCAAGGCAAATTCACTCCAAGGGCTTAGTGGAAGCAGGCTCAAAAAAGAGGGCCGAAGGCGGAAGAGGAAAAGGTCTGTTGGCGTTCAGGCAAGTTCTCTGTGATGGAGTCTACCTGTTCCTCTCGCAGGGCCTGCAGCTTTTTCGTCTTGCTCTGCCGGTAGTACTCCATGATCATCATGGCGGCGTAGATTTTGCCGACCGTCAAGTCTGTGGCTGCTGAGAAAATGACAAGTTACCCTGCAAGATTAGACCCGAGCGAGATGGGACCCTGAGCCGTGGGGGGAATGGGAGTGGGGGACGTGACGCACAACATTTACAACTACATGCAGCAAACTCCAGCAGTCCGGACAATTCTGAGACGTCAGCTTCAAAATCAAGTGCTTGAGCTGCAAAATATCAAGAATTTAAACATAATTCTCACCAAATTCGTAGGTTTGGGTATTTTAGTCTTCAGTTCACCGAATATTTGGTCAGTGGTTACCAATAATTGTAAGCAAAGAACGCTGTGTTGGAGGATCAAAATAAGCAAAAATGTCATTGCTTTTCCCACTTTCAGAGGGACATGCATGGACTTTCACATGTTTTATTGTAGATATCATTAAATGTGGGCAAGCATATTTACAGTCATGCTTGTGTGCTTCCCTTTGGGACACAAAACCTCATTCTCATCGGCTAATAGATCTATCCAACACAGGGCTTATTCAATGCATTACTTCAGCTCCGAAAATCTAAAAAGCTCATGCTGCAAACTGTATTTCAGACCAGCTAAATAGGCTAACATTATAATATACAACTTTATGTACAGGAAAAAGCAAAGGATCTGTTTATATGCTGATGATGAGTTCCTATGTGCTGCAAGCATTTTCCTGATTTACCAAGAAAAAAAAGGTAATTGCCAAATTGTTGTTGCTGTAAAGAGGCCTTCAAACATAACATTTAATTGTCTTTTGGTGTCTTGGAGCATAATTGGTAACCACAATCTAAACATTCTCTGTGAAGCCGTAACTGAAACAGAACTGTGCCCTCTTGCTGGTGTGCAACCACCAAATACAATATACAATACAACAAGGCCAATAGTCTTTTCACAGGCAGATGCTGAACCATTTCAAGTAGCATTCTCTTTCACTATCATCTAACTGAATCAACCGTTAACATATTTAATCTTCATATTAAGGCTGAGGACCAGGTAGCCACCTCACTAAGAAACACGTTGACACCTCAGTCAAATCCGGGAGAAAACAGGAGCTCAATTTTTTTCTAAAAACTCCGGACAAGTATCCCCAGAGTTTGGATGAAACACATTAAAAATCAGAAAAAATGTTGAGCTTTGTTTTGGTGGCTAACTAAAGGAGTGGTGACCTTTTCAAAGTGGCATGGCTCCAAGTCTTTCAGCATTAAAAACACATTATAACGTGTGATAGGAAAGGACCACACATATCTCATACCTATGTGTGTAATAAACCCTTTTCTCTTTCATGCTTTTAGCCAAACATCATGGTGCTTTTGCTATGCATGCATCATTTTACTAGCTTGTGCTTAAATCATTCAAATGATCAAACAGATCTAACTGAAAATTCATTCATCTTCATTCATCGCAAGCATTTGATATAAACGTTTTAGGCTAGATCTAAATGCTCAATTCTTCCTGTAGTGAAAAGACTTCTATAGAGGATCTTCTATAGTTGGCACCCCCTGATACCAGGATTGTCTTGATGTGTGTAAAGATGAGTGTGTGTGCTACTGTCGGCACTCTGATGTGATCTATGTGTTTGTGTACACCTATGTTACCATGACAGTTACACCTTTGTCTATTTGTTAGCCTAAATCAGGGGTCTATTTAGGTAAAGGATCCCTTAGCTTAAAGGGAGACGGAGCAGGGACCCCCTACTACTTGCGCCAGGGTTCAGGTAGTTGCATATGTTCAGTATATGTTGTGGATCATATAGCCTCAAGCTCAGTTGTACAACAAATCACTTAGAAAGCCCTTTCTAAAAAGGCACACTTGCTGTATTCATGAATGGGAAACCAGTAATCGGTTGTGTTTTTGTCTCTAAACCTATGACTCTGAATCTTTGGTTTGGTCTTTAGTTCCTCTATTGTTGAGGAGACGTATTGTTGAGTTATTGTGTAAGCATGTGTAACAATAGAAGCCCCCAAACTCTATAATCTCCATCATACTAACAAACTAATCAGATCATTACCAGTCTTGAGGCTAAATAAATCATATTTTGTCATGATGATGATGGCCATTAGGACAAAGGCTATGCTTTCCTGTTTCTGAGAGTTCATCAACCCAGGAACCATAATGTACGTTATTGGTATGGCTTGACCAAAACCACTTTGGTCCATGCTCTGTGGGCAATGAATGTTGACAGCAAACATAATGATTGTTTTTACATATCTTGCCAGTAAGTAAGGGGAATTTACAGCTAACTGCATTGGATCTTTACACTAAATGCCTGTCATAGATATGTTGCTCTATGCTACAGTATTGGAGATACTTTTGTATATACATAATCTACATTGGTGTATATATGTATTTATGCATATATGTATGTGTGTTTATCCTGGAGTATCCTGATCAGGAGATGCGAAGCAGTGAATGACACTGGCTGGTAGAAGCTGTCCTCTCGGTGAGTTGGTGATCGAAGACACACACACCACTATGCGCCATTTTTTAGCAACTTACCCTTGTGCGGTGTAACCAGCAAGTCCAGAGTCTTCTGCGACAAGTTTGGCCAAATAGCCATCATCTCCTTTCTCAGCTCAGCATCCATCTGGTGTTTGTCTGCACCGCCTGGGTTGCCCGGCAAACCAGAATGCCCACACACACGAACCAGAATGCCCACACACACACACACACACACACACACAAACAGGTCCACACAATTGCAAACACCCCCCACACATAAACACAGGGCAAGAAGGTACAGACCAAACAGGAAGGCACAAAGGCACAAAATCCCAAAAGAAATATATTTAGCCATTCACGCGTAAGCACATTCACCCAAAACAAAAAGATTATTTGTTAGTGTCAGAAATGGCAGAGTTTTGTCATATTTTGTACAATAATAAAGAGCTTTCTTGTTGAAGAGAAACAGACAGAAATGTAGAGGTTAAAGGGCATACCCAAGAATTACCAAGGAATCCCGAAGAATATCAGACAATAGAATAACATTGATGAACAATTAGAGAAAAGGGATGATAGTACTTGAGGGCCATACCCTTGGCAATCTTTATATCCAGTGCTGTCCTGATCAGAGCCATGAGGGTGGAGTTAAAATGCACCGTGTTGTCACCTGCAACTGGCAGATCCATGCGCAGCAGCCTCTGTGGAAAGCCAGTCAGGATGAGAGGATAAGAAAGGGACGTGTCCGAGCTAAAGTGTGGTTTGCCTGAAACTCCGGGAGAGGGGAGAGGGTAAAGGGTGGGGACGCGGTTGAGAGAGCTCTATAGACGATAGCCAATTAGCGGTGGAGTAGATTCATCCAGGGTTTTTCAAACAAATAGGGGGCATGACAAAGAAAACTAGGTTTCAATATCTTCTGGTATCTGATTAATGTAGCCTAACAGGTAGAATCAGTGAAATTCAACTCAAGGTGGCTTCTGAACATTTATGTGTATTTCCAAGTGTGCTGTAGTTTTCTTAATTTTATCAATGTATGTGTTTGCTTAGGGAAAGAAACTTGGAAAGATGATTCTTTGCGTCTCCTGTGTTTCCAGTGATACTCTACGAAACAGCACAGCTATCCAAAGAGGGCCGTCTGCTGCTAAGCAACTTTGAGAGCCGAGAACCACAAGGAAGAACAATCGGAGCCAAAATGGCCTCCGACCCAACCCGTGCCCATGTTCCCTAAATGTGTGAATGCATTGCCGCATTTACACATCTCTGTTGTTACACACATGTAGATATATATAAAACAGTACACATACACCACACCCCCCTCCAACCCCCAACATACCCCCCCACCCACTTACAGACAATTATTTTCACAGACTCCAATTAAGTGCGCTTAATTGGAGTCCTTTGACAAAATAAGTCGACTGGAGAACAATAACAGTATCACTGGTGTAATTCTGCTATTTTTTCAGGAGACTGCTGGGGTTTCATTTAGCTGAGGCATCTTCTATAGAGCTCCCCCTACCTGTAAGGAGGTTCCCTGTCTTAACAAGTTTATACAGTACCAGGTAAAACCAATGGAGAAACCTGAGGATAGAACAAAGCAAGCTGCCCTAGCTAGGGTTGCTTGCCGTTTCTATCCCGTCCAGTTGGCATCCATTGGATTTACCTACGAACATGAGCGTTGGGCACTCACGATGGCAAGCACGGTAGTACAATGGCGATTGGGTTGTGTGCATGCTTGTGTGTTCCTGAGTGTGTGTGAGTGTCAGGCATGCCCAGAGCCCAGGCAGGCGGAGGGCATCGGCCAACATCCACAGCGCTCTGCAGGCAGCAGGCAGGCTCAATGTCGCCCATAGCCATGCGACAAAGAGTGCGACGATTGCATGCAACACAACCCCCCTAGAAAAATGCCACAAACCCAGACACACATGCAACATGCCTTTACTTCACTCCCAATTTCTAAGACCCAACTTTTCCCACCTTCCCATCCCACTATTCCCACCCCCCCCGACTTCCCTAAAAACCCCATTTCACAAAACAAGTAGCCGTGCATCCGCACAAAGAGAGTATCCTCAATCCAACTGGATTGATACTACTGGTTGACTAATTCATTACATACTACATTTTTACATTCATGGTTCCCTTAATCAAAGTCAAATTGAATGGCGATAGTATTTCGTATCAAGTCAAGATCTCTCTCAATGCCAAACGGTTGTCTTAAGGGGGTGTCAAAGTTAGAGAGTATTAGAGTTGTGGCATTCCCTGAAAGAAGAAAAAAAAATCATAGAGAAGATCAAAAAAAGATGATTGACGTTCTTTCTGTTTTTGTTTTGGACCAACCAGACTTTATGGTAGTAGTACTGTAGGGTAAGGGGAAGGGGTCTTTCAAAAGACACACGTGATAGGGACAGCAGTTAGTTGGGTTAAACTAGGCGGCTCTAAGCTTGGTCATGAGATGTGGTTACAGATATAAAGGGAAGGGCGAGAATGAAAAGGTAAAGGAGGAACGTGAGAACACTGAAAGAGGAATCAAGAGAACGTTGGTCAATTGGAAACAACAGGGAGAGGTCTGTGTGTGTGTGTGTGTGTGTGTGTGTGTGTAAATAGACAAGAAATAGAAGAGAGAGGCTGAAAATTACGGAACAAGACAAGAGATAAAGACAAGGACTTAAACAACACTGACATAAGTTTACTAGGAAGAGGTCAGTTGCGATGCGCAGATATCAAAACTACTCTTTCCAGGAAGGACCCTTTGTGTTCACTTGAGGGGAGATCGATGCCTGAGCATTATGATTGATCGATTACAAAAAGGTTGCAGATGTCTAAAACTTCCCCTCTCTGATCTGACAAGAAACCCTCAGGACTTCTGATCTCAATATGTCCTTCAATGGACTTTCTCTGTGAAACTCTGTCAGTGAATACTGGAGGGCTTTGATGGCTGAAGTATGTGATGGGTATCACGGCCGATACAAGTCGACATTCTGGACAGAAAAAGAAGTAAGAACAGAACGGAGAGGTAAGGTAGAGACAGAGATGGACAGAGGGATGCTGTGAAGAAATGAAGATGGATGCTGATTGCTGACAGACAAGTGGAGGCAGAAGGACAGAAGATTGACAGAAAGATAGAAATTTGACAGGTAGAAAAAAAGAGAGAACAACGGTTGTTAAAAGATGACGTGGAGAACAGGTCGAAAAGAATAAAGAAAAGTTAAGAAAACTAGAAAGAGACAGTGAATACTGACATCCAGACTCTAAAGTTTAGCACAACACAGAGATTGTACAATTTCATCTAAGTCATCTTGTTTACAGAATATATCACTTTGTCGTTAATATTGTAATGCCGGTAACTAAGCAACTTTGGCAAGGTGGAAGAGATTTCAAACTAGGGCTTATTAGCTTTCTGGTATTGACCAAAATGTGTCCATCAAGTATCGAAACCTTTATCTAAAAGTCAACTCTAGACTATTTTAGTTTAACATAGGAAATTACAAATAAAACATGGGTGCGAATATGTTAGCTTATGTAGATACTATACAACTTTACAGCTGATGCACATTCTTCTCACTTGTAGTAATGACAGGAGCATTGCTAGTTTTTGAACTTCTTGGCAACACAAATATGATAAGAAAACATTATAGTTACATTAACTTTCCAATACTATTTTAGTGAATCTGGATGCCAATAAGAAAGAGAAAGAGAAGATAGACAGAGTACATGTCCACTGAATTGGAGATAAAGAGTGGACAACGAGACAACGAGGCAGCAGATGCTAAAATCTTTATCCTGGTGGTCTGAGCCAACAAGAGAAGTCAAAGACTGGACGTATCCTTGGGTGGCGGAAGAAAAAAACCGTTGAAGAAAGACAAAAAACTAGAAGGGCCAGATCTTTTCCAACTCATGTCATAAGGCATTATTATTATTTGTTTGAGCCCACTGTAATTGTGTGGTACAGTAACATGGGCATGATTATGTTTGCACTATTGTGCCATCCACAGGAATAAGAGACGCAGAGAACTGAAGACAGACACCCTTGCTGGTCCTTCTGTAGCCGCATCGTAAGCAAATAGTTGCACTTCAGATGTTTGTTTTTGGGTCTCTACTCTAAAGTATTTACGTTTCTTATCGTGAAACAATACAATGCATACCTAATTCCATATATATGCTTTCAGAGAATACCAGTAATGACCACAGGTAGTTGATTGTCCTGGAGTCTTTGACCGCTGTTTACAGCATGTTCTTTTTTTTTTATTGTACAGCAAATTTTAGTGCCTGTGACACAGATAAGATGGTCAGAAAATGTGCTTTCTTGCCTTAAATCTCAACCTTGGTCGAAAAAGCTTATGAAATATCTTCATATACTGCAAGATCCAGTGTGGTATTGTGTCCTAGTTTGGAAGATCCTTAATTTGTGAAGGAAAACGGGGAATTCTTTGTCAGATCTGTGCTCTATCTATGTCTTTTCGGACGTGATTTTGGCGAGTGCATGCGTCCGTGCAGGTTGCAGAAGGACTGGCAAAGCCTCCTCCGTTCCCTTACTCCTGCGGCCTGACGGGAGGAAATAAAAGAAAGAGGATTGACTACCACTCCACTATCACTTCACTGCACGACAAAAGCCCATCCCTCCATCCCCGCGGTCGGAGAGAGAGAAGAGAGGACAGCGCTCACCACCACCACAACCACCACTAACAGACAATGAGGAGAACACCGCTGGGAGGAGGGAGGGAGGTGGAGGAGGAGAAGGTAGAAAGGGACGCCAAGGTTTCAGCAGATAGGAGAGGAAAGGATCTACTCCCACGCGATGGGGAGGTTTAAAGACGGAGATGGGAGGGGGAAAAGGAGAGAGGAGAGTAATGATGGGAGTAGGAAGGGAGAGGAGGAGGTGGGGTGGTGGTTGAGGGGGGTGGAGGGGTAAGGTGGGGGGCGAGTCTACCTTATAGGCGACCCGGGCGGGACACCTCTTCCCGAGGCCTAGCGGCGGACACATGTGTCTTAGCATCTGATACATGTCTGTGTAACTGATCCGGCCGCTGGGGTGGCCACAAACACAAACACACACACACACACACACGCATCCAAACATCCGCAACCACATGACAGAACAAACAAAGACGGACGACGTGAAAACGTAGAAAATAAAAATGACGAGGGGGAGGGAGGACGATGGGGGGGGGGAGGACGCAGACGCACAGAGGTGTTTTCGGAGGAGGAGACATGAGGGGAAAAAAGAAAGGAACCGACAAAGGAAAGGAAGAGGGGGGGAAACAAATACACAGAGGTTATTGTTTTGACCGCTTTGGATATGTGGTTGCTGTGGTGAGAGAAAGAGAGAAAGCAAGAGAAAGAGAGAGATCGAGGGAGTGTGTTACGTGGCTTCTAGTCTGGTTTATCATAAAGTAGGGGGAGAGGAGAGGAAGGAAGGAAGGGAGGGAGGTAGAAGGGTTGGGGGGAGAAGGGGAGAATTGGAGGAGGAGGTGTTATTTAGTTTAGTTAGTTGTTGAGATACCGTTCTATGCGAGGTGAAAAGGGGATTTGGGATGTTTTGTTTTGTTGGTCTCTGCCCTCTTTCGCCGCTCGGATAGAACTGGCAGCGGGGCTTCTAGCAGGCAAAGAAAAGCACCGCTGCAGAGGTCGGAGTGAGTCACAATGACAAGTCAATGCAGTCTGTAGCTGAGGATGCGTGTCCGCCAGGAACCTCTGCTCACACCTGCGTCTCCGGACGTTCGTGGACACCCGTATGATGACAGGAAGCGTGGGGACAGTGCTAACAGCAGACATTCACTTTTAGAAGGTCAGTTCACCCACATCACTGAATGCTTCCTAACTTACCTTTCCCACTTTGCAGATCATTTCAGTTTAATGTGCCCAGGGTTTGAGATATAGTACCCTAACCCTAACCCTAACCCTAACCCTAGCCTTGAAATGTTTATCCACTTGGATTACAAAGGAAAATGAACTGGTCAAGGTAATGGTGCTCAAAGCTTTGAACAGGTCCCAGTGGTACCAATTCAAGTCAAAGCCTGTTTTTAGGTTCATGTATAGGTAAAAAAAGGAGAGTATAAATCAAAGTGTGGCGAATAATGACCTCACAGAGTCAGTGACATAACTGGTCTCATAGCTCTGAAAAAGCTCATACAATGAAAGTTAAGTATGACCTATGGCTCAGGAAATGTAAATCATAATGGGTCTCTATAACCAATATCTTTTGCACCTGTTATCCTTAAAATGATTAATCCAATCGTTCAAGGAAATTGAATGAATAAGGGTAAACGCTGCTGCAATCCTCATAGAAGGGCATACCACATAAACTGAAAATAATTAAGTGAAGAATGCCCAAATAAACTCTAAAAAGGATAAGGCACCAGACATCAACAGTTAGAATGGGAACGCCAAACGAGCTGCTAGCGTTCCCAATGCGCTTACTTGATGTGAGTGTCGCTTATGTCTTGTTTATTTATTATAACTTTGAAGGCAATCATTGTTGCACATACATGTCAACACTCAAATGCGCATAAATATGTGTAAGTGTAAACGTCACTGTCCGTAGATTTCGTTTTTATGAATTGTATTACGTCTCCCAGGCCCTTAAAACCCCATGCATTTCTCTGTCATTTGACTGCGACTGTAATGATGTACAGCTGATATTTGTTGAAATATTAATCATAGAATCAACTTGTCTCATCTATTAACAAAGCACCTGAGCTCAGTGGCCTCAGCATATAGAACTGAACATATGTGCATGGCTGGATATCACCAGGGGGAAGTTGTAAATGATCTTGTTTTCAATGATTTGGGCGAACTGACCAATCGGCTGCAGCACATTAAAGAGATCTTGACAGTAGACAAATACAGATGTCATGACCAACATCCCTTCCCACGAGCCTCCGTTGACACAGGAAATCGTTGAGAGGTTCCTGGTGGACACAAGACCTTCTGATGTCCAGAGTCCCTGCCCCAAACCACACACACACCCTGCCCCTTTCCTTCTTTCCCCGAACACCAGAGCCACAAACAGAGCAGGTTTGGCCATTTTATCAAAGTATTTCAGGTACCCAGAGAATATAATCTGTTACTTGAAGGCCTGTTACATTCTCCACTGTGCCAACACAAACAACAACGTGTGATTTGATTGAGGACTGGATATATATACCATCAAAATGGCCAAAGAGTTTGCTATTTCTCCAGGTTTTTAACACATTTGGGACTTCATATATTTAATTGTGCATTGAAATCTGCAAATGTCCCTTCGCATTGCTGTGCACTCTTTATGTAGAGCGTGTAACAGGCCTAACAATTGTTTTTATTCCTTTAATCATAAAGCCACTATGTGTAGGAGAGGGTTTCTGCAGGTTTCAATCAGTTACAGTTACGTTCTAAGACTTTAAGGACTATGTTGTATAAAACACCAGTTTGCATTCATACTGGCAGAAGTGTTAATGACATATAGTATTAATACAAAAATGTCCTATAACTCATTTAAGTACATGCATTTACTCGCATGTACAATCAAGACATACATCCCTCATAATAATGTGAAATTAATACAACATTAGCAATACGTTTAAGAGCAACACAATCATATTGAAAACTATTTGACAATTTTATTAAACACTTTTAGTAATTTTTATTTAAAACTTGTTTAGGGGCCGGTAGAGGAATTCTGACTTTCAGTACACATAGCGGCTTTACAATTAAAAATATAGTATTTCAGGACAGTGGTTTACAAACATGTGCCATGGATGCACAAGTGTCTGCAGTCTTTACATTACAACAAACCAAACGTCTATAAAGTAATCTGCAGACTCATGAGCCTCGATGACACACGGCTGGAAAGCACGAGCTAACAGCTACATACGTTAGCATGTTGACAGTAGTCAGACCAAGCCCTCTCTGCATAAGTCTCTGTACTAAAGTAACCCCCCCCCCATCACCCAAACCCCAAGTCAAACAAGAACAATGCACATTGCTCAACCATTTTTTCTGCCCAGGCAAAATTAGACAGCAAGCAGAAATAAAAAACAATGGCTAGAGTCTCAACTCTGGTGTTTTTACGTAATAGTGAATAAAAAGTGAACACATCATTGTCATTTTCCCAGCGTTCAGTCAGAAGACAATAGCGAGTGCAGTGCACCATCTCATGCGTCACACACCGATATCGATGTGTGTGTGTGCGGGATTGCGTACAAGAGTGTGTGTGTGCATTTCTGCATTGTCCCAAACATTCTCATTCATGGTCAGAATGCATATACAACAGAAACCCTGCCCCAAAATGGTTTAATGGTGAAATGATTCAAAACAACTGAATAATGCAAACCCAAACAGAAAAATCAAACCAAATGAAAAAGTTGAAAAGTACTAAAAGATTTGTTCTAAAAGTGATAAAGAGCGACATTCATTCCAGTCTCTTAAAGGCGAGCAGGTTGCGTTTAAGTTTGTGCTTTAGGGGTTTAGTCCAAACCTTGCAGGCCACCCTATGTGGGCATTTCTTGCCAAGGCCCAGGGGAGGGGAGATAACTCGCAATAAACTGTACATATCCTTATAATGTATGCGCCCGCTGCAAGAAAAATACAAGGAGGGGAGGTTAGGAGAGGGAACACACAGAATACTGAGAGCTAGAAAGAGAAGATGATGGAGAAGGAAAAGGAGAGAGCATTTATTTACACTGAGACACACTAAATACAGAGGGCAGAGGAGGAGAGGGTCACATTCATCTCAACTGTGCACGTAATGTGCAATTTGAGAAAAAAAGGCAGAATGCTTATGTAAGAAAGGAAGAGACGAAGAGAAAGAGGAAAAGATGGATAACTCTTTGCTTAGGGCCAGCTGCAACTGATAGCATCACATGATGTAAGTCCTGTTTCATCTTAACACTTCCTGGATGAGATCATGACTCCAGTTTTTGCCCCGTTTTGGGACGGGAGAGAAAGTCAAGGGTTAAAATGAACATTAAAATCAGCAAAAACAGTTTGTAGATTTGCTGTTTCACATTAGCTCTGTACGTGTGAGCTCTTTGTATAATACACTATGTATGTATCTTTGGTATTTGATAGTTCATGTGTGTTTCTATCCTTGTGTCACTTCTACAGTGTGAGTGTGTGTGTGTGTGTGTGTACCACTCACCAGGCGGCAGGGTCGTACTCGGCCCATATCCTTACATACTCGTCCAGGTGATGCGGCCCCAGGATAGAGGAGTCTCTGGTCAGATACTCAAAGTTGTCCATGATGACAGCCACGAACAGATTCAGCATCTGGAACAAAAAGAAGGTTAATCAATTAATAAGCAAACGTTTCATTTTACAATCAAATACTGGCAAAATGCAGGAATCATAGATTTGAGACATATTTACGTAAGCCCTGAGAGGCAAGTGAGAACAGAGTCTGATCTTAATTGATTTTATTTTTGGGCGGTTTTAACCCTCAGCCTAACCCGTTTTTCAGGATAAATTCTCTAAATTCTTCTTATTGTAAATATGACTCGATACCAGCAGTCAAATGTTTTCGGATCCGGTTGAAATTGCTTTCAAATAAATGTAATTTCTGTTAAATGTACAACAGCCGTCTTTGATTACCATGTCCAAAACTCACATACTGCAAGATAGAAGTGTACTAAACAGATGATCCAAATTGAGACATATATCCAAACTTGTACACTGAGTTATCACAAAGAAAGGAGAGGTTATTAAAATGTGTGTGCAGCCTGTAGCAAAGGGAAGGATTTGGATTTTGTCTAAACAATACGCATAAATGCACATTTTGATTATAGAACTGGTATATTCTCTAGTTTAGTTCTACTTTTTACGCCGCTATGGACAATCCAGCAATAATATTTTGCACATTCTATGGACAATTTTGCACTAATGTACAATCTCAAATATTGAAGTGACTGTTATTTTGTATATATTGTTTGTTGTGTTTTTATTTAGGTCTTAATGTGTGCATATAGGATATACATATTTGCACACATATTTTTATATACATTTGTTTTTATATTCGGGATTGTGGGAAACAGTATTTTGATCTCTCTGTCTGTACACACAAACTAGAAGATTGACAATAAAATTGACTTTGACTTTGACTAGTCACCAGGAAAGAGCAGAGGAAGATGAAGGAGACGAAGTAGGTGTAGGCGAAGGTGCTTCCACACTCAGGCTCTTTGTTCCCTGTCTCCGGGTCGCACACCCTACCGCCGAGGCACGCCAACATGATGTCATGCCACGCCTCGCCCGTAGCGCTCCTGCAGGAGGGGAAACACAGGACAACATATGAGTAAGTGCCCATGAGAAAGCACGTCATCGATAGCAAAGTGCAGAAGGCATCACCGGTCAGCTACTGCCCAAACATTCAGAGTATGTTGGAGCTATGGGGCAGCTTTGGGAACATCAGAATTCATCGTAAAATCATGGAAGTAGCATCTCCTGTACTGTATGTGTCTTTGACTGTATATATATATACATATTTGCACACATATTTTTACATTTGATATACATTTGTTTTTATATTCGGGATTGTGGGAAACAATATTTCGATCTCTCTGTCTGTACACAAACTGGAAGATTGACAATAAAGTTGACTTTGACTTTGACTCCATACATCGACTGATTCAATCACAACTATTATTTCATAGGTTTTTAAAGTCCTTTACAACAGCGTTTTTAAATGGAGAAGACGACAACAACCTGCTACCACTAATAATTCAAATGTTTTAATGTTTGTGTGTGTAAAAGAGAAGGTAAAACTCACCTGAACAGCAGCATCAGGGCCATGATGAAGGTTCTGAAGTTATTGTGCTCGTTGATGGCACTCCCGTCATCTAGTGCCAAATTCCCAAACAACTAAACACAAACAGTGGAAGAAGAACAAACAACGCAAAGAACAACCCATTACTGTAGTTGAGTATCAACTCTAATGGTTAAGTGGAAATATATGCAGAAGTTGTGAAAGACAGGACTTTCCATTGCTGGAAGCGTTTCACATATGAAGAGAAAACCTGCTGAACCTTAAAAGTACAACAACATATACAATTCTTCCAGATAGGCACCAGGCAGTACTCACCTGCATGCCGATGATGGCATAGATGAAGAAGAGCATGGCGATGAGCAGGCACACATATGGCAGAGCCTACCAGAGAAGATGGAGAGGGAGTCATTATTTGTGAGAGCCCTTACATGTATTGTGACAATATTTAAACTATGTTACCAACTAACTATTATCTTTCTGCAAAGCAATACATCTTTTTCCATTTTGTTTGTCCTTCACATATCTGAGAGTTGCCAAAGAAATGTCGTTGTACTTTGTATGATGGCAATAAAGATATATTCTTATCTTGAGCTTGCACTTTTTTACTACTCCTCCCAGAAATGTTGAGCAATTGTCACCAAATTTGGTTCACAACATCAACAATATCTATGGACTAAGGAGTAAAAAGTGAATTTTTCCGATTGTTGATATTCCAAACGGTTGCAATAGCTGACTTCGTGCTTTCGGCAAAGTTTATATTAGTAAAACATTAATATATCCTTAACGTTTTGTCTTATTGGGACTACATTTGGTGGATGTCTGTAGTTGTATTCTCTGATTGACCAGGGCAAACTTGGTGCCAATCAGCCAAAGGGTTTTGGCGCATCTTCAAACTATTAAGAAGGCATCTCTGTCTGCGAATGTACAACTTCTTTGCATATCTCAGGAACTGTTCATCCAATATACTTTATATTTGGTGGGTGTCTTGCTGAGGACCAAAGACAGTTCAGTGTTGAGTGAGAAGAGAATTAGACGAGGAGATCTTGGCGCTAAGTTTTAGCTGTTTTAGTCGGGCACAGCACTGATACCTTAAAGGACTGGACGAAGGTCCACAGCAGGATGCGGATGGTCTCTCCTTGTCGCAGCAGCTTGATGAGCCGAGCCGCCCTGAACAGCCTCAGGAAGCTCAAGTTGATGAAGTTATTCTACAGCACAGTGGGAAACACAGTCAGCTTCACAGAACACACGCAACCTGCAAAACCTCCCTCTACCAAACACACAAACCAAAACCAACAGCGGAGGGAAGAGAGGTTAAAGAGAGAGGGGGGGAATCAAACCCAACAAAACATAACTGCAAACTTAATGATTCATAGTAGATGCAAGTATACATGGGAGAAAGACAGAGAGAAGGTTTAAAAGTCAAAGAAAAGAAGGAAATAGAGGAAATAAGGAAAATCATAATTCAAAGAGTCTAAAGTTCATCATCCAATCTGGTACAGCAGAACGCTTTTTTAAGAACCAAATGCACTGATCTTTGGGGGGCAGGCAGGCCTCACAAGATGGAGCACATTGCACTGTGCCTGTCAACCACACACACACACACACACACACACACACACACACACACACACCACACACACACAACACACACACACACACCACACACACACACACACCTAAAGAGCGTGGCTTAAGGTTGTCTGTGACACCCAACTCTTTTAAAGGTTTGGGTTTACTTTTCAAAATCAGATGAAATGTGATGTCTTTCCTGCAGAGAACAGCAGCCATTGTGTAAAAGAGTTCTAGAAATTTGGTGCATTTTCACACTTGGGTTTTTTCCCCTGAGTTTAGTTTGTTCCGGAAAGTCAGAGCAGAAATCTGTTTCTCTTTGATGCTATTTATCGTAGCCCACACCAATGTTATTGTCCATTTCCAATAATATATGACACATTAACGTCATCCCCTATTGGATAAAAAAGATGTGTGTAGATATGTGTGGTTACATTTGTAGGAAAGACAATTGTAAGCAAATGGTAAAAATAATTCTCAAATATTTCGTAATTATTCCTTGTGTCTTGTTTGAAGTTGCTGCTGGATTGTGATTGATCAACTGCTTTTATATGGTTTGACTAAAGAACCAGCTTAAAAAGTATGAAGCATATCATTTTCTTGTCATGTGACATAGTGTTGTTAAGGATACTAGTCCCAGCCTCTCTCAAGGGTTTAAGGTGACTCTTGTGTGTGATAACAGTCCTGCAGTAATGACTTGTTCAGACAACTGAAGACACAAAATACAGTCTTGGTAAACAGTGGTATTTAGGACCCACCGAGACACAGGTGTCACATGACATTTAAATGTTCTGGAAAGTTCCTTATACAGCTATAGCCTTGTTTTTATCTCATGAAGTCCCTGAGTGACACACACTGAACAGTCTGGTGGGTCATGGGCCAGGTCATGTGACTTTGTGTTCCCATAACAACATGTCCAAGATGCCCATGTGATGCTAACACATGTAACAGAACTAGCTACATTTCAAAAGCTTTTTTGTTTGTTGCTAAAGGTAAAATTCAAGCCATTTAAGAATTAAAATGCTTACATAACATGTCCTTTATTACATTTAACCTGTTGTGGAAACATTTCTTGATCAAATTGATATGAAACATGTGAGACAAACATCGCTGTGACACTGATCAGGACTTTAACCCTAAACTTTCACAGTAAACCCAAAGTGACATATATGCACAATTAGAAATATGATTATGATCTGCTCAGTTCATTTAGCTGATTCAATTATATTTAGTTAATATATTCTTTATTCTTCAATTCAAAGAATGTGTTCAAACAAATTTAAACCAAAAAATCCTCATCATTAATGAAGTTATAAATAAGGGTCACTTTTCCATTAAAGCCCAATGTGACATATACGTCACTTTTCAGATATTTGACACTAGGGGGGGTTACTTGTCCGAAATGTGTTCTATGTTGTCTACTTATTTATTCTAAATTATGTTCCCCTTAATTTCCCCACAAGTAGAAATGGGTCTGGGTTCTTATGGGTTAAACCAAGTGTGAAAATGACCGTAGAGACCAGGGAGCTACTGTCTCAATATGGATTTGAGATTTCTGTTACGATGCCACAGACAGACTAATGTACAACAGCCAAACGTCCTGAAGGGGCCTTGGCATCTTGTGGTTGACAGGCAAGGCTGGAAGAGGAGCATGAGGAGGAAGAGGAGGGGGAGGAAGGAGGGATTAGCGAGCAGCCTCGATGCAGGCATACTTTCGGCATGGCAGCAAACTTATTAAAGAAAGAGCTGGCCTACATGCAGACCAGAAGGGGCACAAACTAAGCTCTGATTCACACATTCACTTATTTATTTGCACTAAGAGTGTGAGATTATATTATGGTCATTTCTTCCAAGTAAAGCAGGGCAATATATAAGTATTTTATTGATATTGTGATGATTTTGGATATGCTTATAATGTCTTTTTAACACATCCTGTCCAGAAATGCATGTCAATTTCTGATCCTGACATGCATACAGCCTTTAAAATATAAGCTTAAGTTATCAGAGGAAACAACTTAGTTCAGTTTATCTAACAAAGGTTCTCTGTAACGTTGAGAAAAATACCGTGGTTTTGGTTAAAATAGCAACAAAAGTGGGAGCTCCGTCACTAACTTACTAATTAACTTATAAATTAATTTCATGGAATATACACAATTTATACTAAATTATGTTGGTATAGCTACAAACTGTAAATAAGAACAGCTTAAGTATTCTCTTGGTTTTAAAAGTTATGTTATTCTCTTATCTTACATGTTCTAGCAGTTATATACTTTTTTATTATTTCACTCAGCCATTACATCCTTATAATCATGATATTTTATTACCAATCTATTGTAAATATTTTTCTAAAAAGCACTCAAAGTCAACCCTAAAATATTGCGATATTTGATTTGAGCTTTATTGCCCAGCCCTAGCTACATATTCAAAACCTGTGTTTTCTAAAATGTTCTAGGGAATTTAATAAAGTACATTTGAGTACCTGTAAAATAGTTTTTCGCTCACAATGTTATTTCGCTCTTTGTTACCAAGCACAAAGAGTGTAAAGGTCATCATCCAGGAAGCACATGCAATGGGTCAAGGTTAGGACTGGTCATGGGGGAGGAATGGGTTGGGGGGGGGGTGTACGCATGACCAATGAGGATGCAGCAGAAAGCTTTGAGAGATAAATTACAAACCAACCAGATTCTACATTTGCCAAGATGTAGAAAGATGAATGGGAAGGGTGGTTATTATATATATATATATATATTTTTGGTAAGTTGAAGTACATTGTGAGTGGGTGAGAGACATTTTTGTGGGGGTGGTGGGGGGGAGGTGGGGTTGGTCGTGTGTTTTTTTTGGACAGGGGCATGGGGCGAAAGGCACACCATCACCATCACCATCATTATCATCATCATCATCACAGCACCACCACCACATGTCATGGCGCAGCACGGATGGAGAACACGATGAAGGATTTCATAGTGCATTTTGATTGGATGGATTTTATCAGAGGAGGAGGGAGTGGGAGGGGCGAAGGGCGCCAACAAAGTAGAGAGGTTTAAAGAAAGCATGTAAAGAGATAGAAGAGGAAGACGGAATCATTATGGGTGTCATTAAAAAGGCAGTGAAACACAACTTCAAGTTAACAACAACAACAACAGTTAGCGAGTGATTTTATATGTTCAGCCCCTCTTTGATGCCAGCTCAAGCAGCAACGTCCGGATCTGAAAAGTGAAGCCGATGCGAAGTGTCGAAAAAGTATAAAAATGGCCAGCAGGGGGCGACTCCACTGGCTGCAAAATAAGTCTGATTTATAGAAGTCTAGGATAAAATGTCCCTACATCTCACTTGATTTATTACCTCAGTAAAACATTTTCTAAGAAGTCTACGGTTTCAATCTCTAGTTCAAAGTCTCTTTCGATACACATTGATGTTCGTTTTTAAAATCATGGTCCAAGTTAGAGTAAAATAGACAATAAAGTAGGCTATACTTTAAGGCGTGGCTTCCTTACGATTGAAAGGTCTCTACAAATCTCTTGCCTTTTTTGGGGTTGACCGTGTTAGTGATGTGGTTTTTTTAAATTGTCTACTTCTTATACTGCAGAGTCTATAGCCGCTTTCACAGCAAGTACTTAGCCGGTACTTGTCCCCGGTACTTGTTCCCCCCGAACTCTTCAGTCCCTCGAACTGTCCTAGCAGATCACGTTCTCACTGGAATAAGTACCCGAGGGAGGATTAGGCAAATGAAGCCGCTGACGTCACTTCTTCTTCTTCTGCTTTGGGTTTACTGGCAGGACGCAAACAACTTCACGGCGTATATTGCCACCCGAAGTCCCGGAGTCCCTGCTGGGTCGCGTCTTCCGAGTAAATCGCCAGAAGCGCCGACACCTCCTCATCACTCCACCGCTCCCATGTTTTCTTTTGTGTTGCCATAAGTTAGTCTCTCTCCGTTGGTGCGCTGGGCTAATGCTAATGCTAATAATGCTAATGCGAGCAAATAAAATGGCGGCTTCACAAAACTTTTCGGAGTTTTACGGGGCGTGGTTTGCAATTCGCCCAGCCAATCAGAAATTGTTAGTGTGGCCGACACACCCAGGAACCATTTCCTCCCCAGGAAAGTACTACCTCTCTAGCAGGGACTATCTGGGGGTGAAAAGGTTCGCGCGAACTAGGGACAAGTTCCAGATCCTTTTTGGTGTGAAACAGAATCTCTCCCCCCCCCCCTATCGGCCTAGTTCGGGGGGAAAGTACTCCGGTGTGAAAGCGCTAATTGTGCTAGCTTTCATCCAAAACTATACAATGCCGTTTATTCGCTTAGCCTAGCATTGGATAGTAACAACCTTTGCCCAAACAGGTCTTTAAAGGCGTTCTTACAAATTGTATTTTATTTCAAGTTTATATTAAGCAAGTCTTCAAGCATTTGTGACATTCCCTCCTCTACCACTGACAAATTCAATATCACCATTTGGCATCCTGATTTCTTTCTGTGTTCATTTATCTCTAGCTTTTGTGAGTTAGATGTATTATTGGAACTTATTTGGGGACTACATTTCCTGTATTTGAATGTGTGCTGTCTCTGTCATTATAAACTATAGGATAAGACACCTACACCTGGCTTTATTGTAAAATGCTTACAATGGACTGTTCAGAGCCTTATTGTCTTATGTTTCTTTTTTCTATCTGTCTGTCTGTCCGTCCGTCCGTCCGTCCGTCCGTCCGTCTGTCTATCTATCTATCTATCTATCTAAAAGCTTGGTTTTCGGCTTTATTGTAAAATGCTTACAATGGACCTGACTGTTCAGAGCCTTATTTTCTAGTTATTTGATTTATTGGCTTTTTAGCAACTGTCAGTCAGTGGAGCAAACATCAAAGGGACTAGTTTGATTCAGCTTTGGATAAAATAAGTCCTCAGTGCTGAAACAAGATAGAGAAATCAACCTGAACTAGCAGCTGTTTTTTTCAGAGCCCTGTCAACACTATGCAACCAAATAACCTGTCAATACTGACACTCGCTCGTAGCTGACATGCTAACAACAGAAGTGCTAACACAGCTGGTTTGCTGCTGCAGGCTGACAGAGAATCAATCAGATGTCCGGAACGATCAGTTCACTGTTGAAAACGCCGCTGATGTCAATGAATGTCTGTTCAGATGTTTCTTTAGCACATCCAGCATATTCCGAGGGTGTCTTTAACCAACTGAAAACAGCTGTTATGCAGTAATTACAACACCTACTCCTAATTAAGTAAGTGCAAATGAGAAGAAGAAGTAGGTATTAGTGATGGGAATTACGGCTCTTTGAAGGGAGCCGGATCTTATGGCTCCGTTCCTTTCCGAGAGCCGTTCAAAAGAGCCGTTTTCTTTTAAGGTGGCGGTGGAGATTATTTGTTGACCCGGCTTTAAATGATATTTTGCCTTTACAAATGTTGCACTCCGCTTTATCATTGCCTAGGTTTTTGTTGAAGTGCATCCAAATGCTGCGGCGTTTGGCTCATTTTTTCACCCGAAAAACACGTCGTCTACCTGTACCACTGAAGAACGGCTCTCACCAAGTACGACTCGGTTCCCTTCGTTCGTACCAAAGAGCCGTTCAAAAGAATCGGATCGTTCGTGAACGTAACATCACTAATAGGCCAGAAAAGTTTGTAAAATGATAACTGAAACCCAGATGCAAAATTAAATTACTCTTTGGTCTAAAAGTATGCAGAACTGGACAACAGAGAGGGGCTGAAATTGCTAATGAATTACACAAATATTGAGTCCTATAGCTATACTCATATTACACTTCTGTGGATAGAAAAACACATTGACATACAAACAACAAAATCACACTTGAGGTGAAATAAACAAGTGTTAAGTCACAAAACACATAAAAAATACAATCTGTGAATGATACAAATATATAAGCTCGAACATCAGACTCCACATGTATGTTGCTCTTACAGTAATGACATGTTAACACAATATTGATCATTTGGAGTTGATGGATTACACACCAATCCGAACTGGGCAAATCAGTGATGGTTTTTCTCCAAAAAGCAACACATGAAGAATTTAGGGTGAACATTTAGCATATCATTGGCATTGTTGGCACCACTGAATACAGAACATTATCATTAATAAGTGTGGATGCTCACATTGTTATATTTATAGGTAGTGTTGTTAAAAGTTTGTTTGGCCTTTAATATTACATAAACAATACCACTGCAGGGTTCGAATGGTA
Source organism: Dissostichus eleginoides (assembly GCA_031216635.1). Lineage (NCBI taxonomy): Eukaryota > Metazoa > Chordata > Actinopteri > Perciformes > Nototheniidae > Dissostichus > Dissostichus eleginoides. The sequence goes on along the minus strand of CM062266.1, from coordinate 35,751,083 downwards.
ATTCTATCGCTACCACAGTAGGTGGTTGATAAAACTTCAAGAGGAAACAGCTAGCATGGCTCCGTAAAAAAGGGTGAAACAACTGATCTACCAACAAATCTGTTTTAGCAGCTTATTTATATATATCTAGATTATTATTATTTTATTTTTTTAATGCTATTTCATTTCTATTTCAGTAATATTTTGGACTGTTTATTTTCTAGTGTCTTAATTTCTCTTATACTGTATATGCCTTGTTTTATGCTGCTGCAACGCAAACATTTCCCTAATTGGGATCAATAAAGTACCTATCTATCTATCTATCTATCTATATATCTATCTATCCATCTATCTATCTATCTATCTATCTATCTATCCATCTATCCATCTATCTATCCATCTATCTATCTATCTATCTATCCATCTATCCATCTATCTATCTATCTATCTATCCATCTCTCTATCTATCCATCCATCTATCCATCCATCCATCCATCTATCTATCTATCTATCTATCTATCTATCTATCTATCTATCTATCTATCTATCTATCTATCTATCTATCTATCTATCTATCTATCTATCTATCTATCTATCTATCTATCTATCTATCTATCTATCTATCTATCTATCTATCTATCTATCTATCTATCTATCTATCTATCTATCTATCTATCTATCTATCTATCTATATATCTATCTATCCATCTATCTATCTATCCATCTATCTATCTATCTATCTATCTATCCATCCATCTATCCATCTATCCATCTATCCATCTATCTACCTACCTACCCACCTACCCATAATGCTAAGGGCTGTCTCTAAAATGTTACAAACAACTGATAAATAAATACATTGCAGCATTTTAAGGGTATCAAGACAATAGTGGGCCTCTTTATGACTCCAATATTTAATTAATAACATCAGGTGACACATCTTAATGAATTAAATGTATGTATAACCAGAACAGAAAACGGACACTAAAATAAAATCTATCAAAACTAGACATTGACAACAAGGCGGATGTTAAGCTATTGTTCAGCTGCAAGCATCAACTGAATTACGTCCAAACACTCCACATCACTTACCCCTAGCTCTGTCACTAAAATGTCCGTGACGCTTCCAAGGACTGACACAAAATCAAAAATGTTCCAGGCGTCTCTGAAGAAATTCTGTTGGGAAAGAGAAGAAAGACTTAAGCTTTATGAAAAGACAAAGAGATGGTAAAGGTAGCCAATCGCCAGTGATGAGGAGTACATTTCATTAATAGTCATTAACTACAGTTTGCATCAGCTGGTAGTTTAACTTTATACATATTTGCACATTAATTCAAGTCGTTACATTTCATTATTATGACTTTTGTGCAGTGACCGACTGAAACAACACCCAAGTATAGGTCATAAAGCAGATCAAATAATTGATTCTGTAATGTATTTGAACCAACTTTGTTCATACTGTCCAAAAAGGAGCAATCGAGTTGTTAGGATTGTGAGACGTACAAAACTGACGAGGTCTCAGAGTCTAAAACAATGCATGTTAAATATTTATTTTGTTAATATTAATAATGAATGAACTGTGAACAAGTGCGCACTTTTTGAAATAAATTCTATTAAGTGGCTTTTTTCTTTTCTTGCATGTGACCTCTTGTTATTATATTTTGTTTTCATTTACTATCACATGCACACCTTGCCAATTTGATAAAGTAGTTCGAACTACTTTCTCTTAGAAGTTTTAGTTAACCAAACTAAATGTCGCCCTAGGGAAGCCTTGCGGTTGTTAAACTTATTCCAGTGTGAAGTAATTGGTAGAGAGGGGGGGGGGTGGTGTTTTTTACCGTGGATACAGACTGGAAGGAGGCCTATAGCGTGACTGCTTTGCGACACAATGTGCTTTGGGGTTTTCAGGGACAGGAAGTACATGCTCTAGATCTGTCTACAAAAATAACCCCGCTTTATAAATGAATAATAGGATGAAACACTGAAGCATATACACTGGGTCAACCTAGATAAGGAATATATATGTGTGTGTGTGTGTGTTTGTGTGTGTGGCCTAGCATTACTATACTTGTGCGGACCTAAATCTGTTTACACAGTCACATGTGGGGACTCGCCTCCCTTATGGGGACATAATGGAGGTCCCCATAAGGGGAATCATTAATTTTAGGGTGAAGAATAGGTTAGGGTTAGGGTTAGGGTAAGGGTTAGGCATGTGTTGGTTATGGTTAAGGTTAGGATAAGTCTCCAGGAAATGCATGTAAGTCAATGTAATGTCCCCTGAAGTGATGTATACATGGTATGTGTGTGTGTGTGTGTATATATATTGGGCGAGAGATGTGCCTTGTCTCCTTCTCCTAGGAGTATTTTTAATCTTGAGAGGTCATTAACCTCTTTTAAATCTGGGATTACAGAGTTCAACTTGTTACAGTAAATGTTACTTATTTCACACTTTAGGAGGAAGTGCATCTCTGTCTCAGTCTCACCTGTCGTACAGTGACCACAAATTCTGTTTTCTTTTGGTTGTGTGTGTGTGTGTTTGTACTCTCAACCCGTCTTATGTACAACTTTAACTACAATAACTAATGAAAGGCTGCTTCAAAGTTCACCAAAATACAATTATGAAACCTGAAAATGAGATAATAGGGCGTGTGTGTGTTTGTGAGTGCTTCATGTTTGTGGATCGTATTTTTTTCCCAGCCTTACCAGAGGGCCAAAAGCGATGACCTTGAGGACTGATTCCAAGAAGAAGAAGCTGGTAAACACCATGTTGAGGTACTTCAGGACCTCATCGAACGTGGCTGATGCACCGTCGAACTACAGACACGAAAAAAGATGGAGTAAGAATGAGAGAAGTTAAAGTAAATGCAAAAGTAGGAAATTGCAACCACATGAATCCGTTTTTTTTGTTATAATTCCACAAACTAAGCTAAACATCACATACGAAACTTGAACATGATCTATTTATACTCCTAGTAGTAAAATAACTATATTAGCATTCATTAGAAGTGAATGTAAGTTCAATATTCTCTCACTTTTAGCTCTGTTTTGGTCTCCTCCTTCTATTGAGGCAAATATCTGTGTCTTCAGCAGTTTAACGCTTCACTATGTTTCCACAGCTTGTCAATATCTGTGTTTGTCTGCTGTACAGTAATGGCAGGTAGTTTATATTGGGTTCATAAGAAAGTGTGAGCTTGAGAAGGGGATGATAAGAGTCAATTAAAGGGTAAAGTTACGAGTAATGAAAGCACAACAATGAGCGAGATGTCGCAAGAATGCTCATTAGAGCTGAGGGATAACATTGAGGTTTTCACTACGAGTATCACCTACAACTTAATGCAAAGTTATATTATCCATTAGTGAAATAAAGGGTTGGGGGTTGAATGCTTGTCCTGTGGTAACACCTACTCTGGTATATCTTTGTGTTAAATGTACAATATAAAACCTTTGCAAATACACTGAGAGACAGGCTTGTACCTTCATCATGAGGACGATGGTGTTGAGTGCAATCAGAGCCATGATGCTGTACTCAAAGGGCGGAGACACCACAAACTGCCACATGCGATACTGGCAACTAAGTTTATTTTTCGGCATATGGCGAGTTAGAGGTCTGGCGTTGATGGCGAAATCTATACAGGCTCTCTGAGGAGGAAACGGTGAGACAGAAGAGTTACTTTTGTTTTTCAACCTTTTCAAAGAGCTTTAAAAGACGAATTCATTCAGAGATATCTCCTCACCTCATTTTTTTCTAAACTATAATCCTCCATCATTTTATCCCCCTGTTCCTGGAAGGTGATGATGATGAGAGCTACAAAGATGTTTACGAAGAAGAAGGGGAAGACAACGAAGTACACCACGTAAAAGATGGACATCTCCATCCTATAACCCGGGCTAGGGCCCTGATTCTCATAGGTGGAGTCCACCGAGTGCTTTAACACCCTGCGAGGGAAACACAATGAAAAACAAGGGTTAGATATGGGTTTGGGGAAGCTTGTGGTTACAACAGATTCAATCTATGCATTAGTACTTGTATGTATTATGTCTAGCCTAACATATGTACTTTTTATCTGACTTTTGCATAACATGACAATCCAATCAAATTGGCTTAACATCTATGAAATAGTTAACTACTCAATGTTTAGGAATTCCAAAATAAGGATAACTAGTTACAGTAAATGTTTTTTGTTTATCCACGAGATAAGTAACCTCAATCATGACTTTAAAAAAACAGCATTAATGTATTCCTCTATTTGTTTTAGACCCTCTTATCCACAAACCATTTCAAGCTACAATTACATTTGCTTAAGTCACATATACTTCATTCAAGGTCCATCCAACATTTTAAAATCGGACCATATATATATATATTTGTACAGTTTCTGGCTATAATAGATTGGTGTTATTTTGGGGATAATTTAAAGAAAACCAGACTTTCAAACCTGCTGACAAGTTGTGGGGTTAAGAGGGAACATATATAGACCTTTAAGGTTAAAGCAAGTTACAATTAACCTTTACAACATGAATAGAAGGTCAAACCTATACATTAACAATATGTAGATAGACTCTTTTTTGCTACCTTAATATTGAGTCTCGAGTAGAATCTCTAAGGTTTAGAGTCATGTTTGTCTGTGTGTGTCTCTGTGTGTGTGTTTGGTGTGTGTTTATGTGTGTGTCTCTCTGTGTGTGTGTATGAGTGCATTTCACTCACTGCGGCCACCCCTCTCCAGTGGAGACAGTGAAGAGGGTGAGCAGGGCCCAAGCCACGTTGTCGTAGTGAAAATCGTACTTCTTCCACTCCCGCTTCTCAGCTTTAACTTCGCCCCTTTCATACACCAAGTACTGGCCCCTGAAGGAACACACACACGGGTTAGAATTAAAACAAAAAAGGACATATCAATCAGTAAAAACGGTCAGAAATGGACACGCAGAAAAGCCCCGTGCTTTGTGTATTTCTATTAATGCATACAATGATATCATGAGGATTCAGTGTTAAGGTTGTCTTTTAGAGTCACTGTTTCTCATTGCATAACATTTTATATTAAAATAACCAACACACTCCTCTAGGTGGCAGCATCTGCACAATTAATACAATTCTCACCACCATAAATTGCCATTTTCCATACAGCACATTATTGTGTTGTATGTAAGCAAGTGCAAGGTATCTTTGGCACTCTGAGCACCAACTTTGGTAATTATGGTATTTTAAGAGTGCCGAAAGACTCATACATTATTGCATTGAGTAAAAACCCTCTTTCTCATGCATTAAATCCCTCGGTCCAGATGCTCCAAATAGGAAAATACTGAGATATTAAGCAGTTTACTTTTTAAGATCCTTTGAAGCAATTATGTTTAATAACAAGAGAGTTGTCTTTCTGACCTGCAGTCCCGCTCAAACTCTTTGGATTCGTCCGTGCAGTAGAAGAATCGGCCTTTGAAGAGCTGCACGGCCACCACAGCGAAGATGAACATGAAGAGCATGTAGACGATCAAGATGTTCAGCACGTTCTTCAGAGAGTTGACCACACAGTCAAACACAGCCTACAGGGCGGAGATGGAGGAATTCATGAACACGTGAGCTGTATTTGAAGGCTGAGTAACCAGTGTAACTGCACAGACACGGCAACACTGATCTGACGTAATAAATCACCCAAACATCAAGCACAAAGATCTATGTTCCGTGCTGTAGATTCATCTGATGCTAATTAGATAGATAGAGAGATAGAGAGAGAGAGAGAGAGAGAGATAGATAAAGAGAGATAGATAGAGATATAGAGAGAGAGAGATAGATAGAGAGAGAGATAGATATAGATATAGAGAGAGAGATAGATAGAGAGAGAGAGAGAGAGAGAGAGAGAGAGAGAGAGAGAGATGATAGATAGATAGAGAGAGAAAGATGATAGAGAGAGAGAGAGAGAGAGAGAGAGAGAGAGATAGAGGGATAGAGAGAAAGATATATAGATAGATAGATAGATAGATAGATAGATAGATAGATAGATAGATAGATAGATAGATAGATAGATAGATACTTTATTGGTCCCAATTTGGGAAATTATTTCCCAAATGTTATACTACAGGAGCATAGACATACTGTTTATCCTCCAGAGACCCACCCATTCATTTTGGTCCTCTGTGGAGCACATTGGGTTTCGGTCCATTACTTTGAGGTTATACATGCCACAGCATTACGTCCAATTGTACTCCACAGAGGACATCCTGGGCTTTTCAAACATATGACATATGTGGGGGTGTGGCTTTGAAAAAGATAATGTCATTGTATTTCAAAATGGCGTCCATCAACACAAGCACTATTTATAGAAAGAGAAATGGTAAGTTTGTAATTACCAGTGTTGTGAGTTCAATATTTTAATTAATCATAGTAAGGGAACATCTTAGGAGTTAGTGTAGTGAGTTTTCAGAGCAGTGTAATAATGATTTGACCTGAAACTAAATGTTTTTATGAATGTCCTCTGAGGAGGACATGGGGATTTGCTAACTTTTTATTTCCCCCATTTTACACAACACAAATGGAGTCCACTATGGGCCAAAACTAACACGTAGGCTTCTGTAGGGTTCATGGCAGACGGATGCACGGGGAAAACATACATCAAGTGCCTCAGGTGTCAGATGTATCTCTGCATTTCAAAGGATGGAGTGCTACAAATAAGGGCTCAGTATTTGTTGCATTGAGTTGTTGTGCTCTAATGTTGTCTAAATGTACTTGTATGTTAATGTTGTTTGTATACTATGCTTCGCATAACTATCACCCGATGTCCTCTACGAAGGACACACAATAAAATAAAAATATATTTTTTAGTTTGTGTCATTATGTTAATACCACCCTAAAGACTTGTGTGATCAATAAAAAAAAGGAAATTTGAAACCTTTTCTTTCTGGGTCTAAGGATAGTATATCATTTACAGATATACAGAGAATTGCAAATTCTTCATGGTAATTAGTCTTTCTACGGCGTCAGGAACAATCTTTACTCCTTTTTAGAGTAAATCCACCACTTTATGGGTTTTTCTACTTCCACTTCTAATGAAAGCCAGAATGCTTTTAAACTACCGAAGTAGAAATGTCGTTCTTTGTGCTAAATATAAAAAGAATAGCGGTTTGGTACGACCAGGAATTTGGTTTGTAAACTATGACTGTTTGGGTTTTTACAGTTAATCTTTGTTTTCTAATCCAAATGAATTTGTCTAACCTGGAGGCTTGTTGACCATCTGTCGGATCAACTGACAGTTTCAGCAATAATGCCACATTTGGTGAATTCAGCAAATACTTTGGTGAGTATAACAAAGTGTTTAGGAATAAAACTAATGAAAAGTACATGAAACAAAACAATGTGATGTGAAATTGTTTGAATAACTATAAAAATGTTGCATATACAATGTTTTCAGAGATAAACTGTTCCATATTAGCTGCCATTGAAATGAGATGCATCGTCAGACCTTCTGATCCCTACCTTTAATTTGGGGAGTCGCTTAATGGTCTTCAGAGGACGCAACACCCTCAGCACACGGAGGGACTTTATCGTACTGATGTCTTTGCCCTTACTGCTCCCCCTAGAGGTCCACCAAGGAACAACAGCAGTGTCAGAATCACAGAGCACAGTGAACACATGGACGATCATAAAGGGTTCTTACTGCACCCTCTAATGGCATTTTACATTGAATTTATCTTAAACATAATCTCAATGGTCTTTCAGCACATGACAACAATAGTCTTGATTAAAACAGTTCATCAGTGAGGACAATTACAGCTCTAAGAGAAACCTTTGAGTGCACATCAAACATGAAACCAGTGCGGGAAAAGCGATCAGTTGCCTGACCGTTTGGTTTCATGGACATTAAGAAGCATCATCATCATATTATGTCATTATCTGCACCAATAGACATTCACTCAGTGCATACCGACAGGCATGTCCCGGCAGAATGCCCAGCCAAACTTCTTTCTTTCTTTTTCAGTGAAACACGCTGTTCGGTTCTTCGGTAGAAATGGGCGTTTTAGATGAAGCGTAAGTACTACATGGCTAGGATTACGTTGATATAATCCTGATGTTGAAAACACTAAATGAACTGATTCAGGTTTGTTTCACATAGCTTCCTTTCACTTCATTCCAGATTTCAGAAAAAATATGTTTCTTCGGGTCAGGACTGCAACCTGAGCCGAAGTACAGTAAAAGGGAGGCTATGTGAGACTCTTGGGACATGTGATGTTGCTTGCAGAACACAACATCTGATGTCCTAACATAAACAAACACGTTGCACCAATGGCGTCAAACGAGCCATGAGAGCGATCGGAGGAAACGGTTAAGTGCCGAGAGACAAACTCCTTCTGTCGTGTGTTTTAATGCGCTTCTGGACCCCATAACTGAACTCATGATTTGTACGCCCGTAAACCAATATCAGTGAGGAAAAACTGTGGTGTCAGGGGAGTGAATAGCCGAGTTGATCTTAACTGTAAGTGGATGGGCCATTCTCTAAAAAGAAAAAAAGGCAGGAGGCTTCTGGACGCCCGCCAAGTCTGAAGAGAGGTCGTCCATCAAGGCTCGCTATTTAACTATGAACTCAGTTCCCGTGGCAGAAAACGTAAGACAATTCAATTCAAGACTGATTGATTGAGTCTGAGCCTTGGAAGTTCTACGTGTATGCATGTGGAGGTGTGTGTGTGTGTGTGTGTGTGTGTGTGAGACTCAATCGATAATCAATAGGCCTTCCTGCTTTGAAGTTGAGTAGGACTGAGGTCTCTATCAGAACAGCTTGAGAGTATTAGAGTAAAGCCCAGTAAGGCCATAGGTGTTAGGAATTAAAAACCTACACACACACACACACACACACACACACACACACACACACACACACACACACACACACACACACACACACACACACACACACACCACACACACACACACACACAATAATAAGGGCAGGTGCTCTATCCGTCTCACGGTTAATGTGTAGGTATTGTAAGTGTACTGTATTAGCATTCTGACACCCTTAAATAAAACATTTGCGACTGAATTGGGGTGGAGTGTAACTTTGATAATGCGTTTATCATTTGCTACATTTCCTCTGAACAAACCTGTGGGCATCAAATCAAACCCATAGAGGCGTTTGGATGATTTCCAGTGTCATGTGGTTAAAGTGGTGAAGAATAAAACAAACTACGAAACGGCGAGGATGAGTACGAACGACCAGAAGAACAAAGAAAGAAAGAGAGAGAAGCAAATTTGATCCGGTTGGTGGAGAGCATGGGGGGTTTGAGGGGGGGGGGGGGGCAGAGGAAGAACTTTACCGGGTGCTGCTCCTGTCGAGTTTCATCGAAGGTGGAGAGTCAGTGACAGCGAGAGACAGAAAGACAGGGACAGAGACAGAAGAAGAAGAGGAGGAAAGAGAGGGGGGGAAACACATAGAAAGACACACACAGAGACACACACAGAGACACACATTGATAGAGACAGAGACAGACACAAGACAAGAGAGAGGGGGTTTGGTAGAAAACAGGGAAAAATACATCCATATGAGAGACAGACAAAGAAGGAAGGACAGCAAGAGGGCAATACCCCCCCACCCGTTAACACCCAAACTGTAAATACACTCAGAAACACTCTGATTGCAAAATTCAAAGCGATATTGAAAAAGGCTGAATATAATTATGATAAAACATTCAGATATTGTAAATTAAGTTGGTTCCTTTCCTGTATCTTGATTTTTGATGCATACATCTATTGTCAAAGGCTTGCTTTTCAATAAAATGTGTTATTTTCTATTCTTCAGTCACAGCTTTCACTCTTAATCAGTTAAGTAAATTACCTCACATAAAACATTTAACTCAATTCCATATATTTGATAGGCTTGATCATTCCTTCCACTTGTATTACAATACTTAAGGATGACCCTTTAAGTCTACCAGAACTGCATTTACCTTATTTCATTTATCATAACAAATGTATATACTTCTCCAGGAACTATTTGACATCTTTAATAAGAGCACTTTTGTGAATCAGGCCCTCCTGGCTTTCTTCTGCTCTGCCACCACTTCTATGAATAATTACCTTCACGGTTGGAAGAGGAAACTCGATTGCTGCATCCATTTACACCGATTCTTATCTTATCAGACCATAATGATCAATTAGACCAAGCCTACAGCGTAAATTGCCCTCATTAGATCTGGTATTATCATCTAGTGGGATTTTATCAAAGATCTTTGGCATGCACAAGGGAAGAAAAAAAAGCGTTAAGTGACTACAAGTGTCCGGTTCCAGGTTCTCTTGACATATCAGAGCAGAAAACACTCAGGACAGCCGTCATGAGCGGAGACTCAAGAAACCAGGATTTGTGTGTATTGACCCATACACGCACACCGTCAATGGAAAGAAAAAAGGCATTCCCAGAGTTCTGCGACTGCATGCAGCTCTCAGACAGTGTTTCATTCAGTTATTTTGTGGATGAAGAGTGCCAGAAGCGCAGTAGTTGTGTTTAAAACCCTTAAAAATATGAATCCATTGCACTCTGACCATGCTAAGACTCTCTCCGCACAATGGTTCTGTGATGGACCTGCTTTGAAACAATGTCATGCGTAACAGAGACATTTCAAAGGTGTGTGTGGAAGATTTCGCCCCTTTTAAGCAAAACTGAACTGTAGCTCAGCCCTGGAGCAGATGGTGGGAGCGAGGAGGCAAAGGAGGAGAGATGGTGGAGAGGGAGGACATATGGAGAGAAGAGGGGGCAATGATGGGAGAGTATCCTAAAAGGGAACCAGTTAAGAAAGCTAGAAGGAGAGGAGAAAAGGGAGAGAGGAAGGGGACCAGTAAAGGAGGGGAGGAGGCATCCTTATTGTGGCAGGGAGTCATGCTGTGGAGGGTGCAGCAGTGGAGTGATTTTCAACGTTTGCTGTTTTGTGCATTTGGTGATATTTCACTTTGATTGAACAGTTTCACGTTTCGTTGTGTATTTAAAGAGTTCAGGGTCTGTCCACCATCAATGTGTCTTTCTGGAATCTCGTGGCTAGTGGTTCTTTTAATGCTGGAAGATCTTTTCAATTTCTGATTGATTTTCTGTCATTTGCACTGGGGCAAGTTGCATAGAGTAAGCGTAACACTAATCAAGAACTGGTCTCTAATTGTAATGTAGAATAGGTAAATAAAACATGTCTAAAATGTGTAAATTAGCCACCCATCCCTCTCCTGGCTAAGTTTGAGGTTAGAGCTTTGCTGCTATGTCAATATAGTGTATATGTATTCAGTAAACAACTGTTTTATCTATTCCTTTGAACTAACCAATTAAGCACTATACTCAGATTATTAGATAACTATTTCAATTGTTAATGTATGACTTTTAGCTAACTCTTACGTAGCTATTTCAACTGTTTCTGAGTTGGTTTTAGCTTACTTTTAGCCCTAGGTTATAGCTAACTTTTAGCTAACTATTTGAACTGTTTATCATTAGCTAACTTTAGGCCAACTATATCAGGTGTATTTTTATGCATATCGATTTCTTTTAACTGACTTTTTAGCTAACAATTCAAACTGTTAATCCATTACTTTCGGATCACTTTTTATCCATTGGTTTTAGACAACTTTAAGCTAACTTTTTCAACTGTTGGCTAACTTTAAGCTAACTATATCAGGTGTATTTGTATGCAACTGGCCCCTGATGTTATACAGCTGGTTCAGTCATAGTGAAGGTTCACCTCTCTGGAACTTCAACACAGATGTGAAAAGGTCAACCGAAGAAATATATCACCTTGCGATCATCATATCATATCAGCTGCCTCCTGAAAGCTTCACCTTAAAAAAACTTGTATGTGCACCTTCCCCATCCTGCTTGCTGCCTGATTTACTTTTGCTGCCCTTTGTTTCCTTGAATACTGTTCACATTGCATTCAGACCGCGAGCAACAGCATCGTTTTAATTCTAACAGCTTATGTGCGTTCGCTTAATTTTTCATAGGACATTAAATAACTGCATTATTTTATTAGAAAATGTTGTAGGTGCTGACAGCTTTTCTGAATATCAAGAAAGCTCGTCAAACATTGTAACTGGCTGAGTTTTTTAGTAGCTGACAGTGTGAACATACAGGAACAATGTCATTAAGAACACGACTATAACGTATATTTGTTAGTAAAAATAATGTGTTTAGACAGATGCAAAGCAATTCATTAACACCTTTTTATATAGAAGTTTTAGGATACTTATTTTTCAGGGCTACTTGGGATAGCAGTCTGGAAAACACATTGTCTTAAAATGTGAGCAAATAGGGCGTTCATAATCCTAAATATGATGAAAACAATTCAGAATGATTTCTTTGGTCCTAAAGACAACTGACTGGTGCGTGGTGTTGCATCCATAAGCATCAAAATAGCACTGGAGTAGATTTTAGCTGTCTCTAGCTACTATCATATGTTTGTTGTGAAAATGAGTTTTTGTCCCTTACTATATATATATATACATCTTTGATGCTTTTTGAAATATGTATACTTGAAGTAGAAACAATTGGCTAGTTTGAGTGCCGACAACAGCATTGGGACGTCAGAAAGTATTAAGAAGTATGTTTAAACATTTGTTTTAGGCAGAAATTAAACATTTGAACAAATACTTTTTTCAACATTGTGACCCCTGTTCATGCCACCTAAAGGAAATGTACACCTGTGTGCGTCACTCATGTTTTTACATTGACTTATTACACATAGAAACCACTTCCAATAGTTGCTTTGCATTCAATCTAAAACACCCTTTGACAGTAGCTATTAGCTCGCATACTTAGAGAACATATTTAAGCACATTCTTTGCCTGTGACTGCCTCCGAACAACACTAACGTAGTTCTGAGTGATGCTGAGAACTGCATCATAGGTTGTGTTCAGGTTCATGCAGTCACCAAGGCAGACATGCAGTAGAGCTGAGGAGGATGCACACACAAGCTTTTCTCTCTCTCACATACTCTTCTGTGTCTTTCTCAAAGACAAACATACATTCAGCCCCTCCAGTTGCATATATCATACATATATTATACATATGTATTAATCTATAAACTGCCTCGGCATAGTAAAAAATCATTCCACCAACCACACACTGCCCTAGCATGCCTCCCTCCTTCCCTCCCAGCCTGACTTCCCCCGGGTCGTGCAGAGGAAAGAGAGTCAAATACCTTTGTCCGGGCACGTTAACATGGTCAAAACGACGGATGTGTGTTTGTGTTTGAGTGTGTGTGGGTAAAAAAAAAAGGGGAAGGGGGACGAGGCGATGAGCCACAGTAGGGTTCTTCACCAGTGGACTGAGAGCCTGGGCACTTAAAGGGTTAAAGGTGTCTGGGGCGCCCTCACCCCCACGGACTGACCGCCGGGGACCTCCAGCTAGGAGGACGGGGGAGGATGAAGAGGCGGGAGGTAGAGGAGGGGTAGGGTTGGGTAGGGGGCAGGATGTTGGCTTTGATGGTTGTTGAAGAGGTGAAGTTGAAAGGTGTGTGTGGTGGAGTTTGAAAGGGCATAAGGGTTAATAACGCACTACAGGGGTTATATTCAACAAGGGTGGAGGCTGGGGTTGGGTGGGAATAATGCCAAGCTAGGGAGCGATGGGTGATACACATTCCCAACATACAGCAACCTGACTCGAGAATGTGCTAGAACTTGTCTTCAAATTGAAATGTTCTAGTCCTTAATGGTGCTACCAGAAACAAAGGTTTTAGCATTTATTTATACATCTTACAGTAAATGCCTCGATGTAGATGTAGACCTGTTCTTATCTTAAGTATCCTCTGTTTTTTTTTAATATACAGGTAGTTGAAGAACTGGACTAATTTGATTCTGTTTGACCAGCTTTGAGTTGGAGCAAGTAAACAAAACAGCAAGTAAAACTTCCCTTTCTGTTTGCAGAGGCAAGCATTTCGGAAAGTGTTTGAACTACTAGGGTTAGGGTTAGGGTTTATACATTCCCCTTGTGTCATACACTTTGCTGTATGTTAGGAATACAGGACATCTAACAGGGATGAAGTTGGGAAATTGGATAGACACGCAGAATGTAACGATAGATAGGAGAGGGTCTTGTGAAACAGGGGGTTGAAAGGTGGACGAGAATGAGGGAAGGGAAAGCATCAGCAGGAACAAAAGATGTGAAGGACCCTAGTAGGGTAGAGGTGTTGGTAGGAAAATGTTTAAGGAGACAAAGTCAAGAAAAGAGGAAGGGATGACTCACGGCCTGTTAGAGGACATATCAGTGCGGCATGGATTGGCAAATAGGCGACACAAGGGAACAGGAGCAGGGAAGATTGGGAAAAAGGAAAATGTTGAGAAGGAAGATGTGGTGCTTTATATTGCATACGGTTAGACAGTAAATGGGAAATGATCTTTGGTTTTGAGATGATTGTTTCAGGCAAGGGTTGGGGTTCATGACGGTGTGAAACAGGGTTACTACACTCTAAAAAATGATGTCATTTTAGTATTTTAGGGTTCCTCGATTGAAACTAAAGAGAAATTCTCCAAAAAGAGAAGATGTTTGTTTGATAATGGTTTCAAAGGAGTACCTCAGGGTACACTGTGAGGTTCCAAAAGATTGCAACATTAAGAAAAATGTTATGAGGAACCTTTTTTTTAGTTTTTTTTAGAGTGTAGGTCAAGGGTGATGATCATCCACAACGTTAGGGAAATAATTTGGTTAGGATCACGGGAAGATTTCCAGATGAAGGTGGCGATGAAACGTAGAGAAAGACCTGCTGATACACATGTGATGATGACCAATTTGAAGATAGACATGGAAATGGAGAAAGGGTACTGCAGGAGGAAGGGACATGAACAGACAATGACCAGACTACAGAAAATAGATTCAAGAAGAAAGAGAGGACCAAGACAGACAGAAAACAAGAAGTTCAAGAGAGGCTAGAGCAGCAAGAGAAAGTGGAAAAGGAGAGTTTAACAGGAACAGTGTAAGAGAAAGACAGAAAGAGTAGATAGTAGAAAGAAAAGGACATGATGATTTCTGTACAGCAGGCTGAGATAGGAGTAAGATCAGCATTGCCTGGTGTACCTGATGCACAAGGCTGGGCGACAAGGGTCTTTCTGTGGATGGTGAATATGTGTGTGTTTGTGTGGGTGGTGGAGATGATGAAGAGGAGGGTGGGGGATTGGGGGCACTTACGTGAAGGCGAAGGCCACCAGAGCACCACTAACCACTATAAAGTCCAGAATATTCCACAAGTCGCGGAAGTAGGCGCCCTGGTGGAGAAATAGGCCCAGTACCACCATCTGGAAGACACAGAGCACAGTGAGTAAAATACATAGAACATTTACAGAAATACATTTACAGACTCTAGGGTTAGGCGATTGGTTGCACTACAAAAACTCGAAATCTTGCCAAGTATATTTGTCTGATATCTAGTCAGAATATGTCTCTACTCCTGATATAAGACATACTAACTTCAGAAGTAACACTGCAGTGAGATATCAGGTCTTGTTTTTAGACAATGCATCATCTTGTTAAGTCAAAAAATCTTATTTTGAGTCGTATCTCAGATGAAACACATATTCTTTAACATATTTTTTAGAAAATCACCAACTAACTTCAGAAAACAGAAAACCTTTGAGCATTTGCGGCTTATATTGTAACAACATCTCCTGATTCTGGTAAAATATGGTTCAAAATGAGTTCTCCAGCTAATTACAAGATCTGATTTATCTAAATATCCCTTCTTATTTCAAGAAATCTTACCAAGCAAATTGTCACTTGTTCTATTTTCACTTGTTCTATTATTTCAAGTGAAAACGGGTTCTTGTCATTATTGTTGAACTTGTTTTTGGAGCATGCTAATTTATAGGTCTCTTCAGAATAATGAGGCAGGGATGATTTCATTTATTACACGGCTTAGTTGAATGCTCGTTTCTGATTGGACAATTTGGACATGCCAGAAGTCTGTTATTTTCAGACCGTTTCTAAGGAGAACAGACCGTTGCGCTGAACACGATGTCGGTGTGTCATTAATGACCGCCTTGCTGCACATTATCCCTTACTTGGACTTGTTACTCTGTGAATTAAGGTAAACAGGATTTTGCTTCTGTCAAATTTAAGGATTAGAGATTCAAAGACACAAAGGTTTGATTGTCATATGAACAGTAGCTACAGCGTAGTTGAAAGTCTTGAGTCCCAGACAACCTGAAAACTAAAAAATACCAAAGTGGGATCAATATAGTATATCTTATCTAATATAATATAATACTTAAGAAAGGTAGTGCAAGTAATACAATGGTAAAATGCAACCCTAATGATGTCCATGTAAGATAGAGTAAGATAATACTGAATGTAAAGTTAAATGTCGTACAGCAAAAATACTGTTCAGTGTAACGATATATAAATGAATATTGAATACTGTTGAAATATTTCAGAATATTGCCAAACCCTAATTGATACACAGTAACTAGTGTAACTAACACTCAAAGACACACACACACACACACACACACACACACACACACACACACACACACACACACACACACACACACACACAGTGATACTTTGTTACCTTGATCAACATTTCGAATGTGAAGACGCCTGTGAAAACGTAGTCAAAGTAACGCAGCACCTGCAGAGCAACACAACACCGTGAGATATAATGATCAGAGTAGAGAGAAACATAGAGAAGGAAGCAGAAAGATGAATCAGAGTAGAGAGAAACATAGAGAAGGAAGCAGAAAGATGAATCAGAGAGAGAGAGA
Source organism: Dissostichus eleginoides (assembly GCA_031216635.1). Lineage (NCBI taxonomy): Eukaryota > Metazoa > Chordata > Actinopteri > Perciformes > Nototheniidae > Dissostichus > Dissostichus eleginoides. Next base: position 35,734,399 of record CM062266.1, on the reverse strand, counting down.
AACATAGAGAAGGAAGCAGAAAGATGAATCAGAGAGAGAGAAACATAGAGAAGGAAGCAGAAAGATGAATCAGAGAGAGAGAGAAACATAGAGAAGGAAGCAGAAAGATGAATCAGAGTAGAGAGAAACATAGAGAAGGAAGCAGAAAGATGAATCAGAGAGAGAGAAACATAGAGAAGGAAGCAGAAAGATGAATCAGAGTAGAGAGAAACATAGAGAAGGAAGCAGAAAGATGAATCAGAGAGAGAGAAACATAGAGAAGGAAGCAGAAAGATGAATCAGAGAGAGAGAAACATAGAGAAGGAAGCAGAAAGATGAATCAGAGTAGAGAGAGAAACATAGAGAAGGAAGCAGAAAGATGAATCAGAGAGAGAGAAACATAGAGAAGGAAGCAGAAAGATGAATCAGAGAGAGAGAAACATAGAGAAGGAAGCAGAAAGATGAATCAGAGAGAGAGAGAAACATAGAGAAGGAAGCAGAAAGATGAATCAGAGTAGAGAGAGACATAGAGAAGGAAGCAGAAAGATGAATCAGAGAGAGAGAGAAACATAGAGAAGGAAGCAGAAAGATGAATCAGAGAGAGAGAAACATAGAGAAGGAAGCAGAAAGATGAATCAGAGAGAGAGAAACATAGAGAAGGAAGCAGAAAGATGAATCAGAGTAGAGAGAAACATAGAGAAGGAAGCAGAAAGATGAATCAGAGAGAGAGAAACATAGAGAAGGAAGCAGAAAGATGAATCAGAGTAGAGAGAAACATAGAGAAGGAAGCAGAAAGATGAATCAGAGAGAGAGAAACATAGAGAAGGAAGCAGAAAGATGAATCAGAGAGAGAGAAGAGGAAACACAGCAGGAGAGATTAACAAAGAGATAGAAAGAGACAAACAACGAGACTCCAACCAGAGCCTAATCCTAATCTTAATCCTGTTTTCAGTTTCTATTTTCAAACACAATATTTATTTGTCATATCCAATTTTCTTTTTTGGTTGTTGGGAAATCTATTCTCAATCAGCACGAGCAGTGATGGCCACGAATGATGTAAGGAGAACATTTTAAAGTGTTGCTTTATTACATTAAAGTTGTATGATACTTAAGACTTTGAGCGGTCTCAAAACTATGTTCACTTTAAAAACCTGCCTGCTCGTGCTAGCCTTTACATTTCTTTTACCCTCGTTATTTTCTATACAGCTTTCATTCTAATTTGAATATTTTTGCAAGTATTTTATAGCCTTCTTCATATTTGTTTATTTTCTGTTAAGGTTTGGGAGCCTCACCCATAAACGGATGGTTTTTAACCCTTAGATCCATAAGAGGGTCTTTTTGGACCCGGTGAGGTGGTTTTCTTGAAGTATCTTTGTAATTACATTTTTTTATCATTTCATATTCCAGCTATTCCTCAAAAAACATGTTTTGGATATCATGCCATTCACATTTTAAATTAAAATTTTACACATTTTAAGAAATTGTAGTTTTTGTATTTCTACCCCAAGCTTCCATAAGTGGGTCAAAAATGACCCGCATGCATTTTCTATGGAATTTCGTTTTTTTCAAAATGTAAAAGAAATGTCTAAAATTATAAATAGTGTAAAATTTAATATAAAATATTTCTAGTATGAACCAAAATATAATACTAAATATTATACAAGTGATTTTTCTTCACCAAAATGACAAAAATGGCATAAAAACACATATTCTTCTAATACGGGTCCTTTTTGACCCACTTATGGAAGAGTGTAGGGTCCAGTCACTCGTGCATCTAAGGGTTAAATATCATCGAGCATGTAGCTCAAGAACCACTCGGTTTCCATCTGTAATACTTGTTTTCCTTTTTAAAGTACTGACAATTAAATGACATCTGACAATATATGTTAAAAATGTAAACCCTAACACTTATTTGATAACCTGTAAAGGCCTGTTTGTCATGATATGCATTGTGAAGATGATATGCTGAACATTATCAAACATGCAGCAGTAGTACTTTTGCAAGATTAAAACAAATCAGAACTGTTACTATCATTATTAACCATCAATAAGCCCTTTACTAACATTTTCATTACATTTCCTCATGGGCTAATATTACGCCTACGTCTGCACGAGTGAACCTTTTAGTGGACATTTGGCTCATCTGTGTATGTGTTGGAGAGGTTTTGATTTTAAAAGGATGTGTTGACGATGCACACACATTGGTAGGCGGACAGAAAGACACACAGAGCGATGTCTCACATTGTTTCGAGGTGACTCAGGACTGACGGGGTCCTCTGCAGCCAGGGCGATGCTGCTCATTGCGATCACAGAGAGGATGCTGAACTCAAAATACTTCAGAGTCAGGATGTAGTGACAGCATTTCCGAAACCTGGTGCAAACACACGGACGCATTCACGAGTTGAGACAAAAAAAAACACACAACTGAAACATATCCTGGCCTTTTGGATTCTGGTGATCTGCTTTACGTGAATGCCTCTGACCAGTGCGAGTTTGGATACTGTGTTCCATGGCTCATTACGTTTTGTCACTGGATGTGGATACCGTGTACACCACTGCACTCTGTATGCAGCTGCTAATTGGCCATCTTTGTTTGCACGCAACTTTCCCATTGGTTGGGTTTTATATATAAATCTCTGCTTGGGCTGGTTGCCTCTTATATTTGCACATATATGTGTAATAAAACAAAGTCTATATGGCCTGCGCTACCAAGATTTTATTCAGATGCTGGTTCCTAAAGTGAGAACAGAACTGGGTGAAACAGCTTTTAAATATACTGCCTCTTCTGCTTGGAATAAAGTACAGAAGGAGCTGAAACTGTCCGATTTGATCACTACGGGGGAGTTCAGGTCCATCTTAAAGAACAGAGAACAAGAACCCATTGGTCGATGTGATTGCTCGTATATCCCTTAATTGAAGTCGTTTTAAATTGTGCCAGTTTTTAATGATGTATAATGGTTTCTTTTATTTGCATATTGACTGTTTTTTTGCCATTTAATTTGTGATTTACGACCGCTGTATTCGTCTGCATGTATTGTCTGTGTTTTATCTGTTGTAACTTTGTTCATGCTGCCCTTCTTGGTCAGGTTGCTCTTGAAAAAGAGATTGTAATCTCAATGAGACCTTTTACCTGGTTAAATAAAGGATGTATATATAAATGTTCATACGGGTTGGTGGTGGACATTATGAAGCAGGAGCTGAAGGGAGGCATGGGTTTGGGACCGTCTTCTTTGCCCCCCTCGTCGTCCTCCTCCTCCTTCTTCTCCTCGCTCTTCTTCTGGTCGGTGTTGGCGTTCTTGTTCACTGAGCAAAACAGAGAGAGAAAAAAGAAAGGAATGGACAGACAAAGAGACAGAAAGAGGTCAGCTTCACCAGAGCAAGACGGTAAACACGGTAAACACATCGGCAAGCATTGTTTCCAGAACAGAGCTGAATGAGACTGGATTCACACCTGTGTTAGCCTGTAGATCAATGGTTTTAAAAGTGGCACACCACCAGTTTTACCTGCCAAAGTTAATACTTACTACTCATTGTACAAAAACAGTTGGAGTATATATGTCAAGTGAGAGAATGAGTCAAGTATCCATTACACATTATGTACACGTGGACATTTCAAGGATTAACCAAAGACGCTTTTTTTGTTTTGTCACAGAAATTCGACATTCAACCACACATGAATACCTGATGGTAGAGGCTACCGATGTGCTTATGAGGATCTAAATGCTCATTAAAACTCAAACTATGATGAGCAATTTGGGGTTCAGCATCTTGCCATAAGAAAAGTTGACATGTGAACTAGACAAGGTTATAACCGTCGAACTTCTTCCAAGTTGACGTCTTGACTCCAGAGCAACAGTGGCTGTTTCACACGACTTGAAATTAATCATGTCTTCGTCTCTACTGCTTCGAATTTGATCATATGTATATTGAAATGTCCCCTAACTTAGAAGAAAGGGCAATTCAAAATGGCTTAAGTATTTGTTGACTAATCTTTTCAGTTACTATAGAGACCTTTAATCAAGACAGCTGTATTGAGTCTGCAGTACTGTTCAATTTGTAGTTACAACACAATATTCATTGAGTTTAAAACATGCTCTACCTCGGTATTGCCCATCCCAATGTGTTCCTCAGCTTCCTACTCATATTTTAATTGAATTATTTGATCAGGTATTGTTGGCTTTCATCAAAAGAGCATATTTAAATAATCTAGAACAATTCTCATAGTTATTTGTATATGGCCAATACCCTACTTCCTTGACACACCTTTGATAGTCTACCCTGGTTTACAGTGCAGATGCTCACCTTGCAGGATGGCATTGGTGGAGGGGTAAGGGTACACAGGAGGCATGTCTATCTTGGTGTACTCTGGTTTGGCCATGCTGGTGAGGATCAGGCTGTCCATGCTGTGCAGCAGCGTGTGGGTGTCGGCGTCACGGCAGTTCAGCAGGTTGTTGACGTGGTCAGGGTGATCCGGTGGAAGGTCGTACGGATGCTCCTGGGCACTGGCCAACTTGCTGTTGTTGCGGAAGTTGTCCAGGTCCTCGTTGTACTGCTGAATGGGTCGAGTGGTGGAGAGACTGTGGTGCTCCCTGATTAAGTAGAAGGGTAAAAAGGAAAAGGGAGGAAGAAGAAGAAGGAATAAAGGGGGTAGAGGAGCAGTACAAGGTCACAGTTGAATGTTGTCTCAATTTGTGTAATACTCTACTTTCATTTGCAATACGAGTGCAGAAGTTCCTCCAAATGGAAAAGAAAGTATGACAACATACACAATGAGTTCCCATATGGTGCTCTCTTAATAGTCAACATGCTTAGCGTCGATTCTGGACACTTCTTAACGTCATAAATCTACATTTGAGCTAAATAACGCAAGTTACGGATCCACTCGCAATTGTGGTTGCACCAGTGAACATTATACAGCACTATACCAACAAAAGCTTTACACGTGTTTCCTTTTAAATATGTATCAAGCATACTGGTGTCAAAAAGAAAAAAAAGATATAGGTATATATTATTTTATATATATTTTTATATATATTTGTACTTTTGTATTGGGGATTGTTGGAAACTGTATTTCGATCTCTCTGTTCACACTAACTGAAAGATTGACAATAAAGTTGACTTTGACTTCTTAAATAAACCTTCACTCACTTTCTGTTGTGATGGTTGCTGTGGCGATGCCTTCTCGTCTTCCTTCCCTCCCCTTCCTCGCCTTTCTCCCCCTCACCCTCCGTCCCTTTAGATCTGTGTCTCCGGCCCTCCTCCCCCTTGCGGTGCCGGGACCTCCTGTGTTCGTGGTTCCCCTCGACCCCCTCGCTGTGGTGGGGTGACACACTTTGGGCCTCTCTGTTTCGGTGCCTATGTCCTCGATGGCTCCTGTGTCCGTGCCTTTCCTCCCCAGGTTGAACCTGTAAGGAAGAAAATCAATATATATGTGGCGTAACTTTAAATGAATACACTGTTTTATTCTGAAACCGGAAGTTTAGTGTGTCGACAATGTCGTCAACTTCCGGACGTTGTTTGTAGCCGTTAGCATGTAGCTAACAATATGTTTTGTACATGAATATAAGGAGAAATTACATGTAAACTAAACACACTGTCTTTAACCCTCACTTATTGACGCTGCAATGCTATTATTAGGGAATGTTTAAATAACCAATAAACATTAGAAGATTGTAAAACAGGAAATGACGACAGGCAGGACGTGCCTTGGACCCGCCCCCGTCGACGTTAAGCCAATGGGAGAAGACTTCAGATGATAAATATGTGACACAAGCAGGAAGTCGGTCTCTTTTCTCATCCCATGTGGACGGAGGAGCACAGCTGTGACCTTTTGCAATTTCATTGTATCATTGTTTTATTAAACGCTGTTAACTTGTAAATAAGCTTCCTGGACTCTTTTCAGCTAATCCTGACTCAACACCCTACAAACCTCAACGTTTCCCAGAGACGTGCAGCTGAATCCATGCTCCATTCGGGTCTTCCCCGGCTGGTTCGTCTCCACGTTCTCCGACCCGTTGACTTTCGGATGGTGGTGGTGGTGGTGCCGGTTATTATGGGTGACTCGGTGGAATTGATCCATGTCCTGGCGTTGGTACTCTGGTCCAGAGGTAGTTCGCCCGGTTGGGTTTTGTTGGTGTTGTTGTTGCGGTTGTCCTGCGGGTTGACCACCAGCGGACGGTCCAGGTGGGTCTTCATGTCCCCGCGGGCTTTCCGTGGGATGGCAACCTGGGTGGGGGTTAAAAAAGCAGCAGGTGGGTGAGAAGGTGCTGTAAAAATCAAGAATACATGTTGGGAAAATCCTGAATGTACTCTTCCATATCAGAGTACACATGATAACAAAGGTATCCCAACTGTAGCTGTGTACATGACAGGATGTATGATTACCTAGAAGAGCATCAGGACTGTTTTAGGCATATGATAGCTATGTGATTAACATGATGATTCAGCCTCTATGGAGATAGACATATGACAAGCATGATCATTTCTGACGTGGAGCTAATCTGAAGTAAATATTGTTGAATACTGCTTTCAACCAGTATTCCTCCATCTTGTGACTATGTGAGAATTTTGAGATTTTGAGAGAAAGTCAGAATTTGGAGAAAAAGTCCACATTTAGAGATTTTGAGAAAAAGTCAAAATTTAGAGATTTTGAGAAAAAAGTTAGAATTTACAGAAAGTCATAATTTAGAGATTTTGAGAAAAAGTTATAATTTAGAGATTTTGAGAAAAAGTTATAATTTAGAGATTTTGAGAAAGTCATAATTTAGAGATTTTGAGAAAAAAGTTAGAATTTACAGAAAGTCATAATTTAGAGATTTTGAGAAAAAGTTATAATTTAGAGATTTTGAGAAAAAGTCATAATTTAGAGATTTTGAGAAAAAGCCAGAATTTTGAGAAAAAGCCAGAATTTTGAGAAAAAGTCATAATTTAGAGATTTTGAGAATAAGTTATAATTTAGAGATTTTGAGAAAAAGCCAGAATTTTGAGATAAAGTCAGAATTTTGAGAAAAAGTCAGAATTTTGAGAAAAAGTCAGAATGTTGACATTTTCAGAAAAAAGCCAACATTTTGAGAAAAAACTCAGTATTGTACATGACAGGATGTATGATTACCTAGAACAGGGGTGTCAAACTCAAATACACAGTGGGCCAAAATGAAAAAAATCGATACTAGTCGAGGGCCGGACTGGTTCAATGTTTATTGCACAACTTATTGAAATGAACTTATTGCACATATTAAACCTGGAACTAACAAAGCTTAAATGATTGCCTATAAAAACAACATTACACATTAAATAATCAGTTGCATTAATTTCTTATGGCTCTATCTGCAGCTTTTCCAGAGTCATTTCCTATGATTACATTTTTCCACAGGCCAACAACAGCTTCAAAAAAACTATTTCCCTCAAAGAAAAAACCAAACATGCCCGGTTGTCGCAAGAAAGAAAGTGCAGAAGGAAACATCCATTGAAACTCAGTTTGCTGCTCTGTGATGCTAGTTCAAGCAGATACTTGGAATCTCATCTTGGGTGCAAGTTCATCAATGTTTGGGCTCAGGCTCTGAGCTGAGGAAATCCTCAGGATTGAGTGAAGGTGTGTGTGCAATATACCGGCGGGCCAGATCTAATAGTGATTAGAAATTATCCTGCGGGCCGAAATGAAATCCACCAAGGGCCTGATTTGGCCCCCGGGCCTTGAGTTTGACACATGTGACCTAGAAGAACCGGTATTCCTCCATCTTGTGACTGTGTGACTCCCTCTCTTGTATATCAGCATGTGAAGGACACTGTTCAGGAACTAGTTGATGCTCTGTATGTGATGACTACTTCCATTCTTGAGAGGATCAGAAATACATGGATCCTGAGATTGAAGCTCAAGCCGCTGACGAGTGATATTTTTCTAACAAAACATCATCCTACTACTGAGCCCACTGGCCTCTACGCTACCATGCACATACACTGGAACTGAAGGCAATTCAATGTGTGATTCTTTTAAGTAACATTAAGGCCAGTTCTGATGGTTGAAAACACAACACAAATGCAAAAATGTACTGCTAAGTAGCTATAGAGGTGAATGTTTCTTCGATGTTTTTGCCATTTTACATGAACGCTTGTTTATAATTCCTTTGAACTCATGCAGGAGGAGATTATAATCTTTAAAGCTTAAGTATAAGCAGTTTGTCAAAGGTACAAATAACCGATGGAACACCCAAAGCAAAGATGGACTATAATGTGTAGATGTAACTTTTGTTGTGCATTTAAAACTCTATATAACTGATTGACAAACAAGGCTAATGATCTGCAACAATGAAGGAGACTCATTCCTCATTGACTTGCATGCATATTTGTATCTGTACAGCTGCGTTGTACATAACAGATTAATTAAAAATGTGTATAAGGTTGGGATAGCAGTTTGATTCAGTATGGCAGGAAGGACCGACCAACTTTGACCTTAATTCAGGCAGTTTATACGTCAGTTTACCCGAAATAAACCCAGAATTTGCTGCATTTTTACACCCCCCCCCCCTGCTGTTCCCTCCCTTGAGCCTCAGATATACACAGTCCACCATTTTTGGCTCCACATGAACAATTTAAAATCTAAATTGTCATGAATCTTTTCAGGATCAGCTGTGAACATCACACAGACTGTCAGGCCGTTTCCTTCGACTCCTCATCTCCCTTTCTGATTTCTTTTCTGAAGAGCGCCACACTTCCCCTCGCTCCACTTTTGAGGCTTTCTTTGGGTACAGCTCTGGATTTCTCTGCATGCCCCACTTTAATAATGCATCGCTCCCAAGCACGCAGCTCTAAGCCGTCCCATATAGCAGCAGCAAGCGCAGTAATAACACTCTTTCGCAGGCTTAAAGGGACATTACACCATGGAGTAAAACATCTGTGAAGTGCAGCGTGACCCAGAATACACAGTGGTAGAGAAGCGGGTCAGAGCCTTGTGTTAGTCTAGTGTTTCTGACAAGATGGAACTTTTGATAACAATTTTCATGAGGACCGGATCTAAAGGGTATCATTTAAAGTAACAAAATGCTTCATGACAACACTTACTACACTTAACTTCACAGCAACAATGAAATGTTAAGATGAAGCATGCTGTGGCTACATTTCTACTTAGGTATGTTTTTAAAAATATCTATTTATTTTATTCTAACTAGGTGCAACTGTCACAAAACCTAATCCCCCCTCCTTGGGATTAATAAAACATTTTGATTGACTGATGTATTGATTGATAATTGTAAATGCATCAATATTGACTTATCGTTGTACATATAATGATGGACTACCAAAGTATACTGTGTGATCTTTTTGTTACATTTTGAATATAATTTCATTAATAACTTGTCAAAAACATACATTAGACACCTATAATTAACTATACGCATCAATAATGTTGATTGACCGTTGATATAGTGCATCGGAAAGCCCTCTGTGTTTTTTATGCATGGTTAGTATGGTCATAACAGATGCATTTTCATTCTTATGAATCTTCATAATTTACTGTAGATGTGGACAAAGTTATAAATTGGAGATCAGCAAAACAAGATTTCCAGCTTATATTAAATGTGTCTTCATAAACTGATTTTTAAAGTATGTTTTCACAACAAAATAGTAAATAGCATTGGTAACATGGCAAGCAACCAGGCTTTAATTCAATCAAATCGAAGAAGAGAAATGCCAAATAATGACTTACCATCTGCCCTCTGAACTTGGGGATCAACTTGTATTATTACTTAAATGAAGCTTAATGTTAACTCATATTTCTAGATCAACAAGGATATCATTGCATCTCAGTATTTTGGTAAACCATCAACCTTAAAAACTTGAAGGGAACATCTACCACTTTGCAGTAATCCAACTCTTGGTCAAAGGTGGGAAAAGTACTCAGGTCTTGTACTTGAGTGAAAGTAGAAGTACTCAGGTCTTGTACTTGAGTAAAAGTAGAAGTACTCAGATCTTGTAGTAAAAGTAGAAGTACTCAGATCTTGTACTTGAGTGAAAGTAGAAGTACTCAGATCTTGTACTTGAGTGAAAGTAGAAGTACTCAGATCTTGTACTTGTGTAAAAGTAGAAGTACTCAGATCTTGTACTTGAGTTAAAGTAGAAGTACTCAGATCTTGAGTAAAAGTAGAAGTACTCAGATCTTGTACTTGAGTAAAAGTAGAAGTACTCAGATCTTGTACTTGAGTAAAAGTAGAAGTACCAGAGTGTAGGAATACTCTATTACAGTAAAAGTCCTGCATTCAAAATGTTCCTCAAGTGAAAGTAGAAAAGTATTCTCATCAAAATATAGTTAAAGTAGCGACAGTAAAAGTAGTCATTGTGCAGATTGGTCCATTTCAGAATAATAGATATGATATGTTTTATAATGATTGATCATTAAAGTGTTCTCAAAGCTGGTAAAGGTGCAGCTAGTTTGAATGACTTTGTATACTGCAGGGTAGCTTGTGGATTTACTCCAGGTGGAACTAAAGTCTGATTTAACACTTGATTAGATTTCACATCATTCATCCAGATCTGTAACTAAAGGTATTAAATACATGTAGTGGAGTAAAAGTACACCATCTACCTCTGAACTGTAGTGGGGTAGAAGTACAAAGAAGTATAAAATGGAAATACTCAAGTAAAGTACAAGCTCTTCCCACCTCTGCTCTTGGTGAACAACTTCCAGGTCGATGTTCTCCTCTAAATGTTGTTCCCTTGTTGTGATGTAATGGGTTTAATAAAAAGGTTCCTCACCCCTTCTCCCTCGTCTCCCACCTTCCAGTCCTCCTGCTCCAGCTCGTTGTAGAGCGCCTCTCGACTCGTCATCAGGTTCTGCCGCCGGATTTCGCTCGTCCGCTGCTCCCACACCGACTTGCCGCCCTTAATGTTGTTCTTCTGCTGCTCCTTACTGCGGGTGGAGAAACAAAGATGGAGGGTAGAGGTGGAGGAACGTGAAAATTAAAGGACTAAAACCACCAGACTGAGGGACTGTTTCATCCCACAGGCCATTAGACTGTTAAACACCTGAACTTTTGAAAGAACATCCATAACATTCATCTGTTTGCAACTCATATCAATATTCCAATTACTTGTATATAGACTATTCTGCACAGTAGGAGGAGCCTGTGACCTCAGATCTTCATTGTCATAACTCCACTGTAGCTATGACAATGAAAGCCTTGAAACCAACATTGGTAAAGGCAAACGAAATGGCAGATAAATAAGGGAAAGTATTAGAAATATTAAGAGTAAGAGTAAGTACTAAAATCACCATTTTAAAATACTTCTTACTTACCTTGGATGCTTATTTATTTCATGTTCATTTGATTCATTGGTATGTATGCATGTATTGTAGTCTACACATTTTCTAAAACATTTATTATCTACACTGTCCCCTTTGCTGTATTTATGTATATATTTGAACAAGTACCATGCATACAAATACAGTAAACTCAGAAGAGAGAACATTTATTTTATGTCAGATTTGAAGTGATAGCTCATTTCCATCTGCAGTCTTGAGGCAGGTACATAACAAACAATAAACACTCAAAACATTGCATAATCTCTGTCACACAAACAATTATAACAAGATTAAAGTACCGGTCAATTAAATATTACATAGTACAGTTAAAATATAATATTACGATACAATTACAATTGAAAAACTCTGATTACAGAGTTTTGCACCATAAGAGAAAGAGTGAAAGTCAGTGCTGGTTTTAAGCTCATCTGGAAGAATATTCTGTAACATTGTAGATGTTGCCGCTGTGGGACAAGTGAAGGACGTCTGATTTCAGATCGATACGAAAGGAAATGACTTCAGTAGAAGACAGAGTAAGGCACATTTGGCTATAAAAGTATGACTGCAATTTCAACGTGTGATTGAACAAAAACTGAAGTGAGAAATCGAACAATGACATCCATAGAGCTCCAAAACCAGCAGCAGCAGTGCAAACAACATGCAGTGTGTTCACATTGAATATGGATTACACTGTCCAACTAAAAGTTGTACATGTGTGAGTAGGATAATGTTTCAGATATTACATTTGGAAAAGTGGGATTTTTCTCATATTTGAGGACCATACATTCAAAAAAACCAAAGTCGCCAATGTTCACAACGTCTTTTATACATAACATTACATAACATCTCCTCTTGTGGCTCGATGGTCTTATTTTCCAGGGTGTGTTTAAACAAGTTAACTACGCAATACTTGCAAATAGTGCATACTTGCGCCAAAGTGACGGCAGGATATAGAAGGATATTTCTTGCAGACTGCAATGTGAGTAACTAACCCTTGGCTATAAGATATACATTTATTACTGAATCAACTATGTATAAGTGCTATGATTGAAAGAAAGCATATGATTGACACGTCCTAATTGACAATCAGAACTGCAGCACAAAAACCTGCAGCTTCTAATCTTGCGATCAAAGTCCGGAGACTTCTAAAGGAGCAGCGGGGTTTTTGTGAGCGGCGTTTTGAAGCGTCCCATTGTCAGCGTTTCTGCTGCCAGGAGCAGATTCTACAGCCTCTCTCCACAAAGAGCGAATCTGTGCCTTTCACTCGCAGAACAATCGCTTAATCATATTTTAGAGGATGAGAACGCGGGGAGAGTGTGATGGTGGGTGTGTGTGTGTGTGTGTGTTTGTGTGTGTGTGTATGCCTGCCAATCACAGTTGTTAGGAAAGACACAGTGCTTTCTGTGTGTGTGCAATTATACAAATAACAGTGAGAAAGATAGACTTTTAACTTAGTCTCTCTTAAGGAGAATCTGGAGGTGTTTCCGTCACTCTTAAGGAGAATCTTAAGGAGAATCTTAAGGTGTTTAGTCTCTCTTAAGGAGAATCTTTAGGTGTTTTCATCGCTCTTAAGGAGAATCTGAAATTGTTTAGTCTCTCTTAAGGAGAATCTTAAGGTGTTTGGTCTCTCTTAAGGGGAATCTTAAGGTGTTTAGTGTCTCTTAAGGAGAATCTTAAGGTGTTTAGTCTCTCTTAAGGGGAATCTTAAGGTGTTTGGTCTATCTTAAGGGGAATCTTAAGGTGTTTAGTCTTTCTTAAGGTGTTTAGTTTCTCTTAAGGATAATCTTAAGGAGTTTAGTCTCTCTTAAGGAGAATCTTAAGGTGTTTAGTCTCTCTTAAGGAGAATCTGAAGTTGTTTCGTCTCTTTTAAGGAGAATCTTAAGGTGTTTAGTGTCTCTTAAGGAGAATATGTTGGTGTTTAGTCTCTCTTAAGCAGAATCTTAAGGTGTTTAGTCTCTCTTAAGGAGAATCTTAAGGTGTTTGGTCTATCTTAAGGGGAATCTTAAGGTGTTTAGTCTTTCTTAAGGTGTTTAGTCTCTCTTAAGGAGAATCTTAAGGTGTTTGGTCTCTCTTAAGGGGAATCTTAATGTGTTTAGTGTCTCTTAAGGAGAATCTTAAGGTGTTTAGTGTCTCTTAAGGAGAATATGTTGGTGTTTAGTCTCTCTTAAGGAGAATCTTAAGGTGTTTAGTCTCTCTAAAGGAGAATCTTAAGGTGTTTGGTCTCTCTTAAGGGGAATCTTAAGGTGTTTAGTCTCTATTAAGGAGAATCTGAAGTTGTTTAGTCTCTTTTAAGGAGAATCTTAAGGTGTTTAGTGTCTCTTAAGGAGAATATGTTGGTGTTTAGTCTCTCTTAAGGAGAATCTTAAGGTGTTTAGTCTCTCTTAAGGGGTATCTTAAGTGTGTTTGAATGCCTGCCAATCACAGTTGTTAGGAAAGACACAGTGCTTTCTGTATGTGTGAAATTATACAAGTAACAGTGAGAAAGAAATACTTAAGTCCAGAAGTGTGTGTCCATGAGTCTGAACATTATTTTGATCTGTATTTTGTATTCAGATTACGTGTTGTATTTATGTATGATTTGTATGTGTTGACTTATTAATGAGTTTGTGTACTTACGCAGCAATAGACAGGTTGGCTGCTGACAGCGGGCTAACTTCTGCTACTTCCTTAGCCTTCTGCATAGCTGTCTTCTGATTGGCTGCTTCCTCCTGTTCTTCCTCGTCCTATTGGAGAAGAGAGTTAAGTGGCACAATATAAATAGATAACACAACCAGAGGGAGAACATGAAAAAAGGTCAAGTGATATCAAGTCATAAAATATAATATTAATTACTTATCATAGTTTAAACCGTAAAAAAAGAGCACATTTAAGCTTAAAAATTGTATTATCTCATCCCAATCCCTTTTTTTGTATATGTCTTATTTGAAGTGGACCTATCTTTAGGCAATAGCATAGGTCTCAGATATAAAAAAATATAAAAAACATGTCTATGAAGTGTTTTGCTCAAAATACCAAACAGATCACCCATTCTAGCCACGCCTCATATCCCTCTATTTCACTTCCTGTTTCAAACGTGCTGATTCGGGTATAAAGCTTTAAAAAGGAGGGGGCTGAGCTCATGCGGGACCCGGCAGCTACTGTCTAAACTAAATACTGCTGTGATGAAACGCCATATCATGGATTATCAAGGATTATTTCTGAAACAGTATGGAGCTCAAAGGCTTTCTCTCTTGCCGGTTATACCACAAGGTGAGTTCCTTTTTATTTCCTGCTTCTTCACACACATGCTCTCCAGTACAGGTTAGCTCTGAGTGTTAGCGATGCTAATGTAAACACCGACCATATTACGTCCAAAACAGTCGGGCATTGTTTCTGATAGCAACGTTTCTGATTGGGCCGTGGGTCCACATTTCAGATATTACGTCATATCGGACGCAAATCTGGATCAGCTCCGTTGTTCCCCCGTTTTTAGAGATTTGGGTACGGAGGAAAAGAGAGAGGGTTTTATTTTCTGACGCTGCGTGAGTTCCCCGACACACCGAGGACACATCTTTATGTATAAAAGACATCAAAAAGTGCATTTTGCATGATAAGTCCCCTTTAAAATAAAACAAATATACTGGTTGCACTAAACATACATTTAAAAAAACATGAATTCTGTCTTTGAGTTCCCTGTTTGTACTCTAGCAAAGATTGTTCAATTTAAATAGAGGACACTTTCATATTTCAGGTAAAGGGGAACGTTTTGACACCATTTAAAATCAGCATTTTCAACATTTCACAGATTAATCAAGGATTTACAATTAAAGTTCAAAACCTAGTGTCATGTCCTTTTTAGTAGATGTCCTCGAAGACATATTTTATAGGTTACAATATATTTAAGCTTTACTTTTCCCCCCTAAAATAAGGTTTGAGATTGTATTTTGTTCTGGTTTGATCCTCGATGGTTTGTACCTTGGTGAGCTCCTGGGCGTTGGCCAGATTGTCCACAGCGATGGCCAAGAAGACGTTGAGCAGAGTGTCTGAGGAGGCAGGAGTTAAGGAGGAATATCGAGGGAAGGAATCTGATGGTTCCTCAGGGAGTACGGAGAAAAAGGGGGAACATAGATATTGGGCTGCTGATAAAAAAGAAAAGGAAAGACAGGAGGTGGAAATGTCTTCGGCAAAGTTTTAGAGCTCAAACAGACTCAAAAAAGAATCATCTACATTTCATCATACGCTGTCTTTGTATTTACATGCATGCATATCGTCTGTGTGTGTGTGTGTGTGTGTGTCTGTGAGTGTGTGTGTGTGTATGTGTGTTTGAGTGTGTGTGTGTGTGTGTGTATGGGTGTGTGTGTGTCGGTGTGTGTGTGTGTGTGTACCAGAGGATGCGCTAGACTTTTTCGCTGCCCGTCAGGATCGTAAAATTTCCCTCAAAATCCAGAATTACCCGTCGGCCTTTACACAACTCTGACGAGGGGTGGGGGGGGGGGGGGGGAGAGCATGCTCGTGAACTGTGGGGGGTGCGCTGTGTTATGCATGCCCACTGCACCTCGCGGGAGCGCGCACAGCGAAAAGCCAAAACTCACAGACATTTCAATGATTTGTTCGGCAAAGTTAGGTTTGGAAACGGTATCATTTCCTTTTTGACGAGCATCCATAACACGGCATAACACCGGTGCCTCGCTGCGGGGGAACTTCGGCTCTGTTCCGAGTTTGTTCTAATCTGTCAAAATGACAGACTAGTTTCAGATTTTTCCCGTCATTGTTAAAAAAAATGTGTGTGTGAGCGTGCCGTTAGGATACAGTTGCCGAACAGTGTGAGGACGATGAAGAAGATGGAGAACACCATGCCCTTGTCGTTGACTCCTCCCTGGGACTTGATGCCGTCGTACATCACCATGTTCCAGTCCTCGCCCGTCAGGACCTGCACACACAAGGGACATTAGATAAAGAGTTAAAATCCCGCTGGTTTGATGTATTTAGGCTCAAATGTATTGTTATTTATTTAGGAGAAATCATGTTAATATGAAGTATAATTTCTTCGGCAAGCTTTTAGTAGTTTTCATCACAGAGTCATTTGATTTTGAGTTGTATTTTCAAATCTTAATATTTAAGTTAAAATGTGAAAAAATTAAGAAATACATTCAAACGCCTGAATTGTTATCTTTATCTTCACACACACACACACACACACACACACACACACACACACACACACACACACACGCTTCTGAGTCACTCAGAGACAATAAGCACAAAGCAGCGTCCCTTTCTGAGCGTAGAGAAACATGACAAACGACAACAATGGCCGTCATCAAATGTCTCTCTCCAAAAGAGCTTCAGCTGTCCTCAAAACGAACATGAGTGTGTGTGAGTGTGTGTGTGTGTGTGTGTGTGAGTGTGAGAGTGTATTTGAGTGTGTGTGAGTGTGCTTACAGCAGTCATCTAGGGAAAATACAACAACTCATTTCTGACTTTCAGCCTCAGTTGTGTCTCTTTCTCTCACCTGAAACACCGTCATGATGGCTGCTGCAAACGTGTCAAAGTTAGTGGGCGGGGTTCCATCGTCAAAGTTGAATCTGAGAAGAAGAAGAAAGAGGAACACCGTCACCATCACAAACATAAAGATAGAAAGACACACAGATCTATTACAGAGAAATGAGTTTGGATATTAGGTTTGATACTGACTGTCCTCCAAACAGCTGCATCCCCAACAGGGCAAAGACCACGATGAAGAGGAAGAGGAGGAACAGCAGACTGACGATGGACTTCATGGAGCTCAGCAGAGAGACCACCAGGTTACGGAGAGGAGCCCAGTACCTGAGGAGGAGGAAGAGGAGGAAGAAGAGGAGAGGGATTAAAGGAGGAACGAGAAGGAGATGAAGGAGAAGCAAAGAGATGGGAGAACACAAATGAAAGAGAACAGAAAATAAACAACATTTGTAGAGATGGGGAATGTGAAATATAGTGTAAATGTAGTTTTATTTCTTTGCATATGTTCCCAGAACCAAGTAACAAATCAAATCATTTAAAAAATGGGCCCCTCTTGTTAAAGTATAAGAGAGTATTAGTATCAAAGCAGAGCCTGGTCACACTACAACAAACTCAGTCTGGCTCCATGATCTTCGAATATGATGTCAATTAATGGACATGCATGTAAGTGTGTGTGTGTGTGTGTGTGTGTGTGTGTGTGTGTGTGTGTGTGTGTGTGTGTGTGTGTGTGTGAGAGAGAGGAGCTTACTTGGTGACTTTGAAGATGCGGAGCAGTCTCAGAGCTCGTAACACACTGATCCCGAAAGATGTCCCTGGTTTGATGGTGGCCCACACCACCTCGAAGATACTGCCCACAATGACCTGCACACACACACACACACACACACACACACACACACACACACACACACACACACACACACACACACACACACACACACACACACACACACACACACACACACACACACACACACACACACACACACACACACATACAACATAATCAGTATATATATATAAATATCAACAGTAAAGAAATATTTTTCATTTATGGTTTTTCTTATTGAATAGAAAATACAAAGATCCATAATTAGTCAGTACACACGATACAAATCCAACCTGCTACAGGAAATATGAACACCGGATACTATTTTTACAGAACTTGGGTTGAAGAAGTTGCAGTTTTCCAATTTAATTGCAATGATGTTTAAGTTTTGAAACAATGCACGAGTCTTACCACATTTAAATATGTGCAGATTTTTAGTTTAGGGTGCATTTCAACTTTTGCAAGTGCTTTGAGAATCTGTTTTGGAGGGTGTGTGTCAACAAAAGCTGCTACATTTCTGGAGGGAGTTTTGCCATCAATGAAGTCTGTAAACATGGTATGAAATTATTTTATATAAACCATTTTTAACGGCAAAAATTATATAATGGTCCCCTTAATAAACTTAAAATCTTCATAATGTTGAAGTATTCATGTTATCGCACGTAAACTAGGCTACAGTACACATGAGCCAAATGTATAAAAACAACTGTACGCTGCCCGTCTTAAATACAAATGACGGATATTTGCACACACACAAATAAATGTCACCATCTTGTAAACAGATTCTAAATAAACTCAACTTTCTCTGTCCAACTTTTTTCACAGGCACAGACTTGCACGTCTATAATTAACCCTCCTATTGTCTTCGTTTCCCCCCCCTCACTTTGGTGTTCGCGGTCAAATTTGACCGGTCCTGTTTTAACTGCTATTACATTAACACAAAAACATTAATCATCACCACATTTCATTTAACACCCTTTCAAACTGTACATATTGTATCAGACTACTGGTATACATGAAAAACTGAAGTAAATAGACAAAGAACAGACACTGAACATGTATTGCGTGTGCCAGGTGTGATCCATGTGGGGGGAGGGGCACATAAGAGCGGGAAATGTGTCTAATTGTTCTGTGTGTGTGTGTTTGTGTGTGTGTGTGTGTTTGTGTGTGCCAGGTGTGATTCACATGGGGGGATGGGCATAAAAGGGGGGAACACATCTAGAGTATGTGTGTGTGTGTGTGTGTGTGTGTGTGTGTGTGTGTGTGTGTGTGTGGTGTGTGTGTGTGTGTTTTATCTGATCCGGATGGTTACTAATTCCTTTTCTTTATGGCGGTCCTTTTTGACCGGGAACACCATGGGTGTCACAAAGTTGACTAAATCATCCAAAATTCAATGGAAGTGGTGATCAGCCATTGTATATGTTCAAATGTCTCCTGTGAAGGATATCATAAAGCCTTAATGCAATCGAATGTAAAACAAAAAGTTATGATTGATGAAAGTAGTAAATCGGTCAGATTTGACCCGAAGACAACGGGAGGGTTAACGGAACATCCTGAAAACTCTAAATATAAGTTTGGACTTTTTGAGCAATGTTTAAGCAATACGAATTGTAGTAAATCCAAATTAGCTCCATGTAGTGCATGTCAACATATAATAGGAAAGAACCAGCCAATAAGCCACTGCAACTCTGTCAGCATTATGAAATGATCAGAGTCAGCTCATTGTTAATTTGTTGCAGCAACACCAGAAAATCTATTTCTCAGATCTGTTCATTAAATGGAGTGTTGGATTTGTCATTAAAACCTGATCGTTATGAGTGCATAGAGCGTGAGTGTGTGTGTGTGTGGTGTGTGTGTGTGTGTGTGTGTGTGTGTGCGCTCACCACACAGTCGAAGCAGTTGAAGGAGGAGTGCAGGTACGGCTGCAGACCCAGACCATAAATCTTGATTCCCATCTCAGACATGAACAGCGCCAGGAAGATAAACTCTGCATAGACTGGAGGGGGGAGAGAGGGCGGAGGAAACAAGGGAGGGAGGGAGGGGAACAGGAGAGGAGAGGAAGGAGGGAAGATAACGAGGGAAGGAAACGAGGAAGTGAAGAGAAAGACAGAGGAAATTAGGAAAGGAGAGGGGAAAGAGGAAGAGATAAGAAGTGGAGAGAGGAAGCATTGAGAGATAAGGAAAGTAAGGAAGAAAGATGGAGGGGTATAAGGGAAGGAAAAGAGAGAATAGAAGGAGGAAGGAATAAGAAATAGAAAAGTATAGGAGGGAGAAAGAAGAATAGAGAAGGAGAGGAGGGAAGGGAGGAAAAAGAGAGGAAAAAGAGAAAAGGGAGGAAAGAGATAGAAGGAGAGGAGGGAAGGGAGGAAAGAGATAGAAGGAAAGGAGAGTGGGAGGACGAAAGAGAGAAGGACAGGAGGGAAAGGAGGAGTGAGATGGAAGGAAAGGAGAGTGGAAGGAAGCAGGAAGAGAGCAGATAAGGAAGTAAGAAGAACACATAGAGAAAGAAAGGAGGGAGGAAGCAGAAGTAGAAAAGGAAAGGAGTGAGGAAGGGTAAAAGAGAGAGGAAGCGCAGGGAACATGGAGAGGAGGGAGGAAGAAGAGTCCATTGATATGAGAAAAAAGGAAGGGAATGGATTAGATGGGGGACAGAAGAGAAAGTGAGAAGAGAGAAGTTAGATAAAGAGAAAGAGAGGTGAGGAGGGAAGAGGGGAGAGAGAGAGAGAGAGAGGTGAGGAGGGGAGAGGGGGAGAGAGAGAGAGAGAGGTGAGGAGGGGAGAGGGGGAGAGAGAGAGAGAGAGAGAGAGAGAGGTGAGGAGGGGAGAGGGGTAGAGAGAGAGAGAGAGAGAGAGAAAGAGAGGTGAGGAGGGGGAGGGGGAGAGAGAGGGAGAGAGAGAAAGGGAGAGAGAGAGAGAGAGAGAAAGAGAGAGAGAGAGGTGAGGAGGGGAGAGGGGGAGAGAGAGAGAAAGGGAGAGAGAAAGAGAGAGAGAGGTGAGGAGGGGAGAGGGGGAGAGAGAGAGAGAGAGAGAGAAAAAGAGAGGTGAGGAGGGGAGAGGGAGCGAGAGAGAGAGAGAGAGAGAGAGAGAGAGAGAGAGAGAGAGGTGAGGAGGGGAGAGAGAGAGAGAGAGAGAGGTGAGGAGGGGAGAGGGGGAGAGAGAGAGAGAGAGAGGGGAGAGAGAGAGAGAGAGAGAGAGAGAAAGAGAGGTGAGGAGGGGAGAGGGGGAGAGAGAGAGAGAGAGAGAGAGAGAAAGAGAGGTGAGGAGGGGAGAGGGGGAGAGAGAGAGAGAGAGAGAGAGAGAGAGAGAGAGAGAGAGTTAGATGAGTGGAAGTCAATAGTGAGGGAGTCCAGCAGGGGATGACAGGCTGCTGATGAATGGACTCCATCAGCAGCTACAGCCTCATATGCTAATGCCACTGGACCCCAATGTGTGTGTGTGTGTGTGTGTGTGTGTGTGTGTGTGTGTGTGTGTGTGTGTGTGTCTAGTAGACTAAAGAATGAAATATATCACTGTTGTCATTGATACGGGTGAGTAGTTACAACCCGTTGCAAAGTCTTTCTGTTCTTGCTTTAGTTGTAAATTGTTTAAAAGCGCTCATGCTGTATTTCCTGTGCACATCACGAGAACAGATACAGGTCTGTTTGTCTCATACTTGTAGTGTATAATGTAGGCATGACAAGGTGTACATTAGTCGAAGCTCCACCCACTGTACCCATAGACTCCAGTAAGAGATCACATGCTGGACGTAAATGTGATTGGAGAAGTGTGGTACCCTTATAGAATAGGGTTAGGATATGTAACCTTGGTTTTTTACAGCTAGCAGTTGATGTATGAATTCAGACATTAATGTTTTTCTCTCCAACCAAAAATATTTAGAGCTGGTAAGGGTGTGAGTGTGTCACATGTTTACTTACAGAGAAAGTCAGAGAGCACGTCGGGCTGGTTGTAGTGCACCGCGGCCACACACATGGTGTTGAGGCCCACCAGGCAGAGCACCGTCCAATAGAAAGTCTGAGTCTTCACCATCTTGCGGATGAAGAATCGAAATCGTCGCTCCTTTGTATTGTAATTAGAGCCGTCTACCCCGTTCTTTATACTGGAGCGCGCAAAACCTGGGGGGGGGGGGACCGTATCAAGTTAAAGATATCATTACTTTTTTTGGACCCATCTGTCTAAGCCTTTTAATGAAACCTCCATGGTTCCAGCATTTTCATTTTTGTTTCTAGAAATCCTTTCTATTCCACCGTCAACACTTTCCAGGACTAAAAGCTTAACATTGACATAATAAGACAAAAGGTTCATTTGGCCTATTAGTTTAATATCTGGCTACTACTCCCTGTAGATATACCAACATGTAACAAGCCAAAGTGCCTCAGTTTGCTTTAAAAAGAACAGAAACGTCTCACCTGAACACAACCCACTGCAGAGTTGAAACTGATGGTGTGTGTGCTCTGAAATAGGTTTCTATCCCCACATCTCACTCTGTTTTTCTTACCTACTGCATCCCCCATGTTGTCCTCTCCCTCCTCAGGGTTCAGCAGCTCTGTCTTGTTGTTTTTGGTTTTGATGGTCGGCCTTCGCCTCGTTCCTATCAAAGAGAAACATAGAGAATAGCGTCTTCATCAGTTTGTTTAAACCATATTATTCTGTTTGTCACTTGTAGGTGTTTCATGCTAAACCCAACATTTAACTGAGCAATTCTGGCTGACTGTGGGTAGAATATGCAAATAAGCCCCGTTTGACTTTTGTTCAAACTTCAGATTGTTCTTCTGCTGTTTTTGTATGAAACCCTTTCTTACTAAGGCAAGGATCAGATATTCATGGCTCCTTGTATGAGCCAGATTACAGTGCGGAGGAAGAATAATGCCTTGCCAACCAACCAGTGACGATAACAGTGCAACGACCCCAATGCATTGTGGTAGTTGTAGGTTTTTAACCACATAAGCATTAGCGGATAAAATGTAGCACCAATTTCAAACATATTTGCGCATTTCTACACCGTATGCAGCCCATATTAATAAGCAGCCTATCTCTCCAGCGGTGATTAGCATTGTTAGCTAAAGACAATGCTAAAATATGTACCAAACCAGCCAATAAGAAGAGCACATTTAGATTTGTAGTCATACAATAAGTATCAAGTCTTTCTCTGCTGTTATATTTCTACAAATTGAACGTCTTCTTATGATAAATGTTTTTTTGATTTCCCATATCTCCATGTATATCTGTATTGATACTGTCTGAACATTTGATTCTGTCTGACTTAAAGTAAACAAACACAATAAAAAAATGATGGTTAGTTACCATCAAAGTTCCCAGGGACGTCATCGTCAGCCAGGATCACTTCTTCTGAACATAAGGGGAATAAGACGTCAATACACCGCATTTCTATTCAGTTGTTTTTCTACAATGAGCAGTGTGTGTGTGTGTGTGTGTGTGTGTGTGTGTGTGGCCTAGCATTACTATACTTGTGGGGACCTAAATCTGTTTACACAGTCACGTGTGGGGACTCGCCTCCCTTATGGGGACATAATGGAGGTCCCCATAAGGGGAATCATTCATTTTAGGGTGAAGAATAGGTTAAGGTTAGGATAAGTCTCCAGGAAATGCATTTAAGTCAATGTAATGTCCCCCGAAGTGATGTATACATGGTATGTGTGTGTGTGTGTCACAATCAGAATCAGAATTCCTAAGAAATGTACAGCGTTACAGCAAAAGTGACAGCAAAAAAGGAAAACAATAATAAAGAGTAAGCTAACATCACATGTAAAAAAAGTTTCATCAGTCTGTGTGTGTTGTTAGTGTTTACCAGGGCCATAGTGGTTGTATAGTCAGTGTGTGTGTGTGTGTGTGTGTGTGTGTGTGTGTGTGTGTGTGTGTCCGTGTGCCTTGACCTGCTTTGCAGATCCACTCCAGGTATCCGTTGAGCTCTCTCTCAATCTGCTGCTGTCGCCTCAGCTTTAGGAACTCGCTCCGGTTCTCCACCCGCTCTCTCTCTTTGGCAAATTCACTGTTGGACAGGATTTGCAGTATTACATTTAGCTCATTAACAAAACATAACATATAAACAATCCAGAGCGTAGAGAAGTATGCAGTACAATACTTTGTTACTGTACTTAAGTACATGTTTCTGGTATCAGTACTTTACTCCACTACTTATTTTCTGACGACTTTTTACTTTGACTTCTTACATTTTGAACACAAATAACTGTACTTTCTACTTCTTACATTTTGAACACAAATACCTGTACTTTCTACTTCTTACATGTTGAACCCAAATACCTGAACTTTCTACTTCTTCCATTTTCCAAACAGGCTGGTTCCTTTAGTTTGAATGTGTGTTTGGTGGCGTGATCATTATTATTTAGAGTCATTGCGTGCCTATTGATTTGAACACGATCCGTGTATCCATCATTTCCTGGTCTTCTCTAAAGAAGAGGGACCAATGAAAACGTTGTCATGTTGCCGTTGTTCAGCATGGAAACATTCATTAGCTAACAATGACATTATTGTTCTATTAATATAAAGGGAGGTCAGGTACTCTTTAAAACAGCTGCTAGTTATGGGTACTTTTTACTTAAGTACATTTCAAAGCCTCTTTACTTTTACTTGAGTAAAGAAGTTTAGCCAGTACTTCTACTTTCACCAGAGTATTTTTAAACACGAGTATCTGTACTTCTACTTGAGTAAAGGATGTGTGGACTTTTGCCATCTCTGGTTATATATTGGAAGACATTTTGAAAATGAGGTGAAGTCTCGTACCCTGAGAGTACACCCAGCACCAGGTTGAGCATGAAGAAGGAGCCGATGATGATGAGGGGGATGTAGTACATCCAGTTCCAGGCACTGCCCTCCACATCATTACTCTGCAGGGGGGAAAGACAGACAGAGGTATTAGTGGTCATCTAAAATGTAAAATGGGATTTAAATTAAGACTTTTGACAACCTGAACGTCCTGAAATTCCTCACTTTTAATGAACCTTCGCTCTACTTCTACACAGACTCTTTTCCTCTTTGTTTTAGTATTTTATCTATGAGATGCACTGACTACACCTCAGTATAAAACAGTCTTGGTGAGGGTTTATTACTTCATGCTTTTAGCTCTAAATACTTCCTGTACCAAAGTCACGAGAACCCATACTTCAGTATCAATGTCAATCAATGCTAAAATTCTGTAAAGGTGATGGTACATAACTTAATTTTCTTCAGTGGTAAGAACTCTATTATTTTCTCTGATAATGCTAAATTGATAACAACAAATCCATGTTCAGCAAGAAGAGCATTAAAGTTAGCTGTTAGCAGCCTGAAGGCAGCAAAGTCCTGCTTAGCTAGATTACAATGCTGACGTCGCTTCTACGTACAATAAGTTAAATTGGCATTTTTTAAATGTGAGGTAAGAAGCTTGTGGATGTAAGAACATGTTTTCAAAGCAATCTAACATTACAGAACTATGATGTCTTTAACTTCCTAACAAAACTCAATATGCAAACTGTAATAAAGTAGTACATGTTGAATCATTTTCTCACCAAAATACAATTTGTATCTTTGAATTCTAACAAAATGTGTTTTCTTTCGTGTAAAACATGTTCATGGCAGATTTTTTAAAACTATAATATGTTAGTTTTTTCCATTTATGTTTGCGTGCTAACGTCTTGTAGTTTTCAACTTTATCTGTACTGCACAGCAACCAAGGAGATAAGATAAGAGGTATTTATTTATCCCAAATTGGGACATTTTTGCGTTGCGGCAGCATAAAAAAACAAAACATTGTTAAACATTAAACATCTCAAAATAGAATTAAAACAGCATTACAAAGTAGAAAATATACAGAAGACTGTGAAGATAACACATCTATAAACTCTGACAATAAAACACTATTGAAGGGAACTATATGTATAATGCTGGATTAGGGTTAAGGTTATAATGGTTCAGGAGTGGCTCTACCTTTAAATCATGTGCAGAGACTAAGTATTTGGATGCAGAAACAACAACATAAGGCGCTTTCACACCGCAGTACTTTTCCCACAAAGGTTCATCAGAACTTAGTTCATCAGAACTCTTTAGTTCTCATGAACTAAATTCAGATCGCGTTCACACCGGAATAATCCCTGAGGAAGGATTAGGCAAATGAAGCCGCTGACGTCACTTCTTCTTCTTCTTCTGCTTTGGGTTTACTGGCAGGCCGCAAACAACTTCACGGCGTATACTGCCACCCGAAGTCCCCGGCCGGAAGTCCCCGGAGTTGGGGACTGGCTTCAGTAGAAGCTGCTGGGACTCCCAGCAGCTTCTACTGAAGCCTTCCGAGTAAATCGCCAGAACGCCGACACCTCCTCATCTCCACCGCTCCCATGTTTTCTTTTGTGTTGCCATAAGTTATTCTCTTTGCGTTTGTGCGCTGGGCTAATGCTAATGCTAATAATACTAATGCGAGGAAAATAAAATGGCGGCTTCAGAAAACTTTTTGGGAGTTTTACGGGGCAGGGTTTGCAATCCGCCCAGCCAATCAGAAATAGGAAACATTTTCTCCCACGAAAGTCCCTGCTCTCTTGCAGGGACAGAAAAGGGGGGTAAAAAGGTTCTGATGAACTCATTTTAGTTCCGGATTTTTTTGGTGTGAACGCAACATTTCGGAACTATATCGGAACTAAAGTGGGAAAAGTACTGCGGTGTGAAAGCGCCTATAGAGTCGCTTCATGTGCAGTGTCACATTCCTGCATCTCCTGCTCCACAAACATCGATTGCAGCGAGGCGTCTGGAGAGCAGGTCAACAGCAACAACATTGACTGACACCGTGTCACTTCCTTTACTTTTTTTTTTTACTGAACACAGCCAGCTGACAATCAGAGACATCAGGTGACTGCAGGATATAGTGTGTGAATGGGACTGATTATTATCTGCTGCTGGAGTGCTGTGTGCAGGGTTTTTATCCTGCGTGGTACAGTGCAAGCAGCCTGTTCTCTATTAAACTTTCATTGGTTTCCTCCTGACTGCCTGTGTGAGTGTGGAAGTCAGCCTCCATCCATCAGAAAAGATGTTAAATATAGAGCGAGACGGACCAGAATAGAGAGTGGAAGAGAAGGAGGGGGAGGGGGAACCACTCGGAAAGGCAGGAAAAGGACAGATGAGATAAAGGAAGTCAAACAGAGAGCAATAAAGGGACGCAAAATGGCTTTTGGACCGACAAATGGTGTTTTGAAACAAATCTCAAACTACTTTATGCTTCATTTAGCTGAATGAAATCCAAGCGAATCGCCAACCTACACGCCCACCTGCCCCCCCGAGTCCTCAGGACGCTAAATACCCTAAACAAGGAATGCACGATATGGAGATTTTTTTACAGCTGATACTGATTAGTGATAATTTCTTGTTTCTCAACCATGATACCGATGAAAAAACAACAGATTATTACACATAATTTGTGTTCTGAAATGAAATAATAACATGTAGTTTATGCACCTGGGGGTTAGCAACTCTAAGATGTAGGCAGCAAAGATAGATTATTTAATATTCAAAAGCTCTGACCGAACCGAACCGAACTGAAATTGTGACAAAACAAGTTCCAACTTTTTAGTTTTTTGATGAAATACCTCCAAAATAGTTTGTGTGATTGTATTGTCTTCCTTTACTATCAATGGCCAATACATGTTTGGTCTCTCAGAGTTCTGCAAATTGTTTTTTCTTCTTCCTCTCTGATTATCGGTGGATAGCAAACACACTTTAACCCTCCTATTGTCTTCGTTTCCCCCCCCCCTCACTTTGGTGTTCGGTCAAATTTGACCGGTCCTGTTTTAACTGCTATTACATTAACACAAAAAACATTAATCATCACCAAATTTCATTTAACACCCTTTCAAACTGTACATATTGTATCAGACTACTGGTATACGGGAACAACTGCAGTAAATATACAAAGAACAGACACTGAACCTGTATTGCGTGTGCCAGGTGTGATCCATGTGGGGGGATGGGCACATAAGAGCGGGAAATGTGTCAAATTGTTCTGTGTGTGTGTGTGTGTGTGTGCCAGGTGTGATTCACATGAGGGGATGGGCACATAAGGTGGGGGGGAACACATCTAGAGTATGTGTGTTTGTGTGTGTGTGTTTTTTCTGATCCGGATGGTTACTAATTCCTTTTCTTTATGGCGGTCCTTTTTGACCGGGAACACCATGGGTGTTACAAAGTTGACTAAATCATCCAAAATTCAATGGAAGTGGTGATCAGCCATTTGATATGTTAAAATGTCTCCTGTGAAGGATATCATGAAGCCTTAATGCAATCGAATGTAAAACTAAAAAGTTATGATTGATGAATGTAGTAAATCGGTCAGATTTGACCCGAAGACAACGGGAGGGTTAAAGGTGCCTCCTGTCACCTACTGTATCTGTAAATGAAAGCAATTTGGCATTGTATAATCAGCTGACAATTTCTTACTACCTAAATGTATTTGGCAACCCATGCCACAACCACAACTATGACTTGATGCATTATCCAACTGAGAGAAAAGGGACCAGATTTGTGGTTTACGAGGAATAACTAGCAACCAATATGTGTCCTAGTTTGGGCCTTTTCTTAGATTGAACTATGCACAAAGCTGCATTCAGACCAACAACAACAATGCTTCAAAAACAATCGTTCTCATTTGGTTCAATGAGGCCATAGTGGGCTTTTTTCTTAACAAACTAAGCTTTTGGGGTTTTTCCTTGGTCTATTTATCTATGTGGCTACTTGGTTAGGGTTTCTTCCTAAAAGACCTCTCTGATCTTGATTGAAAGAGACATGTTAGGATCAGTTCAGCCAAGTCTGGTAAGCATTGTTAACTATTTTTATCATAATCAGAAGACACTGCAAAGCACACTCTTATTCGTTCACTGTATTTCCAAGAATGATATTTACTGTTTATGAAGCCTGTTTGTAACTCATTTTGAGAGTTGTTCATGGCGATACATAGGTCAAGGCATGTTAATCCTATAAATACGATGTATATTTTCTCATTTGTATTTCTATTTTGAAATGTTTTAGAATTGTCTTAATCTCTCTTATGTACAATGCCTTGTTATTATGCTGCTGCTGCAATGCAATCATTTCCCAAATTGGGATCAATAAAGTACATCTTACAGGGTTCATACACTTTTTCACCAATGATTTTCAATGACTATTCCATGACTTCTCCATGACCTTTACCTAATTTTCCATGACCAAAAAAATTACTCTTTCTCAGCTGTACCACTGAAAATGTTTTTTTTAACATGGAACAGGAAAATAAGGTCTGCAACATGTTGTGCCTTTCTAAAACAAATCCAATAGGCTTACTAGCTTCTACACGCTAAAGCCACTAAAATCTCTCACCAGCAAAACACCTCGTCAGTTAAATGCCATTTTACGTTTCATTACTATACGATTTAGTATGTATTATCATTATAGTATTACTATTTTGGCGATTTTGAATTTCCATGACTTTTCCAGGTTTTTAATGACCGTAAGAACCCTGATCTTATCTTATCTTGATCTTATCTATTTACGCTGCTATGGACAATCTGCAATAAATGCACATTTTATGGACAATCTTGCACCAAAGTTATTGATATTGAAGTGACTGTGTTTGTGTTTTTTGTACCTTAATGTGTGCATATGTGTAAATGTGTCTGTTGATTGTGTATCAGTGTTTCCACCAGACCAGGGCTGAGAGGGCGTCCACCCCGAGAGCGGGGGGGGGGGGGGGGGGGGGTGTGACGTCACGTCGTCTCACGTGACTTGAATTTTGAATTGAGCAGTCCCTTATAGATACTATCTCTTTACGTATTAGTGATGGGAATTCCGGCTCTTTTTAGTGAGCCGGATCATTTGGCCCGGCTCACTAAGAAGAGCCGGCTCTTTCGGCTCCTAAACGGCTCTTCATGTTACCACAGTTTACCACGGAGCCTCAGTTTCGCCGCTGCGAGGCTCCGGCGCTCGCAGTTCACGCGCGTGCTTCACTAGCACCCCCCGTCAAGGCTCGCCGGCAGTACACTTTCCGTCACAGGAACACGCTTTTGCTGGCGGCGAAAATAATCCCACCAGACTCCTTTGCCCCTCCAACAGAGGGATGTCCTTGTCCTTTTTCCTTTTCGTCATTTCAAGCGATAAAAACTCGATCTTCTCTCCAATTATTTATTTTTTTGGACGCCCTCAGCTCGAGTTCAGGGAGTTCCGAGCTGAATAAGGGCGTCAAATGACGGCAAGACGCCCCCCTGGCGGAAACGCTGTTGTGTATATAGGATATACATATTTTATATATATCTGTGTTACTGTATCATTTTACATTCGGGATTGTTGGAAACGTCATTTCGATCTCTCTGTCTGTAAACACAAACTGAGTAAGATTGACATTAAAGTTGACTTTGACTTATCTTAAACAGTCCAAATACAATCTTGTGTAAAGATTTCTGAAGGACTTCTGCGTTTTACTAAGTATTACACTTTATTTGTTCAAGTCAATTACGGGACATTGAGGGTACCTGGGGTGCCTTAGTTACCTATTTCACTTTTTGTATTTACTTGCACAATTTTTTCAGTTTTTCTGTTTTATTGTGTTGCACTGTTGGAGGAGCCTGTGACCTAAGATTTTCCTCGTCATAACTACACTGTAGCTATGTACGTATGACTAATAAAAGCCTTGAACCTTGAGGTGTGGTGCCTGAGAGTTGATGTTGTACTGTAAACCAAACTACATGTTTTTAAAAGTCAAAAAGGCAAGGTGGGTCTCATTCATCCGGCTAACTCACGAAGTAGAGCATGTCTGTCCACCCCTCCATGGTGATGCACTGGAAGACGGTGAGCACGGCGAACAGGATGTTGTCAAACTGCGTGATGCCGTAGTTGGGACCGATCCAGCGACGTTCACATCTCGAGTCGTTCTGACACAGTCTCGAAGGCAACTCTTCCCCGCACGGCCGCTCGTCCACTCGATCGCCTGATCGAAGACAGAAGAATCCACCGTTACATAAAGCAACTCCTTAAATCATTTAGCAGATGTCGTAACTCAAATCTAAGCATCTTATAAAACATATTATTATATGATATATTATAATACGTACTAAAGTTTTCTTCTTTCATTAAAAATCAACACAGTCTTTTATTTCATTATCATTTGAATTGTGTTTTTTGTGCAGAATTTTTGTCCACTTTAGAAGAGAACACACAATTAAGGTTTTTTTTTAATTATTCTTTTTACTTTAGGGGCGGGACATATATAACGTATGTGCAATATGTGCAATATATATATATATATATGCAGTTAAAAACTGTGCAATATATACCTGGCTGCTAAATCCTCAGAACTGTTACAGGGTGTGTATTTTTTTCTTCTTATTTTTAATTCCCATTTTTTATCTTTAGTACTTTTTTTGATGCATGCTTAGGACACATTAAAGGTCTCCTATCATGCAAAATGCACTTTTTGATGTCTTTTATACATAAATATGTGTCTCGGGGAACTCACGCAGCGTCAGAAAATAAAACCCTCTCTCTTTTCCTCCGTACCCAAATCTTTTAAAAACGGGTGTACAACGAGCGGATACAGATTTGCTGCCGATCTGACGTCAAATCGGCGGCGGAGCCACAGAAAGTTGCTATCAGAAACAATGCCTGACGTGTTTTGGACGTAATCTCTTCTTTGTTTACATTAGCAAGCCTCGCTAACACTCAGAGCTAACCTGTACTGGAGAGCACATGTGTTTAAAAAGCAGGAAATAAAAAAAGGAACTCACCTTGTGATAAACCCGCAAGAGAAAAAGCATTTGAGCCCAATACTGTTTCAGAAATAATCCTTGATGTGGTTTAGAACAGGATGGCGTTTTATCACAGCAGAATTTAACTATATCTCCGGTAGAATTCTGATCAGGCATTAGCTCCGCCTCCTCGTTTTTTTTTTTAAGCTAAGGACCCAAAATCCGCGTTTCTCTAACAGGGCTGGAATAGAGGGGTATGAGCAGTATGAGGCATGGCTACCATGGGGGGTCTGTTTGGGATTTTAAGCAAAAAACTTCACAGACATGTTTTGTATAGGTATGGCCCTACAATACATGTTTCCAATATAGCATAATAGGTCCACTTTAAGCTGTCTTTGGCTCTTTTCTGCTGTAACAATTTAAATGTCCCCTCTGTGGGACTAATAAAGGTATTCTGATTCTGATTCTGATATACACTTTTTGACAGTTTACACGGACTTAAGTGTTTTTTTGAGTGGTTGTGTAAAAAGACTGTATGGAGCCTTGTGTATAAGTAACTATAGTATCTGTGACAAACAAACCTGATTGGGGCACCTTTTTTTACACTTTGTAGCCTTTATTTACAGGTAAAATCCCATTGAGATCAACGATCTCTTTTTCAAGGGAGACCTGCAGCAAATTGGTTACACATAAAAACAACAGAAAACAAAAAGGACATCATACAACATAATTACAGGGGTACAAATTACAACCTATTCACAATGACAGGTATCAAATAACATTTAATCTATCCGAGCTTTAAACACTATAGTATCCAGTAAAAGCATACCAAAGCAATGCATTTTAGTATGGATGCAGTAACCAGAAGAAGACCTTAGTGAAAGCCTTACAAAATACATTTCAGCCGAGTTTGTCTTACCTGATAATTTGTCATAGCAGGTGGTGTGGAACTGTCCCATGTAGAACTCCAGGCCGATGATGGCGAACATAAGTATGGCCACGAACAGCAGCAGGCCGATCTGCAGCAGCGGGATCATCGCCTTCATAATGGACTTGAGCACCACCTGCAGGCCTGGAGGACACAAACAGAAGACATGCTTAAAGGTCCCCTATCATACTGTTTCTCATCAATATATTATAGGTCTCAGATATATACAGAGCCTGTCTCTGATTGGCTGAAACACCAAACAGATCATTGCAGCATCCCATAATCCCCTCTGTTTCAGCCCTGTTTCCAAAGTGCTGATTCTCTGTCTGTTACTTTAGATGAAAATAAGGAGCCCCTCCCCACGCCCCTCTGAGAAATATTTGGTTAAAAAGAACACAATGGTGCTCTAGGAGGAGATTCAGGTGATAAGGTGGGGGGGGTCACCTTGGTTGCTGATTGGCTAATGGTTACACAAGCCAAAAAATCGTTATGACATCACAAAGTGGCCAAAATCTGATCAGCTCATTTTCAGACAGGTTTTTATAGAAATGGATCAGGACAAAAAGAGAGAGAATCTTTGTTCCTGAAACTTTCAGAGTCTCTTTACACAGAGGGGACACATGTTGATGTAGAAGAGACATGAAGAAGAGGGGACACATGTTGATGTAGAAGAGACATGGAGAAGAGGGGACACATGTTGATGTAGAAGAGACATGAAAAAGAGGGGACACATGTTGATGTAGAAGAGACATGAAGAAGAGGGGACACATGTTGATGTAGAAGAGATATGGAGAAGAGGGGACACATGCTGATTTAGAAGAGACATGAAGAAGAGGATTTTGCCTAATAGGTGACCTTTAAAGTACAATCAATCATACTTAAATTTGTTCAGCAGGATAATCTCCACATATTATATTTATATCTCCACAACACCATTTTACCAGAAGTAAAAATCTAAAGTTAGCCTATAAAGAAGCTACCTCGTGGTCACATGACTTCACGTCACCACCGCTAAGCTAAAGGCGGCTAATATTGGGCGTTATGACGTTCAGTAGTCTCAATTAGACACTAGTTAGCAAAAGCTGTTTTTACATACATAAAAGCTCCAGACTTTTACCAGTTGGGAATTTACTGACACATTTTATGTTGTAGAACAAAACAAAAAAAGTATTTAGCTTGTATTAACCACACATCTTATTTGAGGCATCTAACCAGAATATGTTCAAAGAACTGTTGACATCAGGACGAGGGAATAGGACATTTCAAAATGCTGATCTGATGGATGTTTGCTGGATTCAAGGCAAACTGATATATTATAGCGGAATTAATTAAGGTAATGTTTGTCCAGCCATTACATTCAAATTGTTGAAGCATTCAAAGTAGCATTGGTTTCTTATTGACATGTTTCTTGCTACAAACCAAGAAACAATATGACTACCTTTAACTGTTAGCTGTTACTCTGGCTGTGGTACAATTGTGGATTGGTCAAATTTTCCTGGAGTGAAAATATCTATGATATATTTTTACGTTTGAGGTGGTTTACAGTCATATCAAACAGTTTACAGTATATGACAGACACTGTGGTTACAGTAGTTCACGGGTGTCCAAACTACGGCCCGGGGGCCAAATGCGGGCCGTAGACCATTTTGAATCGGCCCTCAGCAAATTCAAAAAGTATAATGGAATATGGCCCACAAATGAAACTTGTACTTGTCTTATATTCTACTTCTTAAATGTAAAAATATATTACACAGTAGTATTCATGTGTTAAGCCCAATGACTTATTTACATAACAAGCTTGAAATACACCGTTCCTATTTCTCCTTATTATCATCAATCTGAGGCTTCTGTTTTAAGGGATGAGCTGCCAACACTCACAAGCATCATCTACCTACATTTGATTGATTTTGCTAACTTATAACTGAACTTATGAGGCAATATACCTCTAGTGAGTGGCCCAGCCCTTCGTATATTTTTCTGTATGTGGCCCTCGGTGAAAAAAGTTTGGACACCCCTGCAGTAGTTGAAGCGTACAGTGGCAGTGTGCACACAGAAACACAGAGCAAAGCACTTACTGGGAATCCCAGACACCAGTTTGAGAGGTCGAAGCACCCTAACGGCTCGGAGCGTCCTCAGGTCGAGTTGAGACCCCACTGACGACAAGATACTGCAAGAGAGAAGGAGAGAAAACAGAAAGCAACTTCACTTTAGGAGGCTTTAACTTCCAAAATCTGCAAACTTTTTCTAAACATGCATACTGGTCCCAGAGAGCCGTTTGATTTATAGCAGCAACATTGTCTAAAAGCATTGCTTGTACAATGGCACAATAAACCTGCTGAGCAAAGAGAAATTAATGCGTTCACAACAAAATCATTTGCTTTAACCACATTATTTCCACTTCAACATTTACACCTACTGAGAGGAGTTACAAGTGACAAGGACTGTATATGGGAGTAGTAATTAGGGTATGGACCAGGACACTCATTCAAGACAAATATTTCGATGTTGACAAAATACAACCTGCAACCTTTCTAACTTCTTACGGTTCAATAGCAACAGAGCAAAGAAACCATGATGACAGTGCACATTTGTACAAGTATGTGTTAAGTGACAAAGTGGATGTTGAGTGAAGATGTCTTTGTCAAATTCTCAAATATTGAGAACAAAATAACATGTATGTTATAACTGAAAACATCAATCTGAAGTCGTACACTTTGGGGCCACATCGTGACACATCTTCAGAAGTTATAACCTAATTTAAAAAGTGAATTGTGTGAATGAGTTTTAGGGTAAGGGTTGGGCCATCAGTACACAGTCATACAAGGACGAGTATTGAAATAATAGAATGTTCTACCTTTCAAACTTTCCAACTTTCTACAATTCAATCTGATGATTACGACTCATTTCCTTGATTATAATGAGTGTTTAAAACCTCGAAAGAAAGTGGACCTTGAGGCGAGATTCGCAAATATCATATTCCCACATCTTAAGAAAAACTACAGTATTCGTATTTGTGCTACAAGAGAAGAAAGACATCTGCAGTCGTTTACTTTCTGCACAGATCATGACACATGAACGCCTCAAATTGCAGGTCAATTTATTACACCTAAAAGTATCCATTACTGAGGTTAAACTGACAGTCACAACAGGAGTGACTCAGTAGCTCTTTTCACTAATGCCTCATTTGCCATCTTTGTCATCATGACACGCCTCCCTCTGTGTGTGTGTGTGTGTGTGTGGTGTGTGTGTGTGTGTGTGTGTGTGTGTGTGTGTGTGTGTGTGTTTGTGAGAAGCTCTGGTGTAAAGGCAGCCAGGGACCGGTTGGAAATGTCCATGCTCTGTCTCGTACGGGGGCGTAAAGCAGGGTCTGTCCAACAGGAGGGGAGGAGGGAGTGAGGGGGCGTTCAGAGGGGATGCTCTGAGGAGAGAGAGAGAGAGAGAGAAACCAAGAGGAGGAGGAGAGAGAGAGAGAAACCTAGAGGAGGAGGAGAGAGAGAGAAACCAAGAGGAGGAGGAGGAGAGAGAGAGAGAGAGACGAAGAGGAGGAGAGAGAGAAACCAAGAGGAGGAGGAGGAGGAGAGAGAGACGAAGAGGAGGAGGAGAGAGAGAAACCAAGAGGAGGAGAGAGAGAAACCTAGAGGAGGAGGAGAGAGAGAAACCAAGAGGAGGGAGAGAGAGAGAGAGAGAGAGAGAGAGAGAGAGAGAGAGGAAGAGGAGAGGGAGAGAGAGACGAAGAGGAGGAGAGAGAGAAACCAAGAGGAGGAGGAGAGAGAGAGATGAAGAGGAGGACGAGAGAGAGAAACCAAGAGGAGGAGGAGAGAGAGAGAGACGAACAGGAGGAGGAGAGAGAGAAACCAAGAGGAGGAGGAGGAGAGAGAGAGAGATGAAGAGGAGGACGAGAGAGAGAAACCAAGAGGAGGAGGAAGAGAGAGAGAGACGAAGAGGAGGAGGAGAGAGAGAAACCAAGAGGAGGAGGAGAGAGAGAGGGAAACCAAGAGGAGGAGGAGAGAGAGAGAGACGAAGAGGAGGAGGAGGAGAGAGAGAGAGACGAAGAGGAGGAGGAGAGAGAGAAACCAAGAGGAGGAGGAGAGAGAGGAAGAGGAGGAGGAGAGAGAGAACCAAGAGGAGGAGGAGAGAGAGAAACCAGAGGAGGAGGAGAGAGAGAGAAACCAAGAGGAGGAGGAGAGAGAGAGACGAAGAGGAGGAGAGAGAGACGAAGAGGAGGAGGAGAGAGAGAAACCAAGAGGAGGAGGAGAGAGAGAGAAACCAAGAGGAGGAGGAGAGAGAGAGACGAAGGAGGAGAGAGAGACGAAGAGGAGGAGGAGAGAGAGAAACCAAGAGGAGGAGGAGAGAGAGAGAAACCAAGAGGAGGAGGAGAGAGAGAGACGAAGAGGAGGAGAGGAGAGAGAGACAAGAGGAGGAGGAGAGAGAGAAACCAAGAGGAGGAGGAGAGAGAGAGAAACCAAGAGGAGGAGGAAGAGAGAGAGACGAAGAGGAGGAGAGAGAGAGAGAGACGAAGAGGAGGAGGAGAGAGAGAAACCAAGAGGAGGAGGAGAGAGAGAAACCAAGAGGAGGAGGAGAGAGAGAGAGACGAAGAGGAGGAGAGAGAGAGAGAGAGAGACCAAGAGGAGGAGCACAATAAATGGACTCACTTCGGCCTTAAGTCAGACGCCATTAGACGACAAAACAACGCCTGATTAATTAAGAAAAAACACATTTTCTGCAAGATTTTGCTTCTTTCCTCAAAGTTGCATCTAGCACTTCATTATGTAGGAGGCTCTTTTAATGGCAGGTCTTTGTCTGAAAGGTGACACTGCAGACATCTTGTTTTTCTTAAACGTCATGCTCCTTCCTCACACAGTTACATTTGACCCGTTTAGAAATGTTTTTATGTCCAAATAACTTAATTTGGCATCTCTTCCTCCCTCCATCCCTCTTCCTGTCTCCCCTCCTTCATCTTCATCCCCCGTCCTCCTCCTCTTCCTCCTCCATCTGTCTCCAGGTTGGTTGCTAATTCCAGTAAGAGGTCATTTATTAACAGACACGGCACCGGCAGCCAGGCCCCTCATTCCCTCAATGGCTTTTTAACGGCCACAGCTAAAGGCCACGCTGCAGACCTGAAACACCGGCGCTCAGCAGATACAGCAAACCGCCCGAGGTCCAGTAAAGATCCAACAGACACACAGGCTGTAGATTATAGTCTGACATGTCTCTGAGTAATGAGAGAAACACAACAAGGTGGAAATAACCACATCTGCGTTTGATCTACAGGCGTAGTGGGATTTTAAAATCGACTTATTTCCCAAAAGCTATACAAAACTGTTGCACAATACCACTTCTCATGTGCATTTTAAAGGGCCTTTTTCCTTTCCTGTAGTGTGTTTTGTAGACTTTTTAGTGCATGTAAATGGTCTGCAAAGGCTAAAATCCCTGTATTCTCTCCAGTCCCACTCCCCCCCTGCCTGAAATTCCTCTATTGGACTCCCTTGTTTACTTCCAGAACATAGGGACATCACTATGTAACACTTGTGCTTATTTTTGCTAGCGCTATGACACATTGTACATTATAGGCTAAGGGGCGGGACATCTATAAGCGGTTGACCAATCACAACAGAGATGGATTTCTGCATCCTGAGCAGATGGATGCGGCAAAAGAGCAAATGTTCTGTTTTCCTTCCCTGCCTCTCCGTCTCTCTGTCATGTGTCTCCCTTTTTCTTTCCTCCCGCACATCTCATTCTGATGCAGAGCTTCAATATTCATCCGCGCGAGACGGCAACCATCCGCCGCTGCCAGACTACCCAAAACCTCCAGGATGCAGTCACCCCTGGCAACGGCTGAAACCGGCCCACAATGCACCGGGGCGGCCGGTAGAGGGAGCAGCGACTGCCGCTTTAAAGGGGGATGAAGGGGGGAGGGTGCGAGGACGGGAGTTAGGAAAGGGGAAACAAGTGGAACAAACACATGAGGGTGAAGGAGGAAGAGGTAATGAATGAGAAGAAGGGGAGGAAAGCAGGAGGATATGGCGAGAGAAGAGCTAGATAAGGAAATTACTGTATGAAAATAACTTATTTTTGTTTTTATGCTCCATATATCTGGAAAAACTGCAATATATCTATCTAAAAAAAATAACCACACTCTGTAACAAGAGAACTTCTCAAATTGGGATTAATAAAGTATTTATTTATCTATCTGACTCTCACTTCATTTAAAACCAGCCTGAAAACATTCCTTTTTGGCGCCGCCTTCAACAGAATAGCATTATAGTATTACTTTTATTCTTGTATTTTATCCGTTTTATTGTATTTAAACTTATTTGAATGGTTGTTGTTATACCTACTTAACTTGGATTTTTGTCTTGACACTTTAAATGTATTTCTAAAGCACTCTGAATTGCCTTGTTCTGGAAACGTTAACCAGTGGCTATAACTTCACTTCTAAAAGGGGTAAATTAATCATCTTTTTTCTCAAAGCAATGATAAACCTGTGAGTTGGATGTAGAAAAGTCAGAATCATAGCATTCTATATAATATTAGCAGCTAATATGAAATCTCCGTTATTGACATAAAAATGGAATAATGGATTATCAGAAATCATTTCAAAGTGACACAGACACATTGGATTAACCTATAGATTAACCTTCAGCAGCGTTTTTATCGTTTTAATGCCATTGAACACAACTTTTGATCAGAACACAGCAACGGTAAGACTTATTTTCCGATTTGCTCCTGTAAAGCAAATGTTGTTGTTTGTTGTCATTTTGCCGCGAGTTCTGATCGCTCAGTGATGATATTTATACGTCTGGAATCTGTGGAATGTCAGCTTGCTAATCGATATCTTGTTTGTGCAGATCCGATAAGTAATAAGGGTATTTTACCTTGAGTTCTGTGCTAAGTGTGTTAGCATTCTTTCGCTCAGGGCTAATTCAGAGCCTTTGTTATTACCCTTTTGTTTCGTTTAGCTAAAAATGGTTAATATTGTCTGATAGCTGAGTTTCTTCCCGTTAAGTGGATATGACACATTCATAGTTTATTAAATGTTAAGAAGCCCTCAGACCAGAGTTCCCGTTAGAATATTTGTTTGCCGGCCGGTCAAAATGTCCGTTAAAGTTTAAATCTTCCGGACAAAATTAGAAAAGTGCCGGTCAAAGGTCTTCTTTGTTATTTATTGAGCTTTAAAACAAATTGATATGATTGGATATTAAACAAACTAATTATAGTAGATTAACTACATTATTCAAAAGTGTACAGTAATTTACAATAACACGGGAATAATAAACGGAGCGCTCTCTCTCCTTCTCCTGACAGCCCGCCAGTATCATGCAGCTCGCGGATCCAGTAATGAGTGACCCGAGAGTAAAACTAAACATATCTATAACTAGTTTAGGTAGTTTGAGAGGTAATTAAAATAGCTACGTGTGATATTCTAACCTGAAGTGTGTGTGTTGCTCCGCTCACCGCTGCAGGTGATCATGCAGAGCTGCTTGTCGACTCGTCAGCAGCAGCTGATCACTCTCTCCCGTCAGATTAGACATCACTCGCGTTTATGTCCATATCGATCAGATCTAGCTAGTTCTAGCTAATGATATGACTACCTGCTTATTAAAAGACACCTAAACAATAAGCGTCGCTATGCAACCGGGTGAGGCCACAAAGTATAGCGCAGCATTATGCATTTGTTTACTTGCCCACCGGAACCCCGAGGCATTACCAACAGATCAACGCACAGTCAACCCATACAGGACATCTCTTTCTCCACATTAAGTGTTAGACATTAGAATTGACTATTCTTGTCTGTCACATACTCTTTTGTCTGTCACATAAGTGGCGCAACTGATGCGGTATTGCGCTAAAGGGAAATTATTTTTGACCGGACATTTTGACCGGAGAGATTTAGATTTGCCGGTCTTCAGCATATTTTACCGGTCATAGTCCGGTAATTACCGGCTAATGGGAACTCTGCCTCAGACGCTGTCTTCTTGCAATAAACCATGGGGTTTAACTGGTTAACTGGGATTTTTGTCTTGACGCTTTAAATGTTTTCCTAAAGCACTCTGAATTGCCTTGTTCTGGAAATGCGTTAATAAACAAACTTTCTTTACCTATTTCATGTCACTTATATACACAACCTGAACATGCAATATGAACTGTTACCATTATTTTAGTGATACAGGGTCTCAATATTTAATAAGGTTATACTGAAGCACTCTTTTTGTGCTTCAGTATAACCTTAATTCAAAGATTTTAATCCGTGAATAAGGGTATTGAATGTAACGTCATATTAAATGTCCTTGATTCTTGACTTACACATTTTGTTGATGTGGGAAATAGAGCCAAACAATCTGACTTGATCTGACAATAACGGTTTTGTATGAATCAGATTTAAGAGTTTTACAGGCCAATGGAAGATTTTTCAGATCATTGGGGTTGAAAAGACCTGATACAGCGCTATATAAGTACAGTCCATTTACTATACCTATTTTTGGATAAAGCTTTCCTGTCAATGTCACCTTGTCTTGAACTGTCTCCCACATCTTTCTCAATCTTTTAGCTGCAATAGCATTTATGACCAAGATGTACGAAAACACGTCAGATTTGTCCTTAGACATGAGAGTCCATGATGGAATACAGACTGGGAGACAATATACAGAAGATCCCTCGAGAGAAAGAGTGAGAGAAAGAGTGAACAGATTGAAAGAGAGTGATAGTCCTGTGTGTCAAAAGTGTGAGATTCCACTGCAGAGAGAGAGTGAGAGAGAAACCCTGAAGAGAGACGAGCGACTCCAGAGAGAAAGAAAGGATGTCTGTTGAGGGAGAAGGTGTTTGGACAGCGATGACAGAAGCGTTCACTCCCGGGAAACACCTTAAAATCAAACTGTAAAGCACGCACGCAACAAGTCAGCATTCACCCTCTCACACACATTCATACAGAGGCTTCCATACAAGGCACCACCAGATCAAAGAAACTATCATTCACACACACACTCACACACACTCGTTGGCCATTGGAAGCAAATCGGTTTTAGTGTCCTTCCAAAGGAAACAATGAAAAGGGCTGGGGATCGAACCACAGACCTTCTAATTGGACGATGAGCCACAGACGCCCCCAAACTGTGTGGCAAAACCAAGTGATTACAACCTCCAGGTTTGTTATGTAATGCCAAGAGGTTTTCCCAATGACCTTTTACCCTCTGTCTGAAACCAGAGTCCAGTCTGCTCCGTCCAATTCAACCATTTAATGAAAACATCTAGGTTTAATCCCCGTCTTAAAGCGGCCATATCCTGCTGATGTTCAGGTGTATATCAGTATGTAGTGTCTCTACTTTAAAGAGTCCTCTCCTGCTGATGTTCAGGTGTATATCAGTATGTAGTGTCTCTACTTTAAAGAGTCCTCTCCTGCTGATGTTCAGGTGTATATCAGTATGTAGTGTCTCTACTTTAAAGAGTCCTCTCCTGCTGATGTTCAGGTGTATATCAGTATGTAGTGTCTCTACTTTAAAGAGTCCTCTCCTGCTGATGTTCAGGTGTATATCAGTATGTAGTGTCTCTACTTTAAAGAGTCCTCTCCTGCTGATGTTCAGGTGTATATCAGTTGTAGTGTCTCTACTTTAAAGAGTCCTCTCCTGCTGATGTTCAGGTGTATATCAGTATGTAGTGTCTCTACTTTAAAGAGTCCTCTCCTGCTGATGTTCAGGTGTATATCAGTATGTAGTGTCTCTACTTTAAAGAGTCCTCTCCTGCTGATGTTCAGGTGTATATCAGTATGTAGTGTCTCTACTTTAAAGAGTCCTCTCCTGCTGATGTTCAGGTGTATATCAGTATGTAGTGTCTCTACTTTAAAGAGTCCTCTCCTGCTGATGTTCAGGTGTATATCAGTATGTAGTGTCTCTACTTTAAAGAGTCCTCTCCTGCTGATGTTCAGGTGTATATCAGTATGTAGTGTCTCTACTTTAAAGAGTCCTCTCCTGCTGATGTTCAGGTGTATATCAGTATGTAGTGTCTCTACTTTAAAGAGTCCTCTCCTGCTGATGTTCAGGTGTATATCAGTATGTAGTGTCTCTACTTTAAAGAGTCCTCTCCTGCTGATGTTCAGGTGTATATCAGTATGTAGTGTCTCTACTTTAAAGAGTCCTCTCCTGCTGATGTTCAGGTGTATATCAGTATAGTGTCTCTACTTTAAAGAGTCCTCTCCTGCTGATGTTCAGGTGTATATCAGTATGTAGTGTCTCTACTTTAAAGAGTCCTCTCCTGCTGATGTTCAGGTTTCATATCAGTATGTAGTGTCTCTACTTTAAAGAGTCCTCTCCTGCTGATGTTCAGGTTC
Source organism: Dissostichus eleginoides (assembly GCA_031216635.1). NCBI lineage: Eukaryota > Metazoa > Chordata > Actinopteri > Perciformes > Nototheniidae > Dissostichus > Dissostichus eleginoides. Next base: position 35,691,866 of record CM062266.1, on the reverse strand, counting down.
CATATCAGTATGTAGTGTCTCTACTTTAAAGAGTCCTCTCCTGCTGATGTTCAGGTTTCATATCAGTATGTAGTGTCTCTACTTTAAAAGTCCTCTCCTGCTGATGTTCAGGTGTATATCAGTATGTAGTGTCTCTACTGGGACATGTCTCCATGCTTTAATGTTCAAAAGCTTTATTTTTCTCATACTGCCTGTGCTGCAGCACCTCTTTTCACCCTCTGTCTGAACCAGAGCCCAATCTGCTCTGATTGGTTAGCTGGCCGGCTCTGTTGTTATTGGTCAACCGCTTAGAGATGTCCCGCCCCTTAGCCTATCACGTACAATGTATCGGAGCGCTAGCCAATAGAAGCGCGTCTGTTACTTAGTGATGTTCTGGAAGACAACTGGTAGATTAAAATTACAGTGTGGTTTAAAAGTGCCAAGGACATTTATTTAAAGAGTTAAAGGAGTCCAATGGAGGCGTTTCAGGCATGGTCTGGGGGAGATAATCTCACTCTGGAGGTAACACAGGGATTTTAGCCTTTGCAGACCATTTACATGCACTAAAACTAAGGGAACACCATATTGTGGCCTCTTTAAAACCTGAGCACAGAAACCGAGCCGCTGACTGATGGCTGGGATCAGGAGGCTCTCTGGGGGTCACTGACTCGCCACCTTCTCTTTCTCCCCGGTCTCTCCCCGTTCGTTGGCATTGCCATGGCAACCGGCGATTCCTCTCTCTTCGCCGAGTCTCCACGGTTACCGACCTGCTCTCATTCATAAGCGTTGCCAGGGAAACGCAGCCCCGGCTCATTGATGGAATCTCGGCACTGCTGCAGCAACGGCGAGGGGAAGTGGGTCTCCTAACGATTGATTTTCAACCCCTCCAAAACCCCCGCATCTCACACACAGACAACACACACACACACACACACACACACACACACACACACATTACATTATCCTCAACTACCCCCTCACACAACAGCAGCCCCTGTGCATGGTGCAGCATACAGTAGCTTCCCTTAGCACAGACACACACACATCCTTTTACCGCATACAAACACAGATACACTCTCTGATCAAATATATGTGTGTGCTTACTCTGCGCACGCACGCGCACGCACGCACACGCATGCACACACAAACACAAACACACACACAACGATCTGATGACAGTGATGAATGCTGCGCAGCACAGGTAGTATGGATGACCCATTTTATCTGCTGCTGCTGCTGGTGTGTTGAAATCTGAAATTGTTGTGTTTTACAACATGTACGCAAAACCATAAATCCCACATACACACACACAACCAGATACAGAGCCAGGGTGTGATTCTATATAGGTGATCATTGTAATTTAGAGATGCTGTGGGACCAGGAAGTGAACTCTCAAACTTATCAATCTTATTGTCAATAACCCTTCATTAAATACAGCCACAATTCAGACATTACCCCCGTTTACTGAACTTGCAAAAGTCCTACATGCAGTCATTTCATTATATCCCGGCTTAACTATAAGACAAGGAGGAATGAAGAGGAATTTCTTCAGGAAATGTTCACATATTTGAACTTAAATTGAGTATTTCCCTTTTATGCTACTTTATAGATTTACTTACATATCAGCGGTAATATTGATATTTATTTTAAGATTAGCTGAGCTACTGCCACCACATGCAGGCACCATATTGATGAACTACTACAACAAAATGTGCATTCATTACGTGTATTGTTAGATATAAACAGAATGATATGATATACAACTTTGAAAAGGGCCACTCAGCATAATTAGTAGTTTACTTTGGATGCTAAAAGTACATTTTATTGCTAATACTTTTCTACTTAGGTCACTTTTGAGACCGCAGTATTTCCATATTTACTCAAGTTATGCATCTGTGTATGTCTTCTACCACTGGATTTACAAATATCAATGTAAAATGAATGAATGCATTGAATATCTTAGTCATATTAATACCTCCGATGTTAAATTATGTCATCTGCTGGAACATAGCATTCTTGTGCCTGAGAGTGTTGTATGTAATGCTTTCTCAGTGTGACATCTTTGGCAAAATCACTAAAAACACACACTCACAGTGTGCAAGAGACCGGGACAGGTTCCAGCCAATGACATGTCCAAGAACTGTACTAGTGTGTGTGTGTGTGTGTGTGTGTGTGTGTGTGTGTGTGTGTGTGTGTGTGTGTGTACATGGATTATGTGTGTATCGTGTGGAAGTAGTGTGGGAGTGCCATGTGTCATCACAGTGTGAACCCCTGTCCCCTCGGTGACTCCTGCTGAGCCCTCACCCGCCAACACACACACACACACACACACACACACACACACACACACACACACACACACACCACACACACACACACACAGGTCAATGTAAAGTAATTCCAGTAAAGGAATTTTAACAATATGTTTGCACATAGTGTAAGAAACAAACAAATGGCATCATGAATGAACACTGGTTTATCATCACCATTATGAACATGGGTATTTAGATATGTGTGCGAGGAAAATGTCAAAACTAATTATTGCCATAATCTCTTGCAGTTCAAAATCACAAATGGCTCCATCTCTCAGTGGGTAATGTAGGTGCAGCAGGTAATGTGATGTAATGAACTCTAGTAAAGGAGTGTGTTTTCCTACATTGTAAAGAAAGATGCTAACCTAATCCAAGTCTAAACCATTGAAATACAATATGATCATAATTCCCAATGAAATCGTCGGTAAGAAAGGCGGCCCTTTTTATGTGTACTGTGTAACCACTAATTGGTAACAACTGGCTAACGAGTAAATGAATAGATTTTAACAACTTAATTCTTAATATAGTATATACTATATAATATAATATACTATATTGATGGATGAGTGATAAGTGCTCATTTCACGTAGCCAATGTATCCTCGTTGCATGACGGAATTAGCAACTAGGTAGTAGTTGGCTATCAATTCATACAATTTTAGTGTATCCCAATATTACAAATTACAATTTAGTCTCAGGGGGCTTTCCAGTTTGTACTGCACACAGCCCCCTGTCTTTACAGCTGGCTTGTTCTTTTAAATACTACTTGGTTAAGGCAAGCTTTGTTGTGAGTCTGTGGCCTTCTAAAAGTACACGGCAATGTTTTACTTTCCGGCCCGTCTACAAATGTTCACAAAGCAGAGTAGATTTGGTAAAGGCAGTGAACCCTTTGCAGGAAAAACAAGATGGAAAACACAATAATGTTGCTCTCCCTGCCCTTTCTCCTGCTGTCTCTCTCCTGCAGACACGGGACATTAAGCAGCACTTTATGGCCGTTATGTCACCGCTCACCCCCATCCTCCACAACCATGGTACGCCCCGATCATTCCCTCTTATTGGGAGAGCCCATTTGCTATGTGCAGGGGGGTTGGAGGGCGACTGCTGGTAGGGTTGGAGGTAATATCGTGATGACTCCATCACCTCAGGGGCTGGGAATCTTTTCCACCAGCTCATGTCACCAGAGCCCTCCCTCTCACTTTATCAAAGCCAGTTCTCTTCATCCAAACATCTTTTTTATCCCTCATTTCATTCCCCTCTGTTTTTTTCCTGCTGGTTGCTGAAGCTGGCAGAGGCAGGATGCAAGCACTCTCATTCTGACCACATTTCTCCATCCTCATCCCCCCTTCCTCTTCATTTTCTCGCTCTCACATTATTGCTGATCTCAGCAGAGTGCTAACACTCAGCTGATGGACTCTCTCCCTACCTCCACCCCCAACCAAACTCCCTTCATTCCTTTTCTTCCTCCACCTTTCCTTCCCTTTCTCCTTTCCTTAGTGCATCTCCTCAGAGGAAGGATGAGGAGAAATGAAGGTGGCTGATTAGGAGGGATCGTCTCTTCTCTGTCTTTACTCCATCATGCACCCTTCTGTCCTTTAATCAAATATACGTTTTTTATTAACCTTTATTTATCTATGGGAGGGTTGCTGAGTGTGCACACTTTCTGCAAACACCCTCCGGACACTTTAAGAGCTTACATCTTTCGCACAAGAGCACCTTGATCAAAAGACTTTTAAACAGATTTGCCAAAAACGGGGAAAAGATACCAGAACCAGTTCTTCTCTGCTGCAGTGACCTGGTTTTCCCCTTGTCCTTTAAATACATTTACAATCATCTTCCCCCTGTTCGCCCACGTCATTACTTCCTGTCTCTAATCTTCCTCCAGTTTTTCCATTCACCTCTCCGTCTCTCTCTCTACCGGCCGCCTGATTGGCCGACCTGTCCCTCCGTCTCCTGCCAGCACGACTCCTCGAGCTCATGGGTACACGACGTCTGGACTTCTGTGTCCGTGTTTGTGCGTCTTGCCTCTCAGTGTGTGTGTACGTCATGTCGTTGAATGTTTGTGTGGGAAGTATGTCCTTTTTCTGTTTTTAATCGAGGCTCTATGGAGTCCTTTGGGCTGCAGTTTCCCCGAATTCCATATTTGATACGTACAATAAACACCCCACACATAACTTCACCTAATAATCAATACATTGAAGCTCAAGAAAACATAGTGTTACATTAACAATGCATTTTAAGTATTGCATACAGACTTTTACTGCCTACTTAATCTCTAAAAAGTATTATATAGGTGTATAGCAAATTGTATTCAGAGTGGTTAGTGTACATTTCTTTTCACTTTCTTTTCATTTGCTGATATTTATTTCTTATTTAGCCCATGTTAATGACTTTGTTAAATGCTTACATTGTTCTTTATGTTTTAAAACGTACTTAATTTTCAGGTCTTCCAGCAAAAGCGATGATATTGGAGAACTCACAGGACGGTCCATTTGTTATGCTTTTGTTTCTGCCTCTCTGCTTCAACTAACTTTGTTTTCTTACACATTAACTGTATATATCAATATTGAATAAGCTGAATACAAACAAATTGAAAGGGGTTGCTAGCTGAATTAGCATCCAACATCAGCTCATGAGCATTTTAGCTTCTTTTAGCCTTTAGTTTTGGTTTCAAGGACATCTTTTGCTTATATTTAGTTCCTTCTCACTTATCTAATCATCCTTGTTCCCAGATGTAGCTAGAAGCTGTTTAAAATGTTTGTACGATTACTTTACAGCATCTAACGGCAGATAGACAAAGTTAGCAAACAACTAGCTGGTAAAACAGTAGCTAAAGACTCAGATATTTCTCTCATGAGTTTGGAAAAACCCTGCCAGAAGGGGTGCTATGTCTCCAAAAGTATTCGATCGACTAAAGGAGAACACTTCTTTATAGTTTGACTTTTTCCATCTCTCATCAAGATGTCAGGAGTCAGGTAGGGAGAGGCAGATTGAGATTAGGTTGCTCAAGGACTCTTCAGCAGGAGAAACTCTCGTCACGCTGTAGGAGTGATGATGAACGGCTCTGAACATGATGCCCTCACATTGTGTGTCTGTAGGTGTGCGTTTGTGTCTGTGACTCTATTTCTGTTCACAAGGGTGTGTGGGTGCTCACAAACTACCACACACTGAAGCAGGCTGTTAGCAAAAAGATATGTTGCTTAAAGGGAAATGTAATCTCATCAAGTCTGTTTCAAAACTGCTAGTTGATCCGTAGTAACAACAACCTGGTTTCCTACAACCACTGACGCAGCTTCAATACAGCCGATCCTGCCGTTTAATCCACATCCTCAGAAAAATAAACAAACTTAACTCAATCAAAGTCATGCTCAAAAGAAACCAACATTTCCTTTAGGCGGGAAAATGTCCAAGTCTTTGTTGACACACCTACCTGAAACTCTATATGATTTTGAGACTGTTAATGAACACATTGTTTGTTCCACCTACTTCCAAAAAGGTTTCTTTAGGCATTTAAACCAAAGATGTTTGAACAAAGCCTGCATGTTCTTGTTTTGTCAACGTCTATGATGTCAACTCTATCTTCTAGCGAAATGAATGCCTAAACCAAACTTTAATTCAAAGATAGCAGTTTTGCTTTCTATGAGTCAACACCTGATAAACAAACACAACGTTAGATATATCTACCTCTTTGATTCAACTATCCAAGATTTAGTTTGTCAACCAACCAATCCCAGGTCTGATCTTGCCCACGGGAATAACTTGCTTTTCACCAGATGATAGCTCTTGTATAACGGCACACCTACAGTATGGTGCCCACAGTACAATGACTGTACAAAGTTCTCAAGGTATATTTAACTTGCAGCACTTAACCCTCCCCGAAGTCCTCAGAACCTCATGAAAAACGATGTAATAAATCAGTGCCTTCCAAAACGACTGACTATTTTCTGATTTGCAACCACTGCGGTAAAGTTAAGTTGATTTAGGCTCAAAGACAACTTGCCGTGTTAGTGAAAATATGTAGATTTTACTTAGAAAAACGACTTGGTTAGGGGAGAATCCCAGTCGTCGTAGTCTCAGTCATCCACTGTTCAAAGAAACCAACATTTATTGTTTGTAGTCCACGTTGACCCATCCACCTCAAGCTCATTCTTGTGTGATTTGGAGACTCTATACCACATATTTCTTTCTCTGCCTACTTCTACAAAGGTCATTTTACACATTTGAACAAATAAGTCATGCAATTTATCCTGTGAAACCAACCAAAATCAAACTATCCTTTCGAACGACTACGGTGCAAACTGTATCTTTTCCAGATAGAGAAATGAATGCACTTGATAGAAACTCGTAATGTCCACCTGCTCTATTACTTCTGTATATCAGAACAGCTCATTGAGTTTCAAACAGACGGCCATTACAATGCTTGTGCAACCTAAAACCCTCTGCATGAGTGCAGTGTTCGCGTGCAGCAGAGAGCGTTGGGGGCACCGAGTTGGAGGGTACAGGAGAACGTGTAGGAGAGTGATGAGTCTGTAAATGACTGCAGAGCAATAATGATAATGGAAGTGATGGCAAAGGGACAATTTTCCGCCAGGTACCCTCCCTCCCTCTCTTTCTGTGACCTCAATTTTCTCTCCATGCTTGACTTAATTTCCCCGCTCAATGTTCGTACAGTACTCTCTCAGAGGAGTTACTGTACTCTACTGTAACACCTGTGTGTACCGAAGGAGAGCGACCTGATTCAAAACAAAGTTAGTTTCAATCACAGCGGGAAGTTTAAGAGCTTGGGGAGTAACACAATTAGATGTTAAACATTATTAGATTGCCAAAAAATGAACTGTTTTCCCTTACAGTTACATAAAAAACACGTTATCAGAGGACAATGAAGTTGAACCGAAGTTCATGCTCTTATTTGATCATGATGTGTTCGAGAGTAGAATCACAGCATGGTATGGTAACCTAGCAGTGCAGCTGATGGTACAGTCTGCTATATAAAGTATGGGGGTTACAAAACATCCTCTTACTTTCTGGTAGGAGGTTTAGGGTCCCCCAAAGCAGGCTAAACCACTACAACACCTCCAAGAAGCTTCTCAACAAAGACATGTAACGTATAGTTTAAATGTTGGCCAAGAGGGTTGTGCAATTGGTCGTCATGGTCAGCAGGGTTGTCTGGGTATAAGTGTATTTTCAAACCGTGGACATGTACATAAGTCATGTGTTAATATGTTAATGTATTTGATCGTGTACCATGTAGTACTGTATGTGTGATTTATTATCTTTTGTGGAACTACAGGGCAGAGTCCAGAACAAATTTCCTACGGGGACAATAAAGTATATCTTATTGATCGTAGTACTTTGGGGAAAAAATGGAGATTGCTAGCAGGATAAAAAAGTTGCAATACATTTTGAAAGAAATCTGTGAACAGAGGACACATTTTCGTTGCTAAATAACTTGCTTTCTTCTTTTTCGAAAGTGACATTGTTCTGTCATCTTACAAAATAAACTTAAGTCAACACCATCTTATTGATATTTATTTTCTCTTGTATACATTGGCGTTTTTAAGTAACCATCCCATCCCTGGAAGCTTCCCAGGCTCAATGTGCTTTGACAAACTATTTTTGACTGTCCAAGTCAATACAGCTGGATACATATCTTTATGAAGACCGGTTAGATCTATTCTGTCCTGCTTCTGACGCACAACTCAGCAATTAGATGTCCCTGCAGTGACTCAGAGGCAGTCCTGAAGTCATTAGGTGTCTTTGCCAGGGACACTGGACACTACATCTGTCTTTTTCACTGATATGTGGGAATTTCTTTCTAAGGGGTTAGGGTTAGGGTCTCTCCATTGAGACAAACAATGCAGTTCATGTTAAATATGTTCAGAATAGTTGTTTCTGTCCATTCTGGTGCATCATACCCATTGTTGACTCTGAGTTACATTGTTTATTAGTCAATAACTTACTGATGCGTCAGATGAACTCTATGTGTCATCATCAAATGTAGTTATCAATGTGTACGTGCACAGTCGATCCCTTTATCTTTGTTCACACCAAACACAAAGCATTTTTGGTTGCAACACCAATACATACAAAGTCAATGCCTAGACGAGAATAGGAGACAATGCAAACCAATATTTGTGTTGAGTAGGAGCCAACATGATTAAGACATGGTTAGATACAGTATGTCTTAAAATGATGATGGTAACATTTTCAAAACAGCAGTAAGTGTTGTCAATCTACCTGGATTTTGAATAAGTTCCTGGACGGTCTCTTTTTTTATTAACAGCCTAATGTACAGGTCATCAATAATCTCCTATAAATATCCTATTAACTACATGTCTGCTTCTGTAATGCAGTTTAGACGCAGTATGTTTGCAACTACAGCTACTGTCTTGTCAAACTTGTCAAAGCGTACTTTCAGGTTTTTGCTGCAGCTCAAGAGGTAATTACTTGCAAAACTTCTTATAAGTTATCCCAAGAGTGATACAGAACTAACCAACTTGGAAAATGCATTTAACAAAAAAGCAGTATACCATTTTAAATCATATATTACGATGAGAGTCTATTTTTGAACACCGTCATTGTTAACCTCCATTAGAAGAGTCACAGGGACGTCTGTCCTCCCATTGACTGCCCGGAGTCTACAGTAAATGATTAGATTACTGTGTGACATCACAGCAGGGCACCGAAAATCAATGAACTGTCAACTCTGAATACTAAATACACTGGTCCCTGTGTGTGTGTGTGTGTGTGTGTGTGTGTGTGTGTGTGTGTGTGTGTGTGTGTGTGTGTGTGCTGCCCTTCGTCTTCATCTGTCATTAATTATGGCCCTCATCAACGGCTCTCTCTCTCCAGTGTGTCTGCCAAAGATGAAGTCAGCACACATGAATACACACACACACAGGAGCCTTCTCAGTCAGGATTTAGTGGCATCATCCATTACACATTTTTACATTTTGTCCTATTTAAACATTCGGAGAGCTTAAAGTCTGCCTGCTGCCAATTGATCCTACTGGCCGACCACAGTAAGGCTAGAACTGAACTGTATGAACTGAACTGTATGAACTGAACTGTATGAACTGAGCTGTATGAACTGAGCTGTATGAACTGAGCTGTATGAACTGAACTGTATGAACTGAACTGTATGAACTGAACTGTATGAACTGAACTGTATGAACTGAACTGTATGAACTGAACTATATGAACTGAGCTGTATGAACTGAGCTGTATGAACTGAGCTGTATGAACTGAACTGTATGAACTGAACTGTATGAACTGAACTGTATGAACTGAGCTGTATGAACTGAACTGTATGAACTGAACTGTATGAACTTACCTCTGTAACAAAGAGCACGTGCACTGTTGTATAACTGGAAACCATTGCTTGATTTTGGTGAATGAGGACAAACACCATAATACCATAACAGGTAACATTATGTAATGTTTCTATGATAGCACAAAAAGATTGGTTTTGTTGCAATTAGATTAATTTGAAGTCACTTTGTTTCTAGTTTTCAGATAAGGGAGGGTTTATCCTCTGAGGTCCATGAGTTTTAACTGGAAATGTCTTGGAAAAAGTGCCATATTTGTAGTTTAAACGGACATTTGGAGTTCACAGAGTCAGCATACTCCCAATGTGTCCTACTGGCTGATCACAGTAGTGCAAGAAAAACAATGTTTGTTGAGAAACCTTGAACTAGGGTCAATAATTATTCTGTTATTCATTTTCAAAGACATGAATGAGATCCAGATCATAATGCATCCATGGACGCACAAACAGGCTTGTAGGGTGATAATGACTAAGTGACTGCTTGCCTTTTTGACTCAAGCAACTTTGAAACAAGCAAGTCAGGAAAACTACAAAAGCAGTGAGTTTTCCTTCAGTGTCAAAAAGATGCTATCCTAAATCAAATCTGAACTAGAAAAATGCAATACGAGTAAAATACTCATTTCAATTATACAATGTCTGTATGTTAGGAATGTTTATATGCACCGTGCTAACTAACCAGTGTATCGTTAGAGCATGGCGGAATTTGACAGCGAGCTAACTAGCCAACAAGCTAGTATTTAGCGGAATAAAGCACTGGTCATGCTTTCTACCAGGCTTTGGAGAAGTTTCCAAAAAGTGTCTTCTCTTCGAGGTCTTCCATTGGTTCTCACATATAAACACACACTCACAAACAGACACACACAGCGAGGAATCATGGTGAGCATGAACCGTCTTCTGTGTTCACACGACGACCTTGAATTCAATTTAAAATGTTTTATATGAATAAACATGAACGTTGAAATATAACTATAATTGGCAATATGGACCATGCATGGTAATTGAGTGTATAACCTAAATACAGGACAACAGTGTGTGTGTGTGTGTGTGTGTGGTGTATGTGTGTGTGTGTGTGTGTGTGTGTGTGTGTGTGTGTGAGTGTGACAGCAGAGTGTGTGTGTTATGTAGGCTGTGCTGAGTGATTGATCATAGGGAGCAGGGAAAAGCAGGTTACTGCAGCGCTCACACACACACACACACATATACACACACACACACTCCCAAACACACCCTCTCTGAGCGGGCTCCTTTCGGCGTTTGCTCTTTCTCATTTCCCTCTCTCTCCCTTCCCCCCTTATTCCATCTCCATCTTTGCCTCTCCTCGTCCTCCTCCCATCCTTCCTCCCATACTCTCACTCTCTCCATATATCACTCTCACCTCCCTCCCTCTCTCCCCCCCCCTAAAGCCATCACTCTTCCCTCCTTCCTGTGGTTCACCTCCTCTCTGCTCCCGTCCCTCTCACGCCTTCTTTAGCAGCCAAACCCATCTTGTATCTCCCCCCCCCCTCTCCATATTTCTCTCTGTCCTGTTATCCAGAGCCCAGGGGAATGGAGAGACATTGTCACGTGTCTCCCCTTCTCTCCCCCTTCTCCTCCTCCTCCTCCTCTCTCCTCCCTCTGTTTTCTAGCTGCAGTGGTAAGCAGAGGCTTCATGTCTCTCAGGGCTGCCTCTATAAATCTATTTGCAAATGGAAGAAACCAACACATCGTCCTCATCATAGACTTTAACAGGTTGGGCATATTTAAAGCTAATGCAATAGCACTCATGATGGTTTGGCACATTGAAAGCTTATGTACTTCATGGTTGAATGCACTTATTATAAGTCGCTTTTTTTGCAGTTAGATTTTTGTCTTTATCTGTAATGTATTTACGCTTGCGTACATACAACATACATTTAGCCTCTGATAGATGGATAAAGGAATTATTATTTGCATAAAATGCGTCAACTAAGTAAAATACAATGACACGATTTTACCCAGAAACTCCACTGGAAAAATGCAATATTCTCTTATTGGGTGTTTTGATTATAGTGGTGGAAATGTTCTTAATGCTTGCTCCCAAATCCCCCAATGAGATTCTAACGATGCATCTATAGTAGACTATTCTCTTCATATTTTACACTCATCTTAATGTATACTGTACCTATGATGCTGTGAGAGAAGGAAGTGTTGAGTTAGAGAGCTAAACTGGCAATGCTTAGAATAATTTGTAAATAAAGTCAGTATTTCTCTCCTAAAAAACAATACAAAGGCACTGGGCCAACGAATATGTTCATGTTTCCTCAAGCTTGTGCAATTTTGCGCACTTGTGTTTTTACGCCAATAGAGCACGGGCCTTGGTGCACCACCATCATGGGTTAGAAGAAATGTAAAATGTTATGTAAACATGAACAAAGCACCACTGGACTTTATACATTTGATTTGATGAAACACCTGCTACCCAGGGGTCGCTCACAAGCCCTCAGGACGTTCAGCGTGCATTGGAGCTAATCTTCATAGTGGCCGAACGGTGGTACTACAACTTCAGTGTCATGGGATGCAATTGGGCCAGAACTACTTTCTCCCATTGGTTTACACTGGGAAAGTGTAACGTCTGTATATCAGCAGATTTGAACACTTGAACAGACGTTTTTTTTAAATCATGGGGTCCAAATAGTTGTAGATTTTCTGTCTTTTCATTACACTGAGACAAATGTGTAATTTCTACACCTTATTCAATTTTTTTTCAATCTATTTCTATGTAAATACTGCTATATTTTACTATATTACTGTTATTTTTTATGTATGCACCATGAAATCAAGTCAAATTCCTCGTACGTGTAAACCTACCTGGTAATAAACCTGATTCTGATTCTGATGTATAAGTACTAATTGATTGATTTATATGCATATATAACAACCTCTCAAGGAAATTAAAAGTTATTAGACGCTTTGGTAGAAACACCGGTGCTTCATTAGTGTATTTATTCGATAAATACTGAAGTTCTGCAGGACGTTTAGCTTTGACAGTTCGTGCTTCTGCAGTTAATTCTAACAATGCAATGCATATTAAATAATAAAGGACAAAGAGAGAAGGAGGGATGGAGGAAACTCACTCAGATATCGCCATAACAACAACCCTGCTCCCCCATCTCTGGGAGAAGTGACATTTCACTTTGCCCTGGAAGCTGCTCCCTGCAGTGCTGCTCTGATCCAGCCTGTGTGTGTGTGTGTGTGTGTGTGTGTGTGTGTGTGTGTGTGTGTGTGTCCTCATTAAAGGAGCCCTGACTGAGGGGGAGTGGGCCCTGATCACACACGTACACTTTGTCAAACCAGACCTCCGCTGTGTGAGTGTGAGTGTGTTGGAGATCAGAAAAAGAGAGGATGTCATGCTAGTACACTGTATGATGCACGCAGTCAACACACACATGCACACACACACACACACACACACACACACACACACACACACACACACACACACACACACACACTGAGAACAGAAGTGCGGACTCACCCGGTGAGCACTACTACAAAGTCCATCACGTTCCAGCCGTTCCTCAGGTAAGATCCTTTATGTAACGCAAAACCCAAGGCCAGGATCTTTATCCCCGACTCGAAACAGAAGATGGCTATGAAGTAGGGCTCAGTCTCTTCCTGTGGGGGGAGGAAGGGGGGAGAGAGAGGGACGGGATGAAGAGAAAGGTCAGGGACGAGCAGATTGTGGCCCATTTCCTCTTCACATGGAGTTTGTTTATTGGGGTATCGTAGGGAAATGTGAAGGCAGTTTGAAATGTTGTTTTGTACACTTTCTGCTACACCTTTCATGACTCGATACCCAACACTTGATGCACCCTCAATTTGAATTCAGTTATTCATCAGGTTAAAACAGTTTTTCTACACAAATGTAATACCAATAGTAAAAGGGTTGCTTAATCCTTTCCTGAGCGGAGGGGCCGTGTTTAAACAGAATGACATGACATGGAAAAACTTTGTATATGAAGCCTTAGAAATGTTGTGCGTACATTAATACTCAATGGTTATAAAAAGACAAGAATGCATATTTGTACAGTATAATACAAAATGTATATGGTATTTGTAGTATAAACTTTAATGCACTTCTAAAATGTTATACTACATGTTGTTTATCCAATTGTTTAAAGAAAATACAGTCGTTTTGGCAAAGAAACTCTTAAGGCTGCTGGGTGCTCTTTTAATGTGTTCATATGGGCATCCACTGTATACTGTATACTCATCTGTGTGTGTGTGTGTGTGTGTGTGTGTGTGTGTGTGTGTGTGTGTGTGTGTGAGTGTTACCAGTCGTTCAGACAGAGGGGTCTTGTCTCCATCAGGGAGGTGTTGCTCCAGAGCCAAGACGATGCAGTTTGCAATGATGGTGGTGAGGATCATCCATTCAAACGGAGTGCAGCGCGAGTTAAGGCCAACATCAACAGCAAGGAACACAAACACACACACACACACACACACACACACACACACACACACACACACACACACGTGATAACACTTTTGTACTTCTGCTAAAATAAACCCCATTATGCTTTTTGTGGTTTCTCTCCCACACAAAGCAGGATTGAGTGCTTAATGGCTACTTCTTCCACCATGATTAAAGTTGTTCCTGTACCGTTAAATACAGCCCAATGCCCAGCGTATTTACGTACAAGAATTTGAGACTTTAGACAAAATAAAACATATGTTTTGCATGTTTCTTATACAACTTAATTCAGTCTTAGGTCAAAAATAGTGACCGAAACTGTAAGAAGCTGTGTGTGAGAATACAATGCCTCCACACACACACAGTCACACACACAGTCACACACACACAGTCACACACACAGTCACACACAGTCACACACACAGTCACACACACAGTCACACACACAGTCACACCAGTCACACACAGTCACACACACACCAGGCTGACTCACAGAGGTCGCCTGGTGTGGCAGCCAGCTTTTCACAGCGCTCTTTCCAGTCAAGTGTGTTTGTATTTGTTGCAGTGTGTGTGTGTGTGTGTGTGTGTGTGTGTGTGTGTGTGTGTGTGTGTGTGTGTGTGTGTGTCTGTCTGTTTGTCCATGCCTGAGTAATGGCCGCTGGAGGATCTAAGATGACTGGATACATCCAGACAGATCAAGCCTGTGCCTAATTGGCCAGTCATTATCCTGTTAGCTTGTGTGTGTGTGTGTGTGTGTGTGTGTGTGTATGTGTGTGTGTGTGTGTGTGTGTGTTGGGAGTACGTGTCTATTGTCGTGTTTACCAGATGCTACGTTGACATTGACACTATGGCCCGAGGACGGCCTCTGTCTGTGTGTGTGTGTGTGTGTGTGTGAGGGGAAAAGAGGCTGCTGGCTGACGTGAGGGGATGAGACAGGTCTGTCTGAGGAGCGCACACTAACAAGACATCACTGAACTACACTGAGACGACACACACACACACACACACACACACCACACACAACACACAGACAGAGGCCGTCCTCGGGCCATAGTGTCAATGTCAACGTAGCATCTTGTAAACATGACAATAGACACGTACTCCCAACACACACACATTAAGAATATTTGGGGAACTTTAGTCTCCTAATATCAATATCTGTGTTATGACGATATTTCACTCGGTAAAGTGAAAACATGTAATATTTCATGTGTTGAACGCACCGTATGTTCAGTCTCCTGTTATTTAGTTGAGCATCTGTCAGTATGTCCATGATGCACAAAGCCATAGGAAAAGATCTCTTAAAGAATGTGCTAGACATCTTCAGAGATGAGGATGATTCAAGAGTGGGAGACTGTTCAATGACGATATTATGACTACTGAGTGTAAGGAATTAGTGTCGGCTTTACCCAAAACAAATGCCATTTACACAACAACAAGAAAAGGTTATCATATGTCGTAAAAGACGTTGCAAAATCCTGTCAGTATAAAAAACCTCTGAGCTGGGTTTTGGGTCATAATTCTGTTCTCAAACTGGACTTCCTGTTCATGTTGCATCCGTACAAGAAACAAAACTTCCACGCCAACAATTGAACAGAGGGAATGTTTCGATCTTAAGACACATCTTTGATTTGGTCCCAACGTGTAAATATAGCATGGTTTTAGAATTAGTATATCAAAAACTATATCCACAAAAAAGGGAACTAGCCAAATAAACCCAGTTTTTTTTTTGGAACATTTAAGGTTTAATTCTTTACAAACCTCTTTATTCTATATTGTAATATCTGGCATATAATACACAGCTAGCACATTGCTAACATGCTAGCATCCTTTGAACAAAGTAACCAGAGTACGGACAACTTGCTGGATTGTGTTGCAAATCAATTCACAGTAACCTTATGCAACACATAGATGCTGATGAGTGTGTGTGGTGTGTGTGTGTGTGTGTGTGTGTGTGTGTGTGCAACATGCTGCCCTGCTACAGCATCTATTATTCAGCAGACACACACTCTGCTGGCCTAACAACCTGGAAGGTAACACTCCCTCTGTGTGTGTGTGTGTGTGTGTGTGTGTGTGTGTGTGTGTGTGTGTGTGTCTGCATCTCTCTTTTCCTCACATTTCTTCACCCCCCTGCAGTCTTGCTGTTTCTGTTTCGTTTCGTCCTGTTCTACTTCTCCTTATCTGTATTGATTTCCCTTTCTTCCTCACACTTTTTTCTCATAATATTTGTTTTTCATTCCCTTCCTTCTTACTCCTTGCCTTGTCCCTTTCTCCCTCTCTTTTTCCTCCTCTTTTTCTCTCTTTCCGTTCCCACTTTATTCCTTTTTTTGAGAGAGAAAGAAATCGGAAGCAATTAGAGAGTAGACATTTTTGGCAACAATATTATTGGTGAGCGCTGCAAAAAAGTGTGTGTGTGTTCCTCTCTCGTTAATTAAAATGGCTTTCTGATGGCCACCACCAAGCCCTGCACTGCCAACAACACTGACCTCACACACACACACACACACACACACACCACACACACACACACACACACACACACACACACACACACACACACACACACACACACACACACACAGTATGATTCTGCCAGCAAGTGTATTAACTTATTACAGAGAGAGGGATGATTGGTATTTATGCACAAGCAACATTTTTTAGGCAATATCTCAAAATGGCTGCATGACCCGAGGAGTAAATGTGCAGAAATGGCCGTTTTAAACCTTTAGGTGAAGTGACCCTTTAAGCTTTAAGGCTCTGTCCTTGTAAAAATAAAAGTACGTGATCTCTGGGATTTAGGATTAGTGAGATCCGAGCCTCTGTCCCCTGGAATCCAGTTTGGCCCTTAGGATCCTCCTGATTGAGATACAGGATTGTTCCTTCATGCTTTAATTCTTTAAATAAAGGTCCGTGGCACTTTTGAACCACATTGAATCTTTAGTGATATCACTAAGTAACACCCACGCTTCTATTGGCTTGCGCTCCAACACATTGTATGTGATAGGCTTAGGGGCAGGACATCTCTAAGTAGAGACACTACATACTGATATACACCTGAACATCAGCAGGAGAGGACTCTTTAAAGTAGAGACACTACATACTGATATACACCTGAACATCAGCAGGAGAGGACTCTTTAAAGTAGAGACACTACATACTGATATACACCTGAACATCAGCAGGAGAGGACTCTTTAAAGTAGAGACACTACATACTGATATACACCTGAACATCAGCAGGAGAGGACTCTTTAAAGTAGAGACACTACATACTGATATACACCTGAACATCAGCAGGAGAGGACTCTTTAAAGTAGAGACACTACATACTGATATACACCTGAACATCAGCAGGAGAGGACTCTTTAAAGTAGAGACAGTACATACTGATATACACCTGAACATCAGCAGGAGAGGACTCTTTAAAGTAGAGACACTACATACTGATATACACCTGAACATCAGCAGGAGAGGACTCTTTAAAGTAGAGACACTACATATTGATATATACCTGAACATCAGCAGGAGAGGACTCTTTAAAGTAGAGACACTACATACTGATATATACCTGAACATCAGCAGGAGAGGACTCTTTAAAGTAGAGACACTACATACTGATATGCAAATTTGCTGAAACACACCTGCAGAGGTGAATAATTGTACTATAAGCAGATAATAAACTATTTACCTGTTTCTCTTCTAGCTACAACCTCCAAAGAACTACCCCACCTCTTTAAATACGCCTCGGTCTCAGTCATCCTGTTAAAAATGTCTGCGTGTACCAGTTTGCTTACCTGTGTGTGTGTGTATGTGTGTGTATGTGTGTGGGTGTTTGTGTGTGTGTGTATGCAGGCTGTGTGTATGTGTGTGTGTATGCAGGCTGTGTGTGTGTGTGTGTGTGTGTGTGTGTGAGTTTCAGCTGATGAGGCATTTTGGCGTGGCGCTGAGGCTGTGCTTTAGGGGAGCCGAGCCTGATGAGGGGGAGATTTTAAATCACACCAAATGAAGCTTTATCAAATAAATGAAACTGTGTAGCACTCGACTCAGCAAGAGTCAGTTCCTTTATGGGAGTGACGCAAGCACTCTCGCTCTCGCTCTCACACACACACACACACACACACACACACACACACACACACACACACACACACACAAACACATACACACACACACACTCTCTATACTCCTTCACTAGCGTGCAGAGCTGGGAAATAGCATGAAACCAGTCCATGCACAGTCAAATCTCCTCTAAACTATGACTCCAAATAGGGTTAAAAGGGTCATGACTAAAGTCATTCTGTAGATGCATTTAGTCACATTTCTTTACGTGTGCTGGGTTCAATACCACACAATGGAAACTAGTGCACAAAGGCATATCAAGTCAATGTATAAGAGTTAAGAGGCATTACAGATTCAGTGTGAGATGATAAATAACAAATGTCCTCGAACGTGCAGCCATACATGAAGGAGACGCCATATTTTCTGCAACACCTCGAGCACTTCACTTTGTTTTATGCAATGCTACATCACGGCTGGGTGTGGTGACAAGTACAACAGGCCATATTTTAAGAGATGCAGCAGCACTACAGCAAACTATAAAATGTTCATTATTGTGTGAAACAAGAACATTGCAAATAACGGCAAGAGACAAAATGCAGAAGGCAGTAGTTAATTATAAACCCCACCTTTGACCTGAGAATAGGTCTAAATTATATTACAAATAATCTAATTTAGGTGTATTTTTCAATCAGGTGTCTTTTACTGAAGGTGAATTTAAGGACGTCAGGTTTGGGTGCGTGTTGGGTGTTTTGTGCTAATCTTTAAAAACGCATCGAAGTCATCCAACAAGGACCTCAATCGCTTATAGCAAACGTGTTTCATGAAACCATTTTTGCTTTCTCATACAGTAAATATATAAAAAGTAATCTATATAACTAAACACTAACTGCACATCCAGGAATTTAACTATTTACAGTACATGCTTGAGCAGTAAGATCTGCCGTAAACGAAACTGAGGTGATGAGGATTGTGCTGAGAGGGTTAATCCCCTAAATAAACATGCATCTGAGTTAAATCAACAATACCAAAATACAAAAGATAGAAAAAGAAGGAGGGAGTCGAGGGTCGAGATGCATTTTTGTAATGATTTTGATCAGCAAACACGACTTCAGTGTTTCACTTTGATATTTTCAGGCTGCATCCTGCAGATTTTGCAGCTGTGGGAACAACCTACTTTCCCCCACATGCTCACACAAGTTCTCCTTCCTCTCTCTAACATCCCCCCCCTCCTCCTGCAAACTCCTTCTCTCTCAGCATGTTGGAAAATCACTAACGTCTTTCCTTCTTCTCCGTTCTTATTCAGCCATCTTGCCTCCTCTCCTCCTCTTCCTCCTCCACCTTCACTTCCCCTCCTCCCTCCTCTCCTGCTCCACTCGTCTCCACCATGAATTGCTATATATAGACATGTGAAAGATAAAAGGGTGCGTCTCCCTCTCTCTTCCCCCTGACCCCAGCTCTTCCTCATTTCTTGAAGAAGCTAGTTTTGCCAAATAACTGCTGTGCCACTTTGCAGGCTGGTAATGAGAACTGCATACAGTTGATTCTCCCTCTATAACACACACAGAGACACACACACAGAGACACACACAGAGACACACACACAGAGACACACATAGATACACACACAGAGACACACACACAGAGACACACACACAGAGACACACACAGAGACACACACACAGAGACACACACACAGAGACACACACACAGAGACACACACAGAGAGACACACACAGAGACACACACAGAGACACACACAGAGACACAACCAGAGACACACACAGAGACACACACACACAGAGAGACACACACAGAGACACACACACACAGAGACACACACAGAGACACACACATAGACACACACAGAGAGACACACACAGAGACACACACAGAGACACACACAGAGACACACCAGAGACACACACAGAGAGACACACACACAGAGACACACACACAGAGACACACACAGAGAGACAGACAGACACACACACAGACACACACACACACATAGACACACACAGAGACACACACACACACACAGCAACACTGCAGCATCTTCCATGATGCAACACACGGAAATAGTCTCATCTAAAGAGTGTGACAGATGTACACACACACACACACACACACACACACACACACCACACACACACACACACAGACACACACACACACACACACACACAACACACACACACACACCACACAGTATTTATTATAATCCTAAACCAGTAGAGTATAAGTTATTTGATGCTGGACTGTTTTCCTCCACAGTTCAGTTGACCTTAGTTCACTGTTTGCATGGTCAGGGCCAGAAATCATTACATTAGACATTAGATTAGATTAAATTAGATCAGATCACATTTTAATTATCGCCATGGGAGTCGGGTCATTTCAGCAGCTATGGTGACAAAAAACAAGATAAGAAACAAACCGGTATCCAAGGAATTGTGTCTTCAATATGAGATAAATAAATAAGAAATATGGAGATAAATGGGTGTGCAGTGTGAAGCAAAAGACAAACCAATTGACGTGGGGTGCAACAAAAAAAGTTATGATTAATATCAGAACCAGATTCAGAATATTTATTACATTTTAAATGAATTTATTTATTTAATTGGGTTTTGTGACGGTTGCTTCATTTAAAGAATGAAATAAAATACAATATAAATAATTAAAATCAATACAATAAAAGTTAATTATAAAAACTGAAAAAGTTCAAATAAAATGTTAAATAAAACATAAAAAATTCAATAATATTTCTATGAACTAGAAGTTAAAGTGACAAGGTGAATATTGAATAAAATAAAGTATTATAAATATATTTACATGAACAAAACTCAAGACTCAAGAGAGTGGCAGTGGTTTCAACAACACACCAGTGAGGTTTCTAATGTGTAATAAACAAGGATCACAGTATAAAAAGTGACTATTGGCTAAAACTGCCACCAGAAATAACAAATCCAAAACCAGTATGTTGTAAAGGAGCGAATAAATACCATAAACAACCCTATAGAGTGCCACAGTGACGCGTCCTAAAACCCGGAAGTAAGTTAGCATTTTACCACTTCCGGTCCCTTCGCAAAAACGCAATGCGATTTCTCCTTTTTAGGAAGATAGCTGGAAATAAGGTCTGTGGTTGAGACACATTGAAGAGACGGATCACGTTTTGTTCTACATTAAATCCATCAGCAGTGACCCCACTGGGGATTTCTGAAGAGTTGACGTGTCTGAAAAACGATGGTTGTTACCAAGTGGCTGAATAGGACTACAGAAGTTGTGGAGGCCGTTGTACGTCATTACGCCGAACACGTGAACACTCCTCTAAGTTAGTTTGCCCTGTTCTGCTTGAAAGCAAGTACCTGCCTCCTGCAAACTGTTCAAACAAACGCTTCAACTTGTTCCATTTAGAATCTGTAGTTTTGAATATGGATCTTAAGTTGGCGTGACGTTGAAGCAGGGACCCTGCTGTAGTTCCTTTAGCATAACGTTAGCATTTTGCTTCTGGCGACTAGATTTATGATTCGAAAATGATAAAAGTAGGGTAGACATGTGGAGATTATCCGGCTGAACAAAACGTGATCCGTCTCTTAAATGTGTTTCAACCACAGACCTTATTTCCAGATATTTTCCAAAATCCTATGGAGAAATTGCATTGGTTTTTTGTCTTAGGAACCGGAAGGAGTTTACTTCCGGGTTTTAGGACGCGTCACTGCGGCACTCTATGACAAATGGGATTCATCCAATCTGTCCAACTGATGGAAAGTCAGTCACTTGCAAATCAAGAAGCTGTACGAGTGTGTGTTGAACGATCATTAATCTCATTATTGAACATTTTGAATATCAGATCTTGAACATTACATTTTCTTTTTCTTTTTACAAAGGACCCTGAATGCATCACTCATCCGGAAATCTATAGCAGCTTCCACTTCTAGCCATCGTTCTCCCATCCAGCCAAAGGCATCACATCTTTCTGTTGTAATCTTCCCTCCCTCTCTTTCTCATGCTATCCTGAGATAAAACCTCTTTCTCTTAGTCCGAACGTATTCGCCGGAAGATATTCTTTGACTGTTCTCTTCCATCCTTTCTTTCCTTTGTTGCCTTCCCTACTTTCTCGCTCCCTCCATCACACAATCTGAGGTCAGTCAGGCCGACAGCTGCAGCATCAGCATCGCTTCAAAGGGAAGAAGTGAGAGGAACACAATGAAAAAAGAGAGCGCGAAAGACAAATCAAGAATTGAGAAAAGACGGAGAATATTGAATAAAAGAGAGGTGAATAATTAGGTATGGACAAGAGAAGGAATGAAAGGAGGATAAGGTGTGAAGGATGTGAAAATGACTAAAGAAAAGAGACGCTACAGAGGAAGGGTAGTGTAGAAATAGAAGGGAAAGTTGAAGTGAAAGTTGAGAAAGAAGGAAGTGATGGAAGACAAAGACATGGAAGTTCATGTCGGGAGGAGGGAAAGATGGAGATGCAGGAAGATGCTACGAAAAGGGAGAAATGGAAATATGGAAAGAGGAGGAGATGGAGATAAAGATGGTTAGAGAAGAGAAGGATAAGGAGGGGTGGAGGATGTGATGTGATGGGAGTAAAGATAGACGGAGAGGAACAGGAAGAGGGAGAGGAGGAGAATTGCAGTATTTTTATCATTCTGAGTGAGTGGGCTCCATAAAAGTAGGTTACTGTGAGCAGACAAGGAGAGGCTCACACACACACACACACACACACACACACACACACACACACACACAGCTACACGTATCCCCATTTTAGCTCTGATGAAGCAGCTGCAGTATGTGCCTGAATATATGCGTGTGTGTGTGTGTGTGTGTGTGTGTGTTCGTGTGTGTGTGTGTGTGTGTGTGTGTGTGAGCCTGGAGCATGCTCAGTGAGCCACCAGCTAAACTGCTGGTTCCAACATGAAGATACCAAGTTGACTGTCTCCAATCGGATATTGGCGAGAAAGAACAGAGCTGATCTGTCCTAAAAGAGTTCTGGTTCAAACACACTGGATCAGTACTGGTACCAATAACCAACCAATGAGCTGCATCTACTCCGGCATCTAACCAAAAAGCAGTGACTCACAGACCAGGGACCAGGACATTAATCCCGAGTCGTAAATGCAAGAAATTAGTTAGCATTTTAGCACGTCGGCTTCCCTCATTTTCAGACTTTAATGTGATTTTGATATGCAGATTATTGGTGGGTTACTGATGCTACTGACCCCGTGTTTTTGATCAATGCATCACCAGAACCAATGCATCTACTTCATCCATCCAAACACTCATTTAAAAAGACATGGACTCCTTGTAGAGGGAAGGGGGTTTGCTATAATGCTAAATCAGTTCTCTTATCAAGACGTATTCCTGCAGCACTTCATACATGTATGAATCGAAATATGAAGCGGTCATGTCTTGCTTATACCTAGGAAATATTTAACAGCGATTTCTCATTTAAAAGTGTTAGAAGTGCAGAATAGAGGCTGATTCACAGTGGATCAAGATCAAACTAAGAAGGTAAGTATTGACCAAACATCGACATACGGCAAAGGATATATTCAAATTCATAAATTCTACCATTGAAGGTGGTTTTGGTTTTAAGTGTCTCTTAAATAAAGCAAATACTAGTCTGTCTTTAGCTTAGTTGTGATAATGTAAGACAAGTTATGCTACTGTTGTTAAGTTTGTTGGTAGCCAAACGTTAGCTTTGTACTTATGGCAATTTAATTCATAAAATCACAAAAGTAAATACACATGTGTTTGCCACAGAGCTTATTTTCTGTTACCTCCGATAATCCTGTTAAAAAATCCCATTGGCTTTTTGACCAACTCAAACCAGTGAGATGCTAACTTCTGATGATGGCCCAGAAAAACGCGTATTATAAAGAAAAACTTCCCTAGTGAGGTTTGTTAAGCAAGTAGCTTTGTACTTATGGCAATTTCACTCATAAAATCATAAAAGGAAAAACACATTTACTGCTTATTTTCTGACTGTTTTCGAAAAAACCCATAGAGAGGCGAAGTCCCGCCCTTATACTTCCTTATTTCGAAAAATGATGTATTGAAGTCAATGGGGAGAGAAAGATTATCTTTCGATCCCGTTTGAATTGTGCCACGAATTACACATATGATGTTTGTCAATCTTAAGAAATCATTTCCATGTCAAAAAAGTCACAGTTTGTCGTAAAACTGTTGAAATATAAGACTATGAAAAATACGCAACTAGAAAGACTACAGATCCCAGAGTAAGTGATGTCATTAACGTTACACATTACACTCGTGTTACTCACCGAAACCTTGTAAAGCCGGTCCCGCATGCTGGCTCTTAGGAACCGACTAACTCCCCTTGTGTGTATGTACAGCTCTCAACATGCCCAGACTTGGAGTGATTTTCACCTCTTTTAATACTTTTCGCCTCATTCTGAAAGAAAGAAGTGAAATGTGCCAACGTGACGGCCATCTTGGTGTTGGTGACGTGTGGCGTAGTGGGTTGTCCGTAGGTGTTGGGATCAGTGGGTCACAGGTTCAAACCCCACTGCAGTCAGCATGTCGTTGTGTCCCTGAGACACTTCACCCCAAATTGCTCCTGTGGGGATTGTCCACAGTATTGAGTATGTAAGTCGCTTTGGATAAAAGCGTCTAACAAGTAACATGTCATGTAATGTGTGTGAGAACAGAGATGTAGTTCATTGAGCATTTCACACGAAAAAATGTGTTACTTCACAGTTTTACGACACATTTTTATTTTTTTAACTTGCAAAATGATCTGTTAAATTGACAAACATCATATGTGTAATTCGTGGCACAATTCAAACGGGATCGAAAGATAATCTTTCTCTCGCCATTGACTTCAATACATAATTTTTCCGAAATAAGGTCCCATGGAGGTCCCCGGAAGGGGAGGGACTTCGCCTCTCTATTGGCTTTTTGTCCAACTAAACCAGTGAGATACTGGATCATCATAAACAAAACCTTCCCTATCTTTACGAATATATTTCCATATAGAGTCAAATCTTATTAAAACCCAATGGAAGCGTTGTTCACAATGTTATAAAAAGATTTGTCAGACCATGAAAGATATGAAGTCCCGTGAAAGTGCAAGTAGAAAACATTGTATTTAATGAGATTGCACATTAGCAGGTCCTTTTTTCTGCTTATCCTACACTAAGTTAGCGAGTCTGCAAACGTAGCACGGTGGAACAATATAGCTTTGTTGCTTTAACTGCTGCAATTGCATATCAGCAGTTAAAGGTAATTGATTTCCTGCAGAATTGTTGCTGCTGAGCACAGTTTCAGAGGAACTACAATGTTATAAAAAGGTGGAATGAGACATGATGCTGACGTAGCGTAGCGATGTTAATGTCTGGCGTTCAGCTGTAGAGGGTCTCAGCGGTTTCTGGCTTTATTGCATTCACGTCCATAGGGGCTTCTTCAGGGAGAGAAGTCGATGTTTGGGCTTGGTCTACAACCATTTTAGGATAAATATTGGTGGACATTGCATTTATCCTAAAGTAGGGTTCAGCACTTAGTCAAGGGGGCCTCAAAACAATGAGCTATACATGATACGATTGGTCTGTATCATGAAAAGATGCATATCTACAAATTGGACCATTTGAACCAATAAACAAGAATTGTAAGTCCATTAATCCCACCCGCGTTAACTTCATGCCAATAGAAACTCTGATATTATTGTGACACTAAGCTCATAATTTTAAGTATTTACAGAAAGTCTGCTTTAGCTTGGTTTGAACTGTATAGAAGGTCATATCTTGAACACAAACAAAACAACCTTTGAGTGTAGGAAACAAAACAACTTGATTAGATTTAGGAATAGATTGTGTTCTCTTGTTCAAATGGTTCCACATACAACGAATGGTAACAATCATATCCACTGGTGATTATCCACTGCTGTTAGGAGTATAAGCGTTTTCTTGGAAATGTTCTGCAATGTAAAGAGTCCCAGGCCCAAAAAACCCTGAACTACAGGTTGGAGGCTGTGGCTCAGTGGATAGTATGATGGACTTTGAATCAGGGGATAGCAAGTTCGAGTCCACTGCAGTCAGCATGTCGTTGTGTCCCTGAGACACTTCACCCCAAATTGCTCCTGTGGGGATTTTCCACAGTACTGAATGTATGCAAGTCGCTTTGGATAAAAGCGTCTAACAAGTGACATGTAATGTTCAAATAAGCTCTTTTTTAGAGACTGACACCAAGGAAAATGAAGTGTACCAATGATGTTAGAGAGGATGTTACATGTTGCTAAATGTCTTCAGAGGTGCTTGAGAGATGCTAAAACTTGCTTATTAATGAGACGAGTTGAGACTAAGAGATACATTTTGCTACAGCTCCCTTTCATGACTTTAAGATTTAACATAAAAGGTCATTTCTAGCCAAATCCAAATTATAATATCACATATAAACACCGCACTGACGCACCAACATGGAGCACATGGAGCACATGTTCAGACCAACAGGAAGACCAGCCAGAGTCAATGAGATATGATGGAGTGTCAATGGAGCTGCAGTCAGAGGAATCAGCATCCAACACACACTCTCACACACACATGCAGTACTCATGCACACACACACACACACACACACACACACACACACACACACACACACACACACACACACACACACACACACACACACACACACACACACACACACACACAGGTCTGGTGTGTGAAGAGGTGGGCTAACTAACATCCCACAGCGTCCTGCTAGCTCAGCAGCCGTAAAACTGTCAGGAGAACTGATGACCGTCTATTCTGTCTCCTCTCTCTCACACACACACACACACACACACACACACACACACACACACACACACACACACACACACACACACACACACACACACACACACACACTCACACAACATTCACCTTAGCCATAAATCTACTAAACATCCTGGCCTCTCTTGTCACTTGCTGAACACACGTACACACACACACGTACACACACAAATATGCACCAACATATGCTTGTACATTTAACGTAAACTCTGCAGAAGGTAAGGCTCAAATCAAATAGTCCCGTGCAACAGATATTAGTGCTTAAATCAAAGCCGAATTGAATTTTTGAAGCGGTTTCAGGATCTAAAGTATTTGAAATACTGTAGTGGCTGATTTACAATCGATGTGTTCTGACCATGAGTTGTTGGATAATGAAATCCAGAAGGCCAACAGTGACCCATGAACATAAGGTAAATGAACATCGGTCAATTCTACAATATAAGGAGCTTTTCAACAGAGAGCGGTTGCTGTTGTCTCCAGTTTTTAAATCTAAACCCCATGGCATCCGCACCAATAGTAACTACAGCTGGGGTAACGATGCAAGAGCTGTTTTTATAGGTATACGAGAAACATTATTGGGGTGGCTTCAGCTTCAAAGCCTGCTTACAAGTCCCACAAAATAAACAATGGTTATTATATCTACATTATCAAAGCTTGTCATTTTGCTAGCCGTGTCCTCTATTCTATGCCATAACATTATATTTTAAATAATGATTAAAGCAGTCGCTACGTCGGCGTTGCACACTGATGCCCGCCAATTCAAAACTCTAAACATTCACATTTCTGGGACTTTGGCTTTGCATTTGAACACTAAGATCTCACATTTTGAACACTGGTTTAATGCACCGGCAAACACAAACAAACACATCCAAAAGCCCGACAACGACTACACGTCTACAGGTCGTACAGACTTTCCTCAGGTTGTGCTATTAGAATAGAAATGTGAGAATGCAACTAAAACAACGTAAGCCTTTTTTTCAAGGTCAATACTTCGACTTCAGTTGTCGTGTAAACCCAGTTGGTCAGGACGATGGGAGGCTTTTTTCTAACAATTCTTCCTTTAGGCACTTTTACTTGATCCATATTCAATCAGAGCACACATGTAAACAGCATCTTGTTTGAGGATCCACATGTGTGTGAGGCTCGGATCAATTATATCTGATTACATGCAGTTGTGTGAGGCAGAAAAAAGGTCCAAACAACATGTTAAGAGTGTTGGGATGTGACTGGTTTCACTTCCTGAAGTTACTTAGTATTCCTACTTGCATTTAAGGTAAAGATCTGAGTTGTCATACTACATTGCATCTTACTAGTTGTGTTACTGTTACTATTTTAATCTCAAATGTTCTTCTCAGTCACTTTCCTGTGAGCTTCTTCGTCTCACATTTATCTCATGGTTTCTCTTTCCTGTTCGACGTGCTTTCTTTGCTCATCACATCTTTCATTACTTAAATAAAAGCAACTTATCACAAAAAGTCAATAGCTTATATCCTGGATATTGTACTGCCTGCATCTTCGAGCCATGTGTGTGTGTGTGTGTGTGTGTGTGTGTGTGTGTGTGTGTGTGTGTGTGTAAGGTGATTGGCTGATAAATGGCCAGGAAATGAGGAGTTCAGCAGCGAGGAGAAGCAAACACATGACATCAGCAGCTTCTACATTAGTCACCAAATCACATCTGCAGAACGGAGCACTATCCCATTATTTAGTACACTCTCACACACACACACACACACACACACACACACACACACACACAAACCTGCACACGTACAGTATCTAAAAACACAGGCAAGTATATACTGCTCATTTGAAGACACACACTAAACGCTACATCGAAACACATGGAGCCATAGCTATAGGATGATAAGAGTGTGTGTGTGTGTGTGTGTGTGTGTGTGTGTGTGTGTGTAATAGGGGGTGTATTGGGAGACAAGGCTGGTTTTGCTCGTGCTGCTGTGGTGACTCATCAACACAGTGAATCACACAGAGATCTGATTTAGAAACAGACTGCATCCACCTGACTGCTGCTTCCACCGGCACACACACACACACACAAACACACTCACACACACACTTATATGCATATACACACCTACATGGACACATTTATGCACACTCACAGTCAGATGTGTTAAAAATACACTTGAAAACACTCGTCAACATGAACTGATATACAGGAGATAGATTCCATTTTTAAATATCAATCTAGTATTCAACGCACAACACAATCTCAAAAATGATATATATATATATATTGTGGCTTAAAAAGGTTGAACAGAGATCATAAAGGACACTTAGACACTAAACCTACACTACTGATGTTTTATGTAAGGAGCCCTATAGGAGCAGCACAACTATTAGAGGCAAGCAAGAACAAACTGTAACTAATAGACCCTTAAAGAGTTTACTGAAATATAAAACACTCTTCAAATGTGATCATGCCATTAAACAGGCTTTATCAGTGGTTATGAGACTCATAGATGGTAAGAAGAGACCGTTGCACAAGCTAATAGGTTTTGACTCCTACTATGTTGTGAAAGTGAAATAGAAACTTAAAAACAACACCTAGAAGTGAGTAAAACGTAACATTTTGAACACTAAGAAAACAACATTAGAGTTTTGTCAACAAAACGACTTCATTAGATTTAGGGAAAGATTCTTATTTGGGGTAAAATAACGACCTATGTTAGGAAAAAGCTTCGTGCTGTAGTTCCTTTATAGCCCAACATTAGCCACCTTTAGCTTAGCGGTGGTGACGTGAAGTCATGTGACCGTGCTGTAGTTCCTTTATAGCCCAACATTAGCCACCTTTAGCTTAGCGGTGGTGACGTGAAGTCATGTGACCGTGCTGTAATTTCTTTATAGCCCAACATTAGCCAACTTTAGCTTAGCAGTGGTGACGTGAAGTCATGTGACCGTGCTGTAGTTCCTTTATAGCCCAACATTAGCCACCTTTAGCTTAGCGGTGGTGACGTGAAGTCATGTGACCGTGCTGTAGTTCCTTTATAGCCCAACATTAGCCTCCTTTAGCTAAGCGGTGGTGACGTGAAGTCATGTGACCGTGCTGTAGTTCCTTTATAGCCCAACATTAGCCACCTTTAGCTTAGCGGTGGTGACGTGAAGTCATGTGACCGTGCTGTAGTTCCTTTATAGCTCAACATTAGCCTCCTTTAGCTAAGCGGTGGTGACGTGAAGTCATGTGACCGTGCTGTAGTTTCTTTATAGCCCAACATTAGCCACCTTTAGCTTAGCGGTGGTGACGTGAAGTCATGTGACCGTGCTGTAGTTCCTTTATAGCCCAACATTAGCCTCCTTTAGCTAAGCGGTGGTGACGTGAAGTCATGTGACCGTGCTGTAGTTTCTTTATAGCCCAACATTAGCCACCTTTAGCTTAGCGGTGGTGACGTGAAGTCATGTGACCGTGCTGTAGTTCCTTTATAGCTCAACATTAGCCTCCTTTAGCTAAGCGGTGGTGACGTGAAGTCATGTGACCGTGCTGTAGTTTCTTTATAGCCCAACATTAGCCACCTTTAGCTTAGCGGTGGTGACGTGAAGTCATGTGACCGTGCTGTAGTTCCTTTATAGCCCAACATTAGCCTCCTTTAGCTAAGCGGTGGTGACGTGAAGTCATGTGACCGTGCTGTAGTTTCTTTATAGCCCAACATTAGCCACCTTTAGCTTAGCGGTGGTGACGTGAAGTCATGTGACCGTGCTGTAGTTCCTTTATAGCTCAACATTAGCCTCCTTTAGCTAAGCGGTGGTGACGTGAAGTCATGTGACCGTGCTGTAGTTTCTTTATAGCCCAACATTAGCCACCTTTAGCTTAGCGGTGGTGACGTGAAGTCATGTGACCGAGCTGTAGTTCCTTTATAGCCTGAGGTTAGCTTTTTACTTCAGAAATCATGAAGTGGTGTTAATATGTGGAGATTATCCTGCTGAACAAAACGTGTAAGTATCATAAACGTTTGTTATCTGCAATAATCCAAAAGCCAATGGAGAAATCCCATTGGCTTTTTCTGGAGGGAACCAGGGAGACTAAAACCTACTATTGACCCTCTTCTTCAAACCTACATACTCTTTCATTTACACTATTTCCCTTCAAACTCACTGAACTTTACGTGAGTCTAAATCCTTTATAAGTCTCCATATAAACCAATTATTTCACAAGGGGGAAAGCACGGATTCTTGTAATGCTGTGTGTTTATGTTATCTGGCAGGATGTTCAACTGTATTGTCATAAAGTATTTCTACTGTGCTCCCTTTCTGCAAATACAATCCCTCTTAGGATTTACCCGTGTTAAAACTGAGCTGAGAACGAGATAAAGTCGCGCCTCCTTAACAACCTTTAATAAGGAGACGACAGCCGGTTATTCTGCCTCCTTGTCCTCCTTTTAAAAACTAAATCCGTATTACACTGTGGATAAGTCTGCGGCAGAATGGAAGCCTAACTTTAGCTCAACGTCCCTCGATGATTTTGACTTTGGCTTCAAGGGATTTCCACGGGAACTGATCTCCACGAAAAAAACTTTCAATTACCAGGTGAGGCGAGAGCGAGGAGGACCTGCCTGCCTCTCTGGAAGAGATTCAGTGTGTGGTTCAAATAATTAGCCCAATACCAGAGTCCCCTGTCGCCAAATAGTTAATTAAAAGCTCGCCCAGTGTGTGTATACGAGTGTGTGTGGTGTGTGTGTGTGTGTGTGTGTGTGTCCAGAGGATTAAAGACTGTAATTATAATTATGTCCTCTCCTCTCCGTCTCCATTTTTTTTCCACCTTCTCCCTACACATATTATCCTGGTATTTTTACATGCAGACTGATTTCTCTACACACACACACACACACACACACACACACACACACACACACACACACACACACACACACACACACACACACACACACACACACACACACACACACACACACACACACACACACACACCACGCCTGATTCTAAATAGTCACATTAACAGCAGATGAGTCAGGTTTTCTGTCTGAAGGTGACTTCTAGCCGATTCATTTAAATGTATTTTATTTAAAGCTATCAAAACTAAACCAACATTTGCATTAGTTGGATAACTCAGCGCAATGTTTCAATATATATATTTGGATTTACTTATTTAAGAAGGGACAATGCACACTAATCAACATGAGCACCTGAGTCCATCATGTGAATGTGCCAGATTTTGCCTCTACTGTATGTCTAATATTTATTGTATTTCTTTTATACAAATGTATGCCATTGCTTTCTTGGTATGTTTTCGGTTTTGTTTACCTGAAAATAGAGCCTTACAAATATGTACTTAAATCTATTTCCACAGTGTAAACCTCTCACGGAAAAAAACAGCGCATTTTGTAGATGTAACTCTGTGAATAAAGGGGTTTATTTCAACCAAACCAGTGTATGAACAGTGGAAGAGAGAGGGATTGTTGTTGTTGTTGTTGTATCATTCAAGATGTATTGTTGTTGTATTTATTTGGATTAAAAGGGAACTAAAGGTTTAAGAATAATCCTCTCCTGACATTTTGTGAATTTACACGCCTACACACACACATATATTCACTAGCATCCCTGGTTGTTTATAGAACTGCTATCAATGTTGAGTACAGTTTGACAAATATTTATAACTACTCTTCCTTTATCTTCCACCCACCAGAAATATCGTTAGCGACCCATTGATATCACATCATCATAAGAACTGTATTACTGCGTGATAAACCACTGAGGTTAATGCAAAACAGACACAGTATACAAAAATAATGCAATATATCTTATTATGGTAACACTTTAGATTAAGGTACACATATTCACCATCAACCAGTTGTTAACCTGTTGAGCCCCGAGCCTGTTTTCAGGTCTCAGGCTCGAAAATGACATTCCCAGAACAAATGACTATATCTTCACTTCTAAAAGGCGAAAATTAATAATCTTTTTTCTCAAAGCAATGATAAACCTGTGAGTTGGATGTAGAAAAGTCAGAATCAATATAGAATTTTTTTATTTTAAAGTAAATTCAGATTGAACATAGTAACACATTACTTAAAGTGAAAACCACCCTTGAATGATGGGATGGTAGACTAAAAGCTTTAGGAATCCAAACCATAACATATAATAAGTACCCTGTATCAAGATTGATGCAAAACAAGTGACATTTGACCTTTTTAGAGAGGTTTAGAAGAAAAAAACACTTCTGGGGTCATTTGGGTGTATTTGGGTGTATTTGCCGTTTCTCTGGAACCCATTGGTCGATTTTGGTGATTGACATCTCTTTTGAACCGTTAGAGCAAATAGAATCGAAGGGGAATCCTAAATCCACCTACACGTTCCATTGAGGAGTGAGAGTGTTTGCTCAAACCGAAAGCTATGTTACGCTCTGAAAACTGAAAACTAGGCTTATTGCTGATGGATTATCAGAAACCATTTCAAAGTCACACAGACACATTGGATGAACCTATGGATGAACCTATGGATGAACCTATGGATTAACCTTCAGCAGCGTTTTTATCGTTTTAATGCCATTGAACACAACTTTTGATCAGAACAACAGCAAAGGTGAGACTATTTGCCGTTTTGGCTCAGTAAAGCTAGGTTGTGTGATGTCTGGATTTGCTTCCCCTGCCGCGGGTTTTGATCGCTCAGTGGTGATACTTATACCTCTAGAATCTGTGGAATCTCAGCTTTAATCTGATGTCTTGTTTGTGCAGATCCGATAAGTAATAAAGTATTTCTTCCGTGAGTTCTGTGCTAGTGCTCATTTAGACGCTTCTTGTGAGACTTGTGTTTTGTTTCGGTAAAAATGGTTCGTATCGTCAGTTAGCTGAGTTTCTTCCCGTTAAGTGGGTATGACACATTCATAGGTTGTTAAATGTTAAGAAGCCCTGAGACACAGTTTCGTGAAAAAAAAGCCTGCAGCCCCCGCCCGGGCTTAACAGGTAAGTGTTATGGGAGAATTACTATTCTTGTGGTACTACTGCCTTATTAGGCCCATATTGAGCATATTAACACCCAAACTCATGTACAACAACTTCCTTACTTACAATAAATAAGCACTAATTAGAGGGTTATTGAGGACACACTCTGGCCTAGTTGTAGAATATGGTCATGTAGAATAAGTGTTTTATACTGACTAATAAAGAGCCAATATACTGCTAATATGCATGTTAATTAACAACTAGTTGATGGTGAATATGTGTACCTTAAAATAAAGTGTTACCATTATTATCTATATATTTTACTTCCCTTTGTGACTGTAGTGAATGATTTCTTCCTCTTAATGTACCACGCGGAGCGATCTACACCCTGTGATTGGTCGAGGACCGAGACAGATTTAATGACATCGACGTTTCGTCCTCTCCGGTTCAAACAGACGATCTCTGACCCCTGAGATCTGAGGCTGTGTTGACCTGCTGACCCCGGCTAATGTAGGAGTCTGCTGATGGACTCAGATAAGAGACGAAGCACTCGCTAAGACTGAGGAGTTCACTTAGCTTTTCTCACATCGTTTCTTTACGTAGAAAGTAGTGATCAAATGTCTGTAAACACTTATCCACCTTCTGGATTTGTAGTGTTTTAATATTTCGTCTCAATGCTCAGAAACCGTTGTCTTTAGTGTGTTGGTTATTTGAAATATTGTCAGACGTAGAGGAATATTATATCTGTTTAGATGAACTACAGGTGATTATGCCAAATGACACATCAAATAAGTCTGACAGAAAATTTAAGTGAGTTTTAAGAACAGAAAAGCTACCTTCCTTTATTATTCCGTCTCAGTTTGGTCTTATCAAACATTATTAGATAAATGCACTTATTCTTACAGTAGGTGCAATGATAAAGATGTTCAAAATGTATTTTTTTCTGTAATTTCGCCATTTCTACCTCCTTAAGTAGATTTGCTCTTCTCAAGAACTCAATTGTGATTTATTTTAGCTTGAGCCTAAATTCTTTAAAGGGGACCTATCATGCAAAAAGCACTTTTTGATGTCCTTTATACATAAATATGTGTCCCCGGTGTGTCGGGGAACTCACGCAGCGTCAGAAAATAAAACCCTCTCTCTTTTCCTCCGTACCCAAATCTCTAAAAACGGGGGAACAACGGAGCTGATCCAGATTTGCGTCCGATATGACGTAATATCTGAAATGTGGACCCACGGGCCTATCAGAAACGTTGCTATCAGAAACAATACCCGACTGTTTTGGACGTAATATGGTCGGTGTTTACATTAGCATCGCTAACACTCAGAGCTAACCTGTACTGGAGAGCATGTGTGTGAAGAAGCAGGAAATAAAAAGGAACTCACCTTGTGGTATAACCGACAAGAGAGAAAGCCTTTGAGCTCCATACTGTTTCAGAAAGAATCCTTGATAATCCATGATATGGCGTTTCATCACGGCAGTATTTAGTTTAGACAGTAGCTGCCGGGTCCCGCATGAGCTCAGCCCCCTCCTTTTTTTGTTTATCCATTTTTTTTTTTAAAGCTTTATACCCCAAATCAGCACTTTTGAAACAGGACGTGTTTCTCAGTCTCAGTTTGGTCTTATTAAATATTATTAGATAAATGCACATATTCTTACATTAGGTGCCTTCAAAAAATGGTAAGCATATATATTTTTCTTATTCTGTCATTCTTACGATTTCTGCCTCCTTGATTTCATTTTCTCTTATAAAGAAAAACACTGTGATTTATTTTTTCTTGAGCCTAAATTCATTAAAACACAATACTCAAGTGGATAGCTCTTCACCATGGAATGTATGAGAGATATTAATAACAAAAATGCTGTATTTTTGAGTAAAAAAGACATCACCCTGAGGTTTATATCAAAGACTTTGTGCAGTGAGAGTGGCCAAACTATGACTTTTAAAAGAACGCTTGAGTTATTTGATGTCCTCTACAAATCAGTCTTTTAACTAGTAATGAACTAATAGACCTTTTCTGAGCTGATACATGAACGGACAAAGAGTCAGGGTTTCAGTTTGAGCTGAGAAGCTGCTTTGTGTTGAGGCGGCAGA
This sequence comes from Dissostichus eleginoides, assembly GCA_031216635.1. Classification (NCBI taxonomy): domain Eukaryota; kingdom Metazoa; phylum Chordata; class Actinopteri; order Perciformes; family Nototheniidae; genus Dissostichus; species Dissostichus eleginoides. Next base: position 35,655,954 of record CM062266.1, on the reverse strand, counting down.
GGTCAGACGGACATTTGTTTGACTGCGGGTCAGCAGCTGGGGTCGGGGGGGAGGAGATGACTAACATCCTCCTCCTCCTCTTCTTCATCCCTTTTCTCTTTCAGCCTCCCTCCTACATCTGACTGCACTGATTGAGATACATTGCAGATCAATCAAAGCACACTAAGGTCACACTTATAGTAGAGAGATCTGAATCAAATAAGTTCAATAAGGGTAAATACAATATTCCCTATGTGTTTATGACTGGGTGGGAAATCTTCGGACAGCATATTAAATGACAAAACACCTCTTAATATCCAAAATATTCTCTTATTCAAGGTTAGCATCTCGTGACGACCTACCAATTAATCAATTAAGTAGCAAATGCCAAAGTCTTCCCATTGCTTGTTATTGAAAGATATCAGATTTACAATTATACTGTAGAACATTAAGATAAGGAGTTCTAGTCTTTTCTGTAACCTTCAGCTTAATTACAAACCATGGATGTCAAGAACATCCTAGTAAGGTCACTTTTAGTTTTGTTTGCGATCAGCAATCCTCTAAATTGGATATCGATTTTCTGTTGATTAACTAAACGTTTAATTAGCTAATTGTTCAAGCTCTTAAATGCCTATTGGAGTGATCACATGAGTAATTAAAGTCTGTAGCACATATAATTCACTTTCAGGTTTTACAGATGTTATCCAAGAGAAACACCAATACTGCAGAGTTTAACTAAAAGCCCAAATCGGCCCTTTGTATTGGCCGAGCGACACATTGGTGTAACGCCATCACACACCATAAAACTCACTCTTCTCTACCTAATTAAAGTGTCATGTCACTTATCTATCTGTCCCTCTTGCTCCGTCAGCGCTGCACTCTCCTGCTCTCAGTTATCCACTCATCCTCCTCATCCTCCTCAGCCTCGTTGCCTCCGGGGGCCGTGTGACGGACAGCTGACCCGAGGTCCCGCCCTCTCAAAGTGACAGGACCAATCACTGAGGGGATGTCAGGCTGACTGGACTCTCAGCCACTGGACGGTTAGATTAGGAAACCATTGCTTTTTCCTCACACGTTCTCAAAATGTAAGGTTAATGAGAACTTTTAATTTCAGTATGACTTGAGGCTTTCACATACCGAACGCAGCTTCTTAAAGTAGTAGCTATTGGCATCTGTATTACTTTAATCCTACTACTATTGGAACTGTTTTTTTGTCGTTTCTTAAACATAGAGGCCATTCCAACAACAAGTAAACCATCTGTTTTTTGGCGGATGCTGAGGCTGCAGGCAGACTGGACTCTGGACGGTTAGATTAGGAAACCATCACATTTTTCCTCGCACCTTTTCAAAATGTAAGGTTAATGAGAAGAAGAACTTTTAATGTCAGGACTTGTGCAGCATGACTTGAGGCTTTCTCATACCGATAGCAGTATCATGAACACCTCCATGACTACGTGATTTGCACAATACCATATTATTTTATTAATCTCTTTATTTATGCTACACAAGAGTACTCAAGAAAATAGTTCCCTACCTCGCAGCCATCATTAGCTTCAGAAAAATGTATGTTTGAAGAAGCTGATAGTATCTGTATGTCGTTATTCCAATACTATTGGTACCAGTAATACACATTTTCCAAAAACATCAGTGTTTTCTTGCATCTTCTGAAAATTAAAGGTGAATGAGAAGAAGGTTTCAGTACTTGTGCAATAAGGCTTTCAGATACTGATAAATGTATTGTATATTTTGATCCGAAACAGCTTACATTAGCATCGGCAAGTACCTGATATGCACCTTTCAGGTACAACGTTATGGTAAATGGACTGCGTTTACATAATACTTTTCCAGTCTTTGCAACCCCTCAAATACGGCTACAACGACCCAAAACATTCCCATTAGGAGAAAAGTGCTGCAACTTCAGAAACAATACATCTGCCAAAACACTTGCAGAGCATTGACTAAAAGCGCCGCATAAACGAAACGCTGCAAGAAGCTCAAAACACAACGGAGACCAGGGGACACTAAAAAGTGACGCAATATTTGATGGGCTTATTTTAACAATTTGATCACATGATTCGTCGAATATTGTTGCAGATCTGCTGTAAGCTAGCTAGCTAGTAGCTAACCTAGTCATTTCAGATATACTGACAAACACTGACAGTTATGAGACAGGCTAACTCTGCCAACAGAGACAGTTGTTAAAGCACCATCAGAAACATCGAACGTAGATATAGAAGCAGGCACAGATAGATAGGTAAGGTTCCCAGAATCAGTCCTGTCTCAATATGTAACCACTCAAAGGGATTATGGGTAATGGAGAGAGAAGCTAATAGCAGCTGCAAAACCAAACCTATAGCTTCAATTTAGCTTCCGATAAAAGGCGAGCTTTCACACACACACAAATGAATATGCATACATTACACAAACACACCAAATGCCAAGAACACACAAGAGCAGCAATCACACCTAAACACACACATTCTGTAGCGTACACACACACACACACGTTCAGATGCCGGCACTTGGCCTGTGTTTCTGGGCTGCAGGGGGGAGGAAACCAGCTCAGATCAAACACACCGAGCCTGTCACTACTCCTTCATCCCTCCCTCTTCCACTGCATATTCCTCTCTGGATATATCTCTCTCTGCTCCGATCTGCTCTCCACACTGCAGTCGGAAGAGTAAAATGGAGGTGGAGGAAGAGGAGGAAGAGGAAGAGGAGGAGGAGGAGGACTATATATATATTTTTATATTTTCGCTCTGTACATCTTCCCTTCCTGTCCTTACACAACCCTTCCCACCCCTCAAACACACACTCACACACTCCTCTATGTGAAACCTTGAATAATGTTCTATTGCAGCTCAATTACAATAATTACAATCATTAAGGTGATCATTTCCCTACACCACCATTCATTACTATGACAAAATAACTATTAGAAGCAGGGGGTGGGGGATGGGGGGGGGTCGTGTTCCTCCCTGCACCAAAGAAATCTTCTTCCTTATACATCCAGTCAGCAGAATTAGCATGTGTAGGTTCAAATGCTTCGCTTTGTTACGAAACCTAAATCGGTGCTAATTCTGAAACTAGCTTTACTAAGGTTGTAACTAACCACAAGTTCGTTTTGATCGTGGATTTTTTCTGCAGAAACGTAGGGTATAAAAATACCAAAAAATGCCAAGCTTGCCTTTTGCTTGTTTTGACTCACCAACACTCCAAAACCAAAAGATTACGACAACTTATCCTCACAATGACCTTGCTCGAAACATGCTTTTAACTACTGATCGATCAAACTAGACGATCAATTAAATAGATTTGGTATTGTTTCGTTACAACACGCATTACGAACCGAGAAGAAGGAGAGTAATCTGTAGAAATGACCACTTGAAGAAACAATAACAGTCAGTCGAGCATCCGTTATCTTTGAACTGTGGAGAGCTTCGTAATAAGAGCTTTGTTCTGAATTTACTTTTGATGGAAACCTACGGCCGTGTGTCCAGAACGAAGCACCGTTTATAATCTACATTTAGGTACCATGTGATTAAAATAGGTTTGTTTCAGACACATGTATTTAGTTATCTAGATATTAAAACTGATGGACAGTTATCTTGTGTCAAGCATTATTGTACAATTTGTCGTAAACTTGCAAAAAACACCAGTTACGTGTGAAATGTAAAATATTTAGAATTTCTAAGAAATAAAAAAGGCAGCTAGCTGAGATTACCATTTTCCTTTATATAGCAGTCAGTATTTCAATTTGTCCTTTATACATTGAACTTGTTATTGTCGTGGTCGCTGAGGATTAAGCAATACGTGACAAATATGTAATAAAAATGGTTAATTTGTGCATGTCTAACATTAACAATAAAACGTTGTTAATACTCTTATACACACTTTACACTGCTCCGAACCCACTGTATGAAGAACATGGACAGTGCCATGACATTAAATACAAAACCTAAACCCATTTAGGGATTAAAATAAAAAAATTAAAATTAAATCTTCTTAATTCAAGCCCTACAACCTTATCTTAAACCCTGTGTTGGTGTCAAACTACTTCCTGTGTGTTTGTATCTCCTCCCTCTGACTGTAGAAGTGGACGTCCTCTCAGTTTGGAGCATGGAGCACATAAATAAACATTTTAGGACATGATGTACCTTTCACGAACACTCTGTCCGTTCCATCTTCCCTGTCTCTCTGCACTACCGAACACTCAAAATAAATAAAGGAAAGGTTTGTCCAGCCGGAAGCTTTTATCTGTTTCAGAGTCCAACAAAATGGATCTGAGAAAGTGCTCGTTTACCCAAAACCAAAAACTGACCACCTTCACAAACTGAACACAGAATCCAGTGGGAATATGAAGTAAGCCATGAATTCCTACTGAGACTACGAATACAGAAAATCGTCGAAATACAGAGACTAGTCCAAATCCAGTCTTTAACAACATAGCATGGACTAGTCCAATATCCAAATTGAAGGGGGGCACAAGTAGAGAAGATATCCCGGCCTACACATTTTATTCTACAGACTAAACTAAATGTATTGTTTGCTACAGATCCTCTTAAAAATGACATCATAATCATTTAACATATTTTCAGTGATTGTGAGAATTATACTTTCAATATTGTGAATCAAATCGCAATATCAGTCAAAATATCTGCATTTTCTATTTATTCCAAATCCTGACAAAAGCTGCTTGACAAATTTTGATGTTTTCAAAATTGTGCAGGTGCACTGATAAAATGTTGAACAAAAAGATTAAGAAAATGCACAAACACTGAACTACCCCCTGTCTTTTTAAAATGGTTGAGTCCCAAATGAGAGGACACCTGCTTCATTACGCCTGAGAGGAAACCATTTTAGTGAAAGCGGGGGTGTTGATTTAGAGAGGCTCAATCTCCCGTATGTGTGTTAAACCCCTCCCCGGTGGTATTTAGATATCAATCCTGCCCTAAGGTTACTTTATTGTGTGTGTGTGTGTGTGTGTGTGTGTATATGCATGTATGTGTCTATTCAAGTGTATGCGCGCTTTGTGCGGAAAATGTACATGTGCTTTTGGCTGAATGGAGTATATACGTGTGTGTGTGTGTGTGTGTGTGTGTGTGTGT
>CM062266.1:35580867-35648367 GCA_031216635.1 Dissostichus eleginoides | reverse complement strand
ACCAGTCTATCTCCATTATGGTGGATTGATTAAACGTGTGGATTTTCTACCGTTAATGGTTTGATCTCAGCAGATAAATCGTTAAATACTTGCAGCCAAAACTGATATTATTCAGATTTGTTTGATTATGTATATATCTGTGATCAGTTTGTCTACCTCTCTCCATCACAGGCTAGCAGACAGAGTGTACAGAACGCAGCCTGGAAAGTGTGAAGCCCACCCAGGACAGATGGAGGGAGGACAGGTGTCTCTTGACTCTATGCTCACGGATTTGAATTTCACACACACAGACTTTCCCATGGTCCAAACTAAAATCTACTTGTGTCATTCTTTGGATATCACTTAAGATAAATACATCTTGTGGACGGACTCTAGTTATCCTGATATTAATTCAGGGATCAAATGTGATGGTTTCTATCATGTTCTCGTCCACCTCCATTACAGGTTGGACTGTCCTTCTTCTAAATAAATATATACCTTTTCGTGCTGCACTTGCTTCTGCAATATGTATATCTCTTAATATTCACACCGCAGTAGAGGATAGAAACGCGTGTCAATTAACTTTTGCTCATTTTCAAAGAAGTCTATCCTTTGTTATAATATATATATATATGTGTGTATATGTGTATATAAAAAAGATTTTTTTAAATGTCTGGACAGGTTTAGTAAAAAAGAAGTAAAAGTGGAAACCATGTCGTCAGCAGGACATCACGAGCTATACGAAAAGGGCCGAGTGACACGAGTTGAATTTGGAAAGTTTGTCTCAAATCTTCATGTGTTTAAAGTGCATATTTGTAAGCGCAGGATAGAGATCCACAACTTAAACATGTCATTTGTAAATTGAGAGAAATGCTTTTGATGTAGTTGTAAGCCACTTAAACGTTTACACAGATTGTTTGCAGACCTGTTTTGTATTTGCAAAATTTGTTTTTCCATCTTTTATTGCTTTTTGGAAGATGTTTGAAATTTCCAGACTACACATTTGCACACGGACTGTCGATCTGTCCACACAAATAATATTGAGACACATCTATCTTCATACATCTTGGAAATACTATGTCCCCAAGCAACATAATAAGCCTAAACAACACAAAACATGATGGATTCAAACTGTTTTTCTGGCTAAACAAGAGGAAATGGATTTAAAGCCAGACCGCTTATTCCAATTTCTAAAGACTGACCTGTCCTGACAATAAAAGCCTCTGTTTCCACTGCAGGAAGAGCCACAGACCGCCCATATATGGTCAGAGAGCGAGAGAGAGAGAGAGAGAGAGAGAGAGAGAGAGAGAGAGAGAGAGAGAGAGAGAGAGACAGAGACAGAGAGCAGAGAGAGAGAGAGCGAGAGAGAAGAGAGAAGAAGCAGAGAGAGAGAGAGAAAGAGAGAGGGAGGGAGAGACAGAGAGAGAGAAGAGAGAGAGAAGAGAGAGAGAGAGGAGAGAGAGAGACAGAGAGAGCGAGAGAGAGAGAGAGAGAGAAAGATAGAGAGAGAGAGAGAGAGACAGAGAGAGATAGAGACAGAGACAGAGAGACAGAGACAGAGAGACAGAGAGAGCGAGAGAGGAGAGAGAGAGACAGAGAGAGAGAGAGAGACAGAGAGAGAGAGAGAGGAGAGAGAGAGACAGAGAGAGAGAGAGAGACAGAGAGAGAGAGAGAGAGAGACAGAGAGAGAGACTAATTTCCTCTACCTTCTGGTTGCATGGTGCTTAAGCCTTCATAATGCTGACATTAGCACTCAGTACCGACTACACACACACACACTGACATACACACACACACACACACACACACACACACACACACACACACACACACACACACACACACAGACACCAACACAAACAGGTCAATAGCAAAATGATGTATTCAGGATGCATCTTAATCAGCATCACTGTGATTGTGATTGCTGGTGTCATGACAACCGCCATCATCCACAACATGGTGTTTTCTCTCCGTCAGGTGAGCCTGAGGCCAGCAGCGAACTCACATCGTGTATTATTTCATGTAGCAAACAACAAACATACACACACACACACACACCACACACACACACACACACACACACACGTTTTCCTTATCTGTCACTGAACATTTTACCAGCAGCAATTTTTTTTTTTTGTCTAGCACTTCTGAAAAACTCCGAAATATATAATGTCCCCTTAATCTCTGACAACTTGGGAAAAGCTTTTAAAACAATTAAATGTCTTAATATAAGGAACACAAATCTGCCGTGGTCGGAGAAGTCACCAAAAGTCTAAATATACTCTGTTAAAAGTAAAAAATATAAATAAAATCACAGTATGAACAGTAGGAGCATACTGTATACAAAGTACTTGGATCAAAATATACTTTAACGACTACCTAAAATGGAGATTAGCCTATGTCAGAATAATCTATATTTTACACTGGACTATAATTAATGATGCATCAGAGTCACTTTAATGTTGCAGCTTGTAAAGATGGCGCTAATCTGCATTGCTTGATATACTTAATAATTAAAACACTACTTATGAGATCACAAATTATTACTTTAAACTTAGTGTAATTGGCAACTAGTGGAGTAGAAGTATACAGTTAGATCAAATGGAAATATTTAAGTAAATACTATGTCGAAACATTGTAAAAAAACGACACAGTCTATGTGCCCTCCAATGGTGCAACCAATAGATCTGAGCCACCAGACTTTTGGACATGCTTGTACTGATAAATGTGCCGATATTTACACTTTATAGATCTGTGTTTTCTGTATAATTTTTAGTATGTAATGTTTGTTGATCGTTATGTGCCTCGAGCCGACAGACGGAAATTAGCTAAAAGCAAATATCTGTCATTAATCATCTTCTTGAGAATAATGTGTTTAGACACCGTGACCTGACCCCGTTTATACCTGACACCAACCTGTATTAGACAGATGCTCATCTCATTCCCTGTATTTTCTCAAACACGTGTAACACATGCACCGTCTCACAAGAGGCATTGAATAAGAGTGTCAGCTAAATCATATGTAATGAAATACAATCGAATGCGGAGTAAAAAGTACATTTTCCTCCGAAATATATTGGAATAGAAATATAACATGGAAATATTCGGGTAAAGTGTAAGGGCCTCAAACATGTATACTTGAGTACTTAGTTACATTCAACCACCATTTCTTTACCTTTAGCCTCTATAAGGAAGTCGATGTATCATGTTTTTGCAAACACATCATGTAACATCTCCCAACATTGCAAAACACAACACTGCATGAAGAGCTGAGACACACCACACAATGCATGAAATGAAAAATTAAAATCACCACACCAAACACAAACACACTTCTCCACTATAGGCCACACCTCACACACACTCATGCACACACGCACACACACGCACAGACACACATGCGCACACACAGGCACACACACACGGTTGTCTTCGCTATTATATGCATTAATATTTGCTATAGGGGCATGAAACCTGAATTTCCAGCATACACCGTTTTTTTAAACACTTCATGCAACATCTCACAACGTTTCTACAAGTCGCCTCGAATAAACGTGTCAGCTAAATGGCATTTAACGTAATTAATCTGGATTAATACTAATAATTAAGTAACTTTTATCAAATACATGTGAAGAAGAAACTACATTTCCCTCTGAAATTCAGTGAAGCATAAAAAACTGAACGAGCCTCACAAATGTACTTGAGTACTCACACACTTACATTCAACCACCAATTACTTATACATACATTTTTGCAAACACATCATGTAACATCTCACAACACTGCAGAACACAACACTGCAGAACAGAAAAAAGAAAAATACATTACATAAAATGCAAACACACCACAACAAACACAACTTCCACCCTGCAGGAGTTGGATAATCCACAGCTCTCCACTAGGCCACACCTCACACACACTCAAGCACACACACACACTCAAGCATACACACACACACACACACACACACACACACACACACACACACACACACACACACACACACACACACACACACACACACACACACAGGTACCTTGTCTCGTGAGTGTTTCTCTTATGAAAGGATATGGCCATTCGGTGATCTTTTTGGCGTACTTCCTGATCAGGTTGTCTTCGCTGAAGAGGAAGAGGGAGCGGTTGACCGTAAGGCAGCTCTGCCGGACGGGGATCGGGTTGTACAGAGCCATGGTCCGGGCTCTCTGGGCCATCGACTGCTTGTACACCCGCTGCCCTGCGGGGGGCCCCCCTTGCCTGCTTCCACCGCGACCGGGCCCCCCTTGTCCGCCGGCACCCCCGCCACCGCCACCACCACCTCCTCCTCCTCCTCCTCCTCCATACCTGTTGGGAAGCTCGTCTCCAAAACGCGCCATTCTGCAGACACCAAACGCCAGAGGTTAGGAAGGAGCCGGGGGGGAACCTCAGAGTGACACCTCCACATGCCACCACCCCATCATCTCCAAACACACATGCAGAATGGAGTCCTGATAGCTCGTTTCCTGCTCCTCTTATCTATAGCTATCTGTTCTGAGTCTCCTTCCCCAAGATCTTCAGCGCCGAGAAGATACCTCCATTTGTGAGTGGAGAGGAAAGGGGGGGGGGAGGAGGATGGGAGAGAGTATGGAGGGGGGGGTGAGAAAGAGAGAGGGAAAGGTGTCTCTATCGTGTGTTTGGAATATGAATGTGTGTTTATGTAATTTCTGAGGAGGCAGAAAAATGAACACGATGGTTTTTTTGGGGGGCAAAAATGTTCTTGTCTTGTCAGCGTTTCCTCTCCGTCGAAAATGTTATATTTTTCTGTCGGGAAAAACCTCTCTCCAAGATATTTGGTTGCATCTCAACAGGAAAACACCTTTAAATCATGCGATAAGGAAGCATAGCTTTCAGTAAATATTGCTCTCATCCCCACTGCCCCCCTACAGCTGGAGACTGCGTCTTTTTCCCTCTCAACCAGCCTAGTGCATCTTGACAGGATCTGCAGTTTTCTCCTCCCCAGGTCCCCCTTTTTTTTCCCCTGCGAGATAAAAATAGAAATATATAAGAGCAAAATCTTTAATAATTCATTTTTTCGTGTGCCGTATATCCGCACTGTTAGCTGAGGCAGATCTCCCCTCTCACTGCCACGCCGCGCGGGTTACACGCCAACAGAGGGGGGCTTCCCCAAAATCCGAGCCTGGTGACATTTGTTGATATTTGGTGATGGACGGTGCGGCATCCCCCCCTTCCTCCTCCACCTTCCTCTTCCTCTTCCTCTCCCTCCTCCTCCTCACCAAGGCGTCGGTCACTGATTTTGGGCGTGATTGCGCGCACTTGGAGACGAAAATACACCTTGAATCTACCAATATATGTATCTCTTGCTAACTTTCCCTCCCTCCAAAAAAAAGAAATGTTGATGAAATAAAAAAATTATCTATAATCCAAGGTTGGGAGAAGAAGATGAAGAAGAAGAATCCCGCACGAGTAGGATCCGGAGGAGCAGCAAAAGACCACTGGGGGAGGCAGCACCATCACCACCATCAATTCTGGCTCGCGAAATAAAACGGCGGCGGTGTGTTGGAGCTCGCATCTTCTCCGCCTGCGGGAAACCGTGCACCTTCCCCGCCCAAAAGCATCAGCAGCATCGCCCCCGAAGAACCAGAGAGAGGCTTCAGCAAGTCCAGCTTCTCCTGCTCTCTCTAAAGCTCCCTGTTTTTCTTCCCTCGACCCCCCAGGGGGACGTGAACCAACACGCAGTGGGTCCGGAGGCTGTGTATTCCCAGACTGGGAAACGAAAGAAAAACCCGACGATAGGAGAGCTTTTTTTTTCCTCTCTCCGGGCTCTCGTGCGTTCAGTCAGCCGTCGGGGGTGAGCCGCGCGCGCTGAGCATCTGATCAGTCTGACGGGAACCGAGCGACGCGCGCACATCCGTGGCCAAGCCTTGCAGCGCGCGACGCACGGCGCCTCGCGGGTGCCTCCCCCTCTCCAACCCACTCCTCAAAGCTCACCGCGGTGATGTTTGAGTTGGATAGGTGAGGAGCGGCGGGTAGAATCAGTGACTCTTCGTCTTAAAACTCTACCAACCTTTGATTGTTGTGGACATTCAATTTATTTTGACTTCATCCACTCACTCAAAAACAAAATTCACGGGGAAATGAGCCAGATGTTGTCCTCTGTTCTCTCTGTACTGCTTTCACTGGTCGCTATCTTCTTGCTTTGTATTTTTTTTCTATCTGTGTGTGTGTACTGTATTGTGAGCCTCTGTGTTTCTTATGATTTTACTTACTTTTTATTTATTTCATATCAAAATCCTTTTTTAATGTTGACATTGCAACAGCTTGGCTAACTTAATTGCATTATGTGAACTGTCCCTGTTTAATAAACTGTTGTTTTGATAATAATAAATACAAAATAACAAAGAAAATAAAGCACAATCGCGCCTATAAATCAGTGACTATTCTTGGTCTGAGGAAGCGGATGAGGTGCACCACCAACCCTTAAAAACCATCACCAAATATCACCAAATACCCCCTCGTTGGCTGTGAAGGTGGCAACATGCTTCCATCTGATCAGAAGCCAAAACACATCAGATGTATTAACCTGAGTTCCTTATTGTCTGGTTATCCGGCCTGATACGTTGTGATGTCCTCACCCATCAGAAGGCCTGAATGGACCTGGTCTCCACTGATGTTTGATGTGAGCTGGACTCAGCTGATGGTTTAGTGAGAGGAGACGCTGATAGGACTATAACGTTGGCCCAGAGTCAGAAGCACCAACAGCACTCTCCTATTAACCCGTCACTAAATGAGCAAGGGAAGCAGAAGGCTTGCCATGAGGGGAGGGGGGGACGGGTCGTACAGAGGACACTGCAAATCAAAATGTTTAAACTAACATGTATATTGTGTGTGATTGATGTTGTGTCCTAGTGTTAAATGTTGTCATGCGAGTTCGATGTGTTTGACTTTTTGTTTGTCTTTGTAAAGCGCCTTTGAGCACTTGTTAAATACAACTTAGATTATTATTTGAAAACTGCACATCTATTTCACTTCAATCCAGTTCGAGTGTACATACTTATACTCATATTTTTAGTAACTTGAGTAGAGTAACTTAGAATAACTAGTATTTATTTAGTTAGTTTTTAAAATAGTTATTAGATATATATATCTTCTTACTCTGTGGATGTTTGCATCATTATACACCAAAGCACTTTCCTTGTATGTTTACTCGACAATAAACCTGCTTCTGATTCTAAAATGTGGATTACTTTATGGTGAAACAATGATTCCTAAAATATGATTTATTTGGGATGTTAGCGGATCTTCTCAGCAAAACAAGAGTTGTGTTATTTCAGGACATTTTGGAGAGTGTTCATGTATGATTCTTTTCAGATCAATAGTTCCATTTCCCCTCCTTGTATCTCCAATCTGACGGGACAGGCTGTTATGTAACCCGGTCTGAAGCCACATTTAACAACAAAATCTGCTGAAATGGGATTCCTTTGGTGAAATAAAAACTGCCTTTTATTCGGCTTGATTTTGAGTAGATTTTTCTCCATAAAAAAAAGGATGTTGCCAATAAGTTGGACCATGGTTGCATCCGTGCAGCCAGGAGAGAGTTTGGGGAGTTTGAGGACGTACTGTTATTTTGAGGACGATTTGAAAGCGTTTTTTTTAATCTCCCTTCATTCCTCCCTTCCACTCCAAGCCGTCTGTCAGTCTGGCGCTGGCTTCTGAGTCGTCTTTGATGCGGTTCAGCAAGCTGTGTGCATGGGCTAAACCCGGCAAGCTGTCACTCTCCAGAGCCGCCAAATGAAGGTGGAAATATGGAGAGGAGAGCAACACAAAAAACACAAACACACACTGGACAGAGAATCCCTTTCAAATGGGCTCTTTGAGGTATTCTTAACCGTTACATAATGAAAATATGAACGAACAATGAGTTAAAAACAGAGATGGCACAAGTACACACATCCTTTACTCAAGTAGAAGTACAGATACTCGTGTTTAAATATACTCTGGTAAAAGTAGAAGCACTGACTAAACTTCTTTACTCAAGTAAAAGTAAAGAAGTATGGGCTTTGAAATGTCCTTCAGTAAAAAGTACCCATAACTACCAGCTGTTTTAAAGAGTACCTGACCTCCCTTTATATTAATAGAACAATAATGTCATTGTTAGCTAATGAATGTTTCCATGCTGAACAACGGCAACATGACAACGTTTCATTGGTCCCTCTTCTTTAGAGAAGACCAGGAAATGATGGATACACGGATCGTGTTCAAATCAATAGGCACGCAATTACTCTAAATAATAATGATCACGCCACCAAACACACATTCAGACTAAAGGAACCAGCCTGTTTGGAACATGGAAGAAGTAGAAAGTTCAGGTATTTGGGTTCAACATGTAAGAAGTAGAAAGTACAGGTATTTGGGTTCAAAATGTAAGAAGTAGAAAGTACAGGTATTTGTGTTCAAAATGTAAGAAGTCAAAGTAAAAAGTCGTCAGAAAAATAAGTAGTGGAGTAAAGTACTGATACCAGAGACATGTACTTAAAGGTCCCATGTCATGGCCATTTCTACTGATCATAATTCCATTGTTGAGGTTTACTAAAATACATGTATATTGTACAATTTTCCAAACTCACATTGGTTTCTCATACAGCATCTCTGTATAGTATGTGTATTCACTCTCTGTCCTAAACGGCTTGTTGGAGCTCCTCCCCCCCCCCCCCTGTGAGCCCAGTGGCCGTCTGCGAGACAGCGAGACACAGCAAAACCCAGCCCGAAACACACACCCGCAGCCTGGCTGGGAGTTTGTGTGTGTGCCCAGGCTGAGTTCCGCGGTGTCTCGCTATCTCGCCGACCCCAAACCAGTGAGCCAGCTCACAGTGTCCCGCTCCTCGCAGCAGCGAGCCTCGCAACGTCCCGCCGAGTGTGTGTGTGTGAGGAAGTCCGCGGATTGGTCCAAACGTAACGGCTCTGTGGAAGTTACGTTCATAACACACAAGGGGACGGGTAATAACCAGAAAAGCATGACATGGGACCTTTAAGTGCAGTAACAAAGTATTTGTACTCCACTACTTCCCACCTCTGGTTCAAACACCAACTTTAGTCGCTTTGTCGCTGTCCATGGTGCTGAAACAGATACTGACATGTTTCCAAGGTTTTATGGCGCTTTCCAAAGTGCTGAAACCAGAGTAGAAAAGCTTCACCTGGCTTTGGAAAGATTGCCTTCAATGTGCATCAGGGTGGGTTAGTTACTGTACCTCCATCTGCTAAATACTGAGAAGTGTTTGTGATTTCTGCTCGCTGTTTGCCTCTCTCTCTTTGGCAGGTATTCAGAGGTCTGAGTGTGTTCTGTGGGAGACTGAAAGCGGGACATATGGTGGCTATGGGAAGGATCTGAAGGCAAACTGTGTAGAAGTGGAAGAAAAAGACTCGCAAAACTTCATTAAAGGGGATAACCTGACGCTGTGCAACATGCATGTTGACAATATTATGGCTTCTATTACATACACTTGAAGACGTTTACATTTTAGATTGTTTATTTCTAGTCTTTCAATTTCTCTAATGCCTTGTCTTTTTATGCTGCTGCAACGCAAACAGTTCCCAAATTGGGATCAATAAAGTACTTCTTATCTTATCTGAGCACATGACTAAGTCAAAGTCAACTTTATTGTCAATCTTTCAGTCTGTGTGTTCAGACAGAGAGATCGAAATACCGTTTCCCACAATCCCGAATACAAAAATACAGATATATATAAAAATATGTATAAAATATGTATATCCTATATATACACAATCAACAGACACATCTATACATATGCACACATTAAGAACAACACAACAAACAATATATACAAAATAACAGTCACTTCAATATCTCTGTGACTGTTATTTTGTATATATCGATCTTATCTTATGTGTCCTTTTTGTGTTGATCTGAAATGTAACCCGACACATTTCCCACTGACGGAGATGAGTATTTTTTGCAGTATGAGTGATGTATCAGTAATGAAGCTCCTCAGGTCACTCGGTGAGTGTCACAGAGATATTATTTACAGAGCGGCTCCTCAACGTCACAGCGTGTTTGCATCACTGCATCTATCTGCTCGTCATCTGATTCCCGGAGACCAGCGGCTGCTAACGGGCGCTCACTGACAGCCAAGAGAGGCAGTGAGTGTCGGGAAGAGGTGGGTGGAGGTGGAGGAGAGATGGTGGAGAGATGGTGGAGAGATGGAGGTGGAGGTGGTGGAGAAGCCTGGCTGTGATTTGCGCAATCACAGGAAAACACGCTGCCTCCACCTCCATCACTTATTAATGATGAGAGGAAGGATGGAGACGTTTCGCTCTCTCTCTCCATCGTTTTTTCTGCACACAGGGATCCCTCTGCTATCGCTGCTGCATGCCGGTGCAGAGAGAGTGCGTGAGCGTGTGTGTGCGTGTGTGTGTGTGTGTTGGGGGAGTCGTGCTGAGGCCCTGATGCGCAGCATTGTCATTCAGGCAGCGTTTCACACAGGCAACCCCCGCAGGAAGCCCCGCCCCCCCCCCTCCCCTCTGATCTCACCCAGCAGGATGAAGATACATAGAGAGAGAGAGAGAGCTCATTTATATCTAACAATATTACATGTTAAATGTTTTATTATTATTCATATTATTCATTTATATAATATTACAATAAAAAATAAAAAGAAGAATTAAATTAAATTACTAAATCATAAAAATAAAAAACATATTATTATTATCATTATTCTTTTTCTTATGTGTGCACAAATGTACACAATTACTCAGCTCTTTTAAATTCAGGTATACACTTTTCACAGTAATTTTCCATTCTAACGACACAGGGATTTTAGCCTTTGCAGACCATTGACATGCACTAAAACCTACGTGCGTGTGTGTGCGTGTGTGCGTGTGTGTGTGTGTGTGTGTGTGTGTGTGTGTGTGTGTTATGCAGACAGGCAGATATAGCGAGCTGATGTAGCGTCCAAGCTAATTAGGGGATTGCTCTTTTTCTTTTGGCTCGTTCTCACGCCAACTCAACCGGTATTAATTGATTGGCTGTTTAATGGAAGTGGAGAGGAGGAGGAGGAGGAGGAGGAGGAGGAGGAGGAGGAGGAGGAGGAGGAGGAGGAAGACGAGGGTGCTGGTCTCAGCTAATGGGCTCTGGTGTGTGCGAGAAAGCAACTGATTGTGATGTTCATGAGCTGCATGGTGACACACAGACATCCCCAGCAACAACATCGTTACATATTACCGAATGATCTTTTTCACTGTGTAGTTCCACATTTGGACATATCTTAAGCCCTTTGTATACATGCACTAAAACCCAGAGGATGTGTATGAAAGATGGTTGTACCAATCATTTGAACCAGATTGATATTACTTTGCTCCCTGGTCCTAATTCATGTCTAATCAAACCCAGGTTTAAAAGATCTACTGACGGTCTGGAGCTCCACCTGGACACAGCATGGCGTGTTGACACCTCTGATGAAAATGATATCATTTGAAAGGTGAATATTTTGGGGACGGAAAATAATCCTGTATTTCCTAAGTGCTCAAATGTAATGATGATGATGCTCTAAATGGAGAGATGATTGGTTGAGCTAGAAAGCTAAGACTTCTTAGAGCTTACAATTTAGCTCGAGTTCTTGTTTTATAACTGATCATTATGACGATGGATATCCAAGTTTTCTCCAAAATAACTTAAACATCAGCATCAAAATATATGATATATCTCAATATCTGAAATATTCTTCCCTCATTTTTGGACAGACGATTCTCACACTGAAAAAACTGAAACGTTGGCTTTGCTCAAATGTATTATGTCAACAGATGTCACATGACTGTAGTTGAGATAAAAAAATATAAGGTTAAGCTTAATATTCAACTAACCTAATACAGTTATGTGAGATCTGTGGACATAATACATACAGCTCCTCACAGGACGCTCCTACTCCCCAAAGCTCCTCACAGGACGCTCCTACACCCCAAAGCTCCTCACAGGACGCTCCTACACCCCAAAGCTCCTCACAGGACGCTCCTACTCCCCAAAGCTCCTCACAGGACGCTCCTACACCCCAAAGCTCCTCACAGGACGCTCCTACTCCCCAAAGCTCCTCACAGGACGCTCCTACTCCCCAAAGCTCCTCACAGGACGCTCCTACTCCCCACAGCTCCTCACAGGACGCTCCTACTCCCCAAAGTTCCTCACTGGACGCTCCTACTCCCCAAAGCTCCTCACAGGACGCTCCTACTCCCCACAGCTCCTCACTGGACGCTCCTACTCCCCAAAGCTCCTCACAGGACGCTCCTACTCCCCAAAGCTCCTCACAGGACGCTCCTACACCCCAAAGCTTCTCACAGGACGCTCCTCACAGGACGCTCCTACTCCCCAAAGCTCCTCACAGGACGCTCCTACACCCCAAAGCTTCTCACAGGACGCTCCTCACAGGACGCTCCTACTCCCCAAAGCTCCTCACAGGACGCTCCTACACCCCAAAGCTCCTCACAGGACGCTCCTACTCCCCAAAGCTCCTCACAGGACGCTCCTACTCCCAAAGCTCCTCACAGGACACTCCTACTCCCCAAAGCATCTCACAGGACGCTCCTCACAGGACGCTCCTCACAGGACGCTCCTCACAGGACGCTCCTCACAGGACGCTCCTACTCCCCAAAGCTCCTCACAGGACGCTCCTACTCCCCAAAGCTTCCACAGAGAAGCCCAGAAGCTGCTCTCTGTTTCAGCGCAGTGTGTGGCAGCGAGCCGAGCCGGAGGGAGGGACGTCCAACGGAAAGACAAGTCGAGCACAACCAGTCCATATGTCTCCGGATGTCTCATACCCACCGGGGGCCGAGAGCCAACCAGTCGGATAAATGCTACATTTACTGGAGAATCAACGTCAATAAGACTGGAGTAAATACGCTTTAACCCTTTAGCTGAAGGCAGGCTGCATTCCTCAGTTTCAAAATTAGACATGATCAAGGAAATAAGGGGATATTTAGGAGAGAGAAGACGAGGGGGGTGAGGATAACAAAGTGAGGAGAAGGTGGAGAAACTAAGTAAGGAGAGAGGAGAAGAGGAGAAATAAGTAAGGAGAGAAGATGAGAAAAAGTAGAAGGATAAATAAGAGGAAAACAATTGGATGAGTGAGGAAATGAGACCAAAGAGAGGAGAGAGGAGAGAGGAGAGAGGAGAGAGGAGAGAGAGAGGAGATGAGAAATAAGTTAGGAAAGAGGAAAGAGGAGAACAAAGCAAGAACTGAAAATAGAAAATAAAGGAGAGGAAAATACAGTGAGGAGAAAAGGTTGAAAGTAAGTAAGTAATATGTGAGGAAGACAGAGAGAAAAGAGAGGCAAATAGAGCAGAAGATATAAGTGAGAGGAGAAGAGAAAAAGTAAAGAGGAAGGAAGGAGAACAAAGTGAGGACAGAGAAGAGAAAACAAAGGAGAGGAGAACAGATGGAGGAGAGGAGAGAGGAGAGAGGAATACGTGAGGAGGAAAGAGAGGAGAGAGGAGAGAGGAATACGTGAGGAGGAAAGAGAGGAGCGCAGAAAAGGAGATTAAACACAGGAGGAAAACAAAGTATGAGAGGAGAGAGGAGATGAGAAAGACAAAGGAAGGACACAAGAATAACAAAATTAAAATGAGAAAATAATGGAGAGCAGAGAAAGTGGGGAGAAGAAAGTCATGACATGAAGTGCACATGTTTCTATTCTGCAATCTATCTAGCAAAGAGCACGAAGAGCAAGGACTGAGGTTCAGTTCCCAGAGAGGCCGGGGTCCTTGAGATAGAGCTGGAAGAGGAATGAGAGAGAGCCTATGTTTGGACTGCAGGTGGTTTCCAAGCCTCCCAAAGGAAGCATGATGGGACAGGAAACAGAAAGGAAAAGAAATGCATTGTCAGCAGAGCCTGGAATAAAAGGGGATGTACATGATGTCTTTTTGTATTCTTTAACATCATTCTTTTGACTTTGAGTGTAAAGAATGAGGGGTTAAGAGGGTCAACACTGCAGGAGGTCAAGTGAAAAGAAGGGTCTCATGAGGATAACAGAAGAGACAAAGGAGTGAGGAGATGAGGAGATGACCAAACAAGGCCAACAAGGGGAGGAGCTAAACAAGTGAAGAAAAGCAGCTGAGAGGAAGGTGAAGAGGAGGAGACATGTACAGAGGAGGCAGGAAATAAGGTCAGATAGGAACGGAGAGGACAGAGATAGTGGAATGACATTAGGAGACGAGGAGAGGAGATTGAAAGGGAGAGATAAGGAGGCAGAGGAAGGTGACGAAGAGAACAGGGAGATAGGAGGAAGAGGAGGAGAGATATGAAGGAGAGGAACAGAACAGTCTGTTTTCACTTTCTCCCCGCTGAGATGTGTGTGTGCGTGTGTGGTGTGTGTGTGTATATGTGTGTGTGTGTGTGTGTGCTCTTAAATAGTTAATATCAGAGATGTGTGGTGAGCCGATGAGTGTAAGTGTGTGCAGCTTGTTCTCATACATTGTTCATGCTTCTATCTATGAAAGTAATGCACTATCATATGTAACCAACTCACCTAATGGTGTTTCAGGAACAGAATAAGAAGATATATAGTGCGAAAGAGGGTCCAAAAACACAGCACTTTAACCAAGAAGACCCCCTTTGTGTCCCATTCACCAAGAGTTCACATTGACTTACATGTTATGCAACTATTGTACTCAAGTTATTCTACATCCATGTTTTTTAAGACAAACAACATTATTTTCCTCAAGCTAACCTGATATACACCTGAACATCAGCAGGAGAGGACTCTTTAAAGTAGAGACACTACATACTGATATACACCTGAACATCAGCAGGAGAGGACTCTTTAAAGTAGAGACACTACATACTGATATACACCTGAACATCAGCAGGAGAGGACTCTTTAAAGTAGAGACACTACATACTGATATACACCTGAACATCAGCAGGAGAGGACTCTTTAAAGTAGAGACACTACATACTGATATACACCTGAACATCAGCAGGAGAGCTCTTTAAAGTAGAGACACTACATACTGATATACACCTGAATCAGCAGGAGAGGACTCTTTAAAGTAGAGACACTACATACTGATATACACCTGAACATCAGCAGGAAGGACTCTTTAAAGTAGAGACACTACATACTGATATACACCTGAACATCAGCAGGAGAGGACTCTTTAAAGTAGAGACACTACATACTGATATACACCTGAACATCAGCAGGAGAGGACTCTTTAAAGTAGAGACACTACATACTGATATACACCTGGACATCAGCAGGAGAGGACTCTTTAAAGTAGAGACACTACATACTGATATACACCTGAACACCAGCAGGAGAGGACTCTTTAAAGTAGAGACACTACATACTGATATACACCTGAAATTAAAAGTATAAGGCCCCTTTAAGGGAATCATGCACGTATTTTTTTGATAATTTGGCAGGAAGTTCTCGTAACGTAATGACAAAATAGGTTTGTTGTGTTGAAAGGACCAGATATCTTACACACACAAAATAAATATGTTAACTGAAAAAACAGAAACTCAACACAACGGAAGATAAATATGTTTAAAGCTCAGCCGGTTTTGTTCCTGCATTGATGCACTTAGTGATGTTGAAGAACCGGGGCTGCTGATGTTCATTATTTGGGACGCAGTTTGGATTGCACAGAGTCAAAATGTGGCAAACAGTGTGCTGCAGCCATAATTCACTTCGCCTAAAGTGAGTGGACAGGTGGATTTCTACATAAAAATCTTGCTGAGTGCAGCTTTAATGTGCTTAAAAGCCATTTAAAGTTTAAACTCATTTACTCAGTCAATATATCTCGCAAGTGTGTGTGTGTGTGTGTGTGTGTGTGTGTGTGTGTGTGTGTGCTCCATAAATGTCCCCAGTGTAACGGTTTCATTGAGAAAAAGCTGAGGCATGAAGGGTGAGGCGGCGCCCTCGCTAAGCGACTGGCAGCCGGCCAATCACGAAGAGGGGGCGACCCTGAGTGACAGCCGGAGGGAGAGGGGCGGGAGAGTGAGAGCTCTTAAGAAAAACACAATGTCATCTAGCAAAAATGATGCGGTCACCTCTGAACCAATCAGGAAGGAGTACTGCCTTCACTCAGTCATTGGTCACTTCATGAAACCCTCACTAGTTTACCCTTGATGATTCATTATGATGTAGCACTGTATCACTAGTTCATTTGAACAGCTGAAGCAACCAACTACGTTTTGAGGAAAACAGTTACTTTGGGCCATGCAAATAATACAACGTGTAAAGCGCTGTAAAACTTCTATAGGAAAAGGTTGGAGTATATAGTCAGTTCAACAAAAAGGGGAGTGCACTTTCAACAATAGTTAAGTTGTTCACGGTAACTCTTTCTTTTGTTATTAACCTAATTATTACCTCATAAAAACGTGCTGTTCCAGGATAAATCACTTGGTCACAATCAGTGGCGGCGCCAGAGTATTTTGTTGGGTAATCTATGGTAGGGCTAACCCATACAGTGGTGGGGCTCAAGTCAGTATTTGCAATGTAATTACATACATGGTATATCGCCCCCCTTGACAGTGAAACGCCACGCGTGAGGTTTAGATTATTTCCCTGTCTCAATCAAAATGGAACTGTATGAAATAAAACGGCACATTTGTCTTGTAGTAAATAAAAAGGGATCACTGTGAACGTGACGTGTGATAGTACACGTTGAAGATCCAATGGGGATACTGAATGGCGGTTCCGATTGATCTCAATCAGTAAGGCATGACACAGACCCAACGTTTCGTTGCTCCGATTGGCTGTAGGTCTATTCAAATTGCATTCGGAGGCATAACGCCAGAGAATTTCCACACCTTTAGTGTATAAAACTCCCCCACTACGTAGACTATTCCTTGCACCCCTCTTCTAGCATAAGCCCGAATGGTCTCAACCATATGCATCAGTAACATGCAATTGTTGTTACAGCAGGATCAGTTTGTGTGTTGTGGACACGACCCGTATATTTTCGCAATCCGTGTTCTCAACATGCTTACTTTAACATCATTTTTCATGGTGGGGCTAAGGTGGGGCTAAGGTGGGGCTAAGCCATTTCTTGGTATGGCTGTAGCCTACCCCAGCCATACCCTGGCGCCGCCACTGGTCACAACACCCAGGCTCCATCCTTGAGATTCACGCGTGGTTAACGTTGAAACCCTAGGTAAGTTTGCGTCATGTGACATAACGTCGCCATAAGCAACACAACTACTCGGTTAAGTGAGTTGTGTTTCTAAACTTTAGATAACAGAACATTGTTGGGTTAAATAAGCTATGAACTTCATGACTCTCATCACATATAGTGTTGTCAGTAGAAAAGCCTGGATCATACAACGCTATTAGTGTCATTTGAAGACCTTTGGGCTTTTTATTGAAGTATTTAGCAGTACATATCTGATATTGACATGGATTGTCTAACATTGAAGTTACCTGAAGCCTGAAAGCCTCTCATATAGATCCTAAAATGGTGCATACTGCCTAAGTGTTGGTATTTGAAGCCTTGGGAGTAAGATCCAATGTTTGTATTCTCTGAGATGAGCCACTTCCACCAATGTTGCTGAATGAAGTTGTGTTGTACTTTAAAGGTAAGGAGTTCAAAGCATCATTACAGTTTACTAGTTTTCAATGTGTTGAATTATTGAGTCTTTGCATCAAACATTTGTCATTACAATACCATTCAAATATAACTGTAATACTTGGATTTTTGGATGTTTTTTGCCACCAAGCAAGATAATGATTCTACTTTTTCAAACAAGTTAAATCTTTAGATTACAGTTTTTCTGTTTCAAATAGTAGCAGAAAAGTCCAAAGTCTTGAATCGGCGTTGAAACACAACGTTTTGTAAGATAATCAGACCCAGAATGAATCATTTTAACGAGCATTGAGTCTGAAGGCTGAAGGGTACCGCGTCCCTGTTTCAGACGGAGAACTGCACTCAACTAATTACCTTTATTTTGCAATTTGAACGAGAGACAAAAACGTCTTTCTAAATCTGCACCACTGCCATTATTATCCCGCCGAGCAGCCCAACCCAAAACAGAGCGCCGTCCAACAGCCTCTCCTCTCCAAGAGAAACGCTGTGTCATTATGGGAAGATAGCGGTGACTAAGACTATTAGCTAATTGATAGGCTGACTGAGCGTCTGGCGGTCAACGCTGACACAACAAATCCTGCAATCATCATTTCAGACACAGTGGCGGATCTAGACCAATTTTACTGGGGGGGGCGGGGGGGGGGGGCAGTTATTCCATGAGAGGGGCACAATAAAAGCGGGTTAAAAAGACAAAGACAGTATCAAGTAATTGTGTAAAATAAACATAAAATACAGTCATTGGTATTTGTTTTAGTAAATGTAAGTTACAGTCCTTTGTTTCAGTAATTATTTTCATTTAGAGTATTTATTTTAGTAACTTTAAGTGACAATTTAATTAAAAAACATAAAAAGTATTTGCTTTTATATAAGGTAATGAACAGTTTAATCTCCACCAAACATCCTTTTTTTGAAGGGGGGGGGTCCTGGTCAGTGTTAGGGGGGGTACTGGACCCTGTTGCCCACCCCCTTGAACCGCCCCTGCTCCAAGACAAAACACGTGTGAAGCTTCCTCCCAAAAGACGGGAAGAAAATACCGACGGGAGCTTTTCATGCCTTCAACAATGTTCCTGTAATGTGTCGCACTTTAATTTGAAAAGTACATCTGAACCGCTGAAAACGCAAACCTGTCCGAACCAGCCGAAATGTGAATGGGTTCTAAAAGAAATAGTGTAGTTGAGGCAAGCAGCCAATACACCCCCCCCCAACACTAACCCCCTCATGGGTTCAAACTGATTTACAGCCCCTTCATTGTGATAGTATATAAGTGCAAAAGGGGATTAGTTTTATAGCCGTGAACTCGTACTCTGCATTTCACCAGACGACGATAAATGTGAGGCTGCGATGTTTTCAGAGGTGAAATGTAACAAAGCACATTTACTAATTACTGTGCTTCAGTTCCATTTTGAAGTGCTTGTCGATTCAATTGAGTGTTTCCATTTAATGCTGGTTTACAGTTTTACTCCACTGCAGGTAAAATGATGTAATTTGAATGTACATTTATTTCGCTTTAGTGGCTTTTCAGGTTAAAATGCTTCACTACAAAGGGCCCTATTATGTTATTTGTTAAGTGTTCTAAAGGTTTTAGTGCATGTAAATGGTCTGCAAAGGCTAAAATCCCAACATTTCTCTTGCTAATACTTCTATACTTTTACCTAAGAATGTAGGGTCTTTACTTGTAATGGACGACTTTGACATTAATGTACTTCTACTTAAGTAAAGGATCTGAGTACTTCTTCTACCACTGATCATAATCCAGTAATGTTATATACATGATTCTGAAATGGGCTTTAAGCATAACAAGTACTTTAAATGTTGGTACTTGAAGTTTATTTTGATGCTGATACTTTTGTAGGATTACTTAAGTCAGATTTTGATGACTTTGATTACTTGAAACTGAGTCCTTTTACGATTCTTCTTTTACTTAAAGGTCACCTATTGTGCAAAATCCTCTTCTTCATGTCTCTTCTACATCAACATGTGTCCCCTCTTCTTCATGTCTCTTCTACATCAACATGTGTCCCCTCTGTGTAAAGAGACTCTGAAAGTTTCAGGAACAAAGATTCTCTCTCTTTTTGTCCTGATCCATTTCTATAAAAACCTGTCTGAAAATGAGCTGATCAGATTTTGGTCACTTTATGATGTCATAACGATGTTTTGGCTTGTGTATCCATTAGCCAATCACCAACCAAGGTAACCCCCCCCCCCCACCTTATCACCTGAATCTCCTCCTTGGGCACCATTGAGTTCTTTTTAACCAAATCTCTCTCAGAGGGGCGTGGGGAGGGGCTCCTTATTTTCATCTAAAGTAACAGACAGAGAATCAGCACTTTGGAAACAGGGCTGAAACAGAGGGGATTATGGGATGCTGCAATGATCTGTTTGGTGTTTCAGCCAATCAGAGACAGGCTCTGTATATATCTGAGACCTGTGATATATTGATGCAACACAGTATAATAGGGGACCTTTAAGTAAGACATCTGAGTACTTCTTCCACCACTTTGTATTTTTAAAAAACAAATAAAAGTCGCCTTCATTCAACATCTCTGCAGGATCAAAGCTGTGATCATCTGTCTGTGTT
Organism: Dissostichus eleginoides; assembly: GCA_031216635.1. Classification (NCBI taxonomy): domain Eukaryota; kingdom Metazoa; phylum Chordata; class Actinopteri; order Perciformes; family Nototheniidae; genus Dissostichus; species Dissostichus eleginoides. The sequence goes on along the minus strand of CM062266.1, from coordinate 35,628,220 downwards.
TCTCTTGGAGAAAGGGTGAAGTGTTTTTCTAACAGAACCACAGTGTGTATTAATGCATGAAGAACATGCATTTCCCTGTGCGTGGTTTAAGAAAAGCATATTTGTTTAAAGTGCTGCCTCGTGCACAGTTCGTTCCTGGGAGAAAAACAAACGCGCTCCCGACGGACGTCTCCTCATTAAAATAAAGGACGAATCAATGATTTCTAGAACTTGTGTTTATCCAGACGAGGAATCTGCTGAGCAGTCGGGCTGTTTCTGCAGAACATCTGAAACAGCCCCTCTGCTAACAGCTTTAAAGGATTGCTGCATAGGATTTATGTTATTGGTTCACTTTGGACTGATGGTGCCAACAGCAACGTTTCATTGTGTTTGACTTTGTGACTTAGGGTGGTAATGTAAATGTGAAGGAGCTCCACAAACAGTCTAGGAATTACATTCATTGATTATAACTGTAAGAATGAGGTTTTGAGTGGACTCATTGAGCCCAATCGTACTCATGTGGGGATTTTGTTGATATTAAACCACAATAAATATGTTAAAAATGCGTATTTTACAATAGATACAGTGTGTATTAGTTTGATGGGGTACAGACAGAAGTGCTGGTCATCCAAATGCTGAAAAGAAATGCAACTCTTGCAGAGATCTCCATGGTATCTTGCACTATTTTATTTGTATTTACTTGCACATCTCACAACAATTTTCAGTTTTATTGTTATTTCTTTCACTATTTGTATTGGTTTAATTTGTTTAATGTCCTATATATATTCATGTTGCATTGTTGGAGGAGCCTGGGACTTTTCATTGCCAAATCTACACTGTAGCTACAGTACTGTGCACGTGACGATAAAGCGTTGAATCTTGAATTGAATCTTGAATCGATCAAATGTTTTTGCAGAAAATCACAGGGTGGAATTTTCCTATGTTCTTCCTCAAGTTTCTGGCGTCTTAACTGTGTATTTTGGAGTATTTTATAATCAGTTTTCAAGTGTTAAAATACTTAAATCTTACACGGAATCTGTGTTAGGAATATAGTCAATGCAAATATATATGAAACATAACTGAACATGGGAAAGGCCTTCAAATACTTCCACCATACTGATCTAAGCCTCTATACACTCTAAACTCTCAGCTTTTGAATAGGTCCTAAACTAAAGCACAATATATTTCAGATATTATATATATTTCTCACTGTAAACTAATCATATGTGGCGTCTGTCATCTTTATATCGTGATGTGATTTATTGTAGGAGCTTTTTTAAATCCACTACAACACTTCCTACAACAGACCTATGTTTATTCTTATTATCTGAGAAGGGGGATACAAAGAAGCAGGAAGCATCTCAACAGCAGACGTGAGAGGGCAGTCCTCTCCTGACACCATGTGGTCAGAGGAGGTACTGCAGACACCTGAACACTGACATTACCCAAGTATTTGAGTTGATTGGATTATTTCTAATGACTCTTGAAATGTCCCAATTCACATACAAATAATACATAATGATTAATAATAATAATACAAATACAAATCAACAAAGATATGATGAGTTCATAATATACGTTAAGGCATTAATATACATACTAATTACATGTATTTGAAATGGGCCATTCAACATAATACTTTCGGTGTACTTGGATACTACAAGTTCTGTAATATCAATGATACTTCATCAAGTGTTTGAGTTGATTTGATTCTTTCTCAGGGTATATGCAGGAATCCTGAAGTCAAATGTAATACCTTTTAAGACCTTTTTTAAGACCCTTCCCATACATTTTAAGACCTCATCGCCACTTTGAGTTTTAACCGGTTACATTGGCGACACACTTTACCTCACATTGACTATATACAGTATTGATTGTCCTTCCTCCTTATCTTCCAACCATTTGGACGCAAACTTGGATTTCCCCATAACGATGTTGTTTAACAACCGGCGTAAACGGACCTTCGCGTGCTATCAAGCAGTGAGCGCGCGATGTCCTGTTCAGATGACGTCACATCCAACGGGATGCCATAAATAAACTACACAGAATCACTACACACCTACGCCATGATTACATTCAGGCAGACTGTAGAATACAACCTCTTTGGACCATTTATATACTTATTGAAAACAAGCTACAAAATGTAATACCTTGGAAAATGCCGTTTAATACTTTTTAATAGCAGTAATTTTTGCTAAATTGATTTATCAACTTTTAATACTTTTTAAGACCCCGCGGACACCCTGTTTCTAAAAAATGTCAAAATGTTCATCAAATGAGAAATAACTACTAATAGGTAGTATAATAACAATAATATAAACAGTTGATAATATGTTAAGGCATTAATATACAGTTAATACTAACTAAATGTATTTTTGTCTGAAATGGTTTTTTACTTTAATATAAATAAAAAATGTACATTTTTTTAATAAAAAAAACTAAGCGCTTAACTCGAATGCAAAACTGAACTCTGCTGCTGCCTAAGGTATATTAAATATTAATAATTTATCAAATAATACACACAATATTTGCTATTTTAAGGCTCATTGTGATGTATAGCTTGTCTCCGATGCATTTCAATACACACACACACACACACACACACACACACACACACACACACACAACAGTGCAGTAAAAAGAGCAAATTAAACAACTTCTAGAAACACAGATGGTCGAATAATGAAAGTTAAAACTGTACAGTAGCAGTTTTCTTTGTGCAAAAAGACGTTGCAAGTTAATATCGCACATTGTTATTAATACTGCACATGATGTAAGCAGAAAGCATAAAGTAGAGAGTGTTTGTAATGACGATAAGGCTATTTATTTTGCACATAGTGGTGTTGTGGAAGCTCTCCGTTCTCCTTAACGTGGAAAAGACCTCCTGTGGTGGTCCTCGGTTTACTTTCAGAGTCTCTCACTAATCTGTGTTTTTTTGTATCCCTCTTCTCTCCGCCTGATGACTTTAGTTTGTAGTCTCCTGTTGTTCCTGCACTGACCTCTCCTGGAGCCAAAGAGCTGTTTTCTTCTTTAGATGTCCATGTTTGTTTCGAGAGGAACACGGAGAACTAAAGGCAAAGTCATCCCTTACCGACAAAGGGAGAAACTATGAAACAAAATGCTCTGATACTGAACTTTGCCACCAAGAGTTAGAAAGCAGTTTATATAAAGTATTCAATCCTACAGCTGACACTGTATCCCTACTTTGCTGTTAACAAAGTTGATTTTCAGAAAGGTTTTTATAGAGATAGATCAGGACAAAAAGAGAGGGGGTCTTTGTTCCTATTTACAGAGGGGACACATGTTTTTGTATAAGAGTGTAAGTGTGTGCATTTGTGCCAGTCAAAGAACCAGCAGAACTTTGATCAAACTGACCGTCCGGTAGGGTGAGTCTCTGTCTGTGTGTCTGTGTGTGTGTGTGTGTGTGTGTGTGTGTGTGTCTGTGTGTGTGTATGTGTATGTGTATGTGTATGTGTGTGTGTGTGTGTGTGTCTGTGTGTGTGTGTGTATGTGTGTGTGTGTGTGTGCATATCTGTGTGTGTGTGTGTGTGTGTCTGTGTGTGTGTCTGTGTGTGTGTGTGTGTGTGTGTCTGTGTGTGTGTGTCTGTGTGGTGTGTGTGTGTGTGTGTGATCTTTGAAGTAAAAAGCTAACATTAGGCGATAAAGGAACTACAGCGCGGTCACATGACTTCACATCACCACCGCTAAGCTAAAGGCAGCTAATGTTGGGCTATAAAGGAACTACAGCACGGTCACATGACTTCACATCACCACCGCTAAGCTAAAGGAGGCTAATGTTGGGCTATAAAGGAACTACAGCACGGTCACATGACTTCACCTCACCACCGCTAAGCTAAAGGAGGCTAATGTTGGGCTATAAAGGAACTACAGCACGGTCACATGACTTCACCTCACCACCGCTAAGCTAAAGGAGGCTAATGTTGGGCTATAAAGGAACTACAGCACGGTCACATGACTTCACATCACCACCGCTAAGCTAAAGGCGGCTAATGTTGGGCTATAAAGGAACTGCAGCACGGTCACATGACTTCACCTCACCACCGCTAAGCTAAAGGTGGCTAATGTTGGACTATAAAGGAACTACAGCATGGTCACATGACTTCACGTCACCACCGCTAAGCTAAAGGTGGCTAATGTTGGACTATAAAGGAACTACAGCACGGTCACATGACTTCATGTCACCACCGCTAAGCTAAAGGTGGCTAATGTTGGGCTATAAAGGAACTACAGCACGGTCACATGACTTCACGACACCACCGCTAAGCTAAAGGTGGCTAATGTTGGGCTATAAAGGAACTACAGCACGGTCACATGACTTCAGAGGGGACACATGTTTTTGTATAAGAGTCATGAAAGAGTGGATATTTTAATTTCTGTTTTAGATCTGACCAATTTGTTGGTTCATTTTAAAAAGGTCTACGAAATAAGGTTGTCAATTTTGAAGATTGTTACCAAGTTGCTAGAGAGCGATTCACATTACTTTCATATCAATTCACTACATTTCAGTATCTGCTTTTATTTGTTTAATGTATATATGATATGGCAAAGTTCTCTGAACCGACTCCGGTCCAGTTCCCGCTCCAGCAGCACATTATCACACACACATTATCACACACACTTTATCACACACAAGGTGACAATAATACAGGACACACTGTCACTTCTGGTAATAGTGGGAGGGTTTCCTGCTCTTGAATGCATCATAAGCCCCACAAGACTTTTGTGATGGGTATTCAAATCAGTGACGCTGGTTTTCTAATCTTTAAATATTTAAATGAAACCCTGTGTGTGTGTGTGTGTGTACAATGCCCACCTGCGTCACAGTGTGTCAGCATGACGCATATGGCCTGAATCACCTTGCTTATTAACACACACCCACACACACAGACACACAGACACACGCACACACACAGAAACACACAAACCCACACACACAGACACACAGACACACACACACCCACACACACAAACACACAAAAAGACAGGAGAGATGAGGGAGAAGTTGGACCAGTAAAATCAAATATCAGAAGTTAAGGATGAGTTTTTGAAGACCTTGCGAAAGTAAAAAAAAACGTTCTTAAAAAGTTGTCTCATGAAGAAGCAAAGTAATTCATAATTGTTTTTGTTTTTTTGTCATAACTTCCGCACTGCTCCCCTACACATGTGGCTAAAGATGGCTTTCATAAAGGTGACAAAATGTGTTATTTGCCCAAAAAAGACACCATCGAATTAATCAATTAACGTAAAAATATTTCAATGTTTTGGTTTCTGATCAACACTTGGAGATACATCTAAATATGTTTACAATGTTCCTGCAGATCCTTAAAAAGTCAATGAATTAATTTAACAAATGTAATAATTTATCATCATTACCACAAGAGGGCAGCAGAGTCAAGCAACAACACCCCAACTTAAGTGTGTGTGTAAGTGAGTGAGTGAGTGATTGTGTGTGTGTGTGTGTGTGTGTGTGTGTGTGTGTGTGTGTCTCTGCATGTTTGTCTGTAAATGTCTTTGAGTGTTTGTAGGCGTGTGCATTTGTGTATGCCAGTCAAAGAACCAGCAGACCTTTGATCAAACTGACCGTCCGGTAGGGTGAGTCTCTGTCTGTGTGTTTGTGTGTGTCTGTGTGTGTGTGTGTGTGTGTGTGTGTGTGTGTGCGTGTGCGTGTGCGTGTGCGTGTGCGTGTGTGCGCAGGTCGAGGTGAAATAAAGGAGAGGAAGTGGGGGTGAGTCACTGAGGATTTGGATGAAAGGGTAAATTACAGAGATGAAGGTTTCTGTGAAGTAATCATAATAATTTGAATCAGCAACCTCCTGCTTTTGTACAAAGAGAGTTTGTGTAAAGAGTGACGATGTTACAGCGAGGCTCTCTGGGACGAGGACGTTCAGGACGCTCGGACAATCATTTGACTTCAGCCTGGAGACCAGCAGAGGAGCAGCATGGGGATTTATACAATGTGGACAAAGTGTTTCAAACAAAGGATAAATCTTTAGGTTAAAAGGGATTTAACTGGGGCTGGGCTATAGCCAAATCCTTATAATGATATATAGCATGCTTTCTGGCATTGTCATACATTACCAGTCTGTATAGGAACAACTCATGGTTAAGCCTATGTTTGTATACTGTGTGAATTAAATGCTTAATAAATGTAAAGATATTTTTTTTCATATCCACATATTAACACCACTATGATCTTTGAAGTAAAAAGCTAACATTAGGCTATAAAGGAACTACAGCACGGTCACATGACTTCACGTCACCACCGCTAAGCTAAAGGAGGCTAATGTTGGGCTATAAAGGAACTACAGCACGGTCACATGACTTCACCTCGCCACCGCTAAGCTAAAGGCGGCTAATGTTGGGCTATAAAGGAAATACAGCATGGTCACATGACTTCACCTCACCACCGCTAAGCTAAAGGCGGCTAATGTTGGGCTATAAAGGAACTACAGCACAGTCACATGACTTCACGTCACCACCGGTAAGCTAAAGGTGGCTAATGTTGGGCTATAAAGGAACTACAGCACGGTCACATGACTTCACGTCTCCACCGCTAAGCTAAAGGCGGCTAATGTTGGGCTATAAAGGAACTACAGCACGGTCAAATGACTTCACGTCACCACCGCTAAGCTAACGGCGGCTAATGTTGGGCAATAAAGGAACTACAGCACGGTCACATGACTTCACCTCACCACCGCTAAGCTAAAGGTAGCTAATGCACGGTCACATGACTTCACGTCACCACCGCTAAGCTAAAGGTGGCTAATGTTGGGCTATAAAGGAACTACAGCGCGGTCACATGACTTCACGTCACCACCGCTAAGCTAAAGGTGGATAATGTTGGGCTATAAAGGAACTACAGCACGGTCACATGACTTCACCTCACCACCGCTAAGCTAAAGGTGGCTAATGTTGGGCTATAAAGGAACTACACGACGGTCACATGACTTCACATAACCACCGCTAAGCTAAAGGCAGCTAATGTTGGGCTATAAAGGAACTACAGGACGGTCACATGACTTCACGTAACCACCGCTAAGCTAAAGGCGGCTAATGTTGGGCTATAAAGGAACTACAGCACGGTCACATGACTCACGTCACCACCGCTAAGCTAAAGGTGCCTAATGTTGGGCTATAAAGGAACTACAGCACGGTCACATGACTTCACGTCAACACCGCTAAGCTAAAGGTGGCTAATGTTGGGCTATAAAGGAACTACAGCACGGTCACATGACTTCACGTCTCCACCGCTAAGCTAAAAGTGGCTAATGTTGGGCTATAAAGGAACTACAGCACGGTCACATGACTTCACGTCACCACCGCTAAGCTAAAAGTGGCTAATGTTGGGCTATAAAGGAACTACAGCACGGTCACATGACTTCACGTCTCCACCGCTAAGCTAAAAGTGGCTAATGTTGGGCTATAAAGGAACTACAGCACGGTCACATGACTTCACGTCACCACCGCTAAGCTAAAGGCGGCTAATATTGGGCGTTTATACACACCGTTTTTTTATTCCCCAGTAGGGTACTGACGTATTTATGTCCTAGAATAAAACTTTAAAATCTCTTCAGCTTGTGCTAACCACAGACCTTGTTTCAGACTTCTAATTACAAAAGATTAAAAACAATGACTCAGAGACAAGGGTTTTAGGTGTCATTAGAATGGTGAATGTGTGTTTGTTACAGAGCTTATTTTTTCTACAATATTCTAAAATCCAATTGGATAATTCCGTTAGTTTCTGTCAAGAGACCCCTTTGCGATGCTAACTTTCGGGTCGGCATACAAAAATCCGTCATCCATGAATCACTCTATTCCCAGAAATAAAATTCTGAAATTTCACTTAAAAACTTTTTATAACTTGCATGGAGCCAATCAGTGTAGCACGGAAAATGCTAATATGCTAAATGCTAAAGTTGACCTGGACAGTGAAGACTAACGCCATAACTTAAAACTAATGTGTCATGTGATTCTGACGCGCCGCTCAAAAATGCATTTCCTTGGCCAATGCTTCACCCTTACAGCAGGTTTCATGAAAAAAAAAAATGAACCACACTTCTTTAGTGCAGGTAATAAACCCCAAGCACCACGTTCGAATGGAAGTAAAGATCTAACCTTAGCCTATAAAGGAACTACATCACTGTCACATGACTTCACTTCACCAGTTATTGGCTTTTTCCTCCGTGTGATTGTTTGCTTCTTCCTTGGCCAATGATTGACCTTTACACCAAGTTTCATGACAACAAACTAGCAAACTAACCGCAGGTCTTCAGCGGAGGTAATAAACCCAAAGCCCCACGTTGGAATAGAGGTGTGTGTGAAACTAAATCACTCTTCATGAAACCAAACGACCTTGGCTGGCAAAAACTAATGTCTTCAATGTGCTCCATACAGTCACATCAATTTAGCAGAGAAACAGCGATGAGTGGTCGCTGCTAATCAGAATACTAATTCTCAGAGTGACGGGGAGGAGAGAAAAGGAAGGATGAAAGAAAGATAAAGAAGAAAGGGTGATAAAAGGACAGAGTGTGTGATATAAAAGGGGGGAGAAACAGCAGGAGGGGAGTGATGGGTGAGTGTAGAGGGGAGGTGGAAGGTGAGAGAGGAGGAGAAATATTAAAATGAATGATGTGCGCTCCGAGCAGAAGTGCAGCTGGCAGCAGAACACACTGACTGATGCTGGCACTAATACAACACAACAGAGAGACAGGCAGCGACGGGGAGACAGGGAGACAGGGGGATGGGGGGGGGGTAATATATGTGTCTGACTGCTGTCACACAACCCCGACGCTGGAACATTTAACATGTATGTGGTTCTGCTGAATGGGACTAAATGGACAGCAGGTCAATCTGTTCACACATGGTGAGGTGAGATTGGGTAGTAGTAAAATAATATAAAAACAGCATGGCGTCTTTCAGAGAGGCAAACACTTTTAAAGACATGTTTTTTCAAGATTTGAATTAGCAATATCCCCTTCAATTTATTTATTTTTGTCTTATTTTATTTATGTACTTGTTTATTTTTGTATACATATTTAGCTTTTTGCCATTTATTTTATTTTATTTAGTAATTGTTTCTTATTTATTATTATTATCAATATTAATATTATTATAATATATGCTTTTCTTCATTTTTATTACTTTTTTATATTGTATTTATTTATTTATTTTGAAAAGGAAAGAAATATAAAACGCATTTTCAAAAATGATATAAAATATATATATAACAAATACAAATAAATGTATTTCACTCCGTTTCCTTGGGTATGAAAATGTATGAATATTAAAACAAGTCCCCTGTTTACTTTTCAGACTATGTGTTAAAGTGTGTTGAAATGCTGAACATACACTTAAGACTCAAATGAAAAAACAATGAAATAAGGAAACGGTTTATATATATATAAATGTTACTACTTAAATGTCACCTATCATGCTATTTGTAGGCAATAGCATAGGTCTCAGATATATACAAATATATAAAAAACATGTCTATGAAGTGTTTTGCTCAAAAATTCCAAACAGATCACCCATTCTAGCCATGCCTCATATCCCTCTATTTCACTTCCTGTTTCAAAAGTGCTGATTTGAGGTATAAAGCTTTAAATAATAAAGGAGGGGGCTGAGCTCATGCGGGACCCGGCAGCTACTGTCTAAACTAAATACTGCCGTGATGAAACGCCATATCATGGATTATCAAGGATTATTTCTGAAACATTATGGAGCTCAAAGGCTTTCTCTCTTGCCGGTTATACCACAAGGTGAGTTCCTTTTTATTTCCTGCTTCTTCACACACATGCTCTCCAGTACAGGTTAGCTCTGAGTGTTAGCGATGCTAATGTAAACATGCACCGACCATATTACGTCCAAAACAGTCTGGCATTGTTTCTGATAGCAACGTTTCTGATTGGGCCGTGGGTCCACATTTCAGATATTACGTCATATCGGACGCAAATCTGGATCAGCTCCGTTGTAGCCCCGTTTTTAGAGATTTGGGTATGGAGGAAAAGAGAGAGGGTTTTATTTTCTGACGCTGCGTGAGTTCCCTGACACACTGGGGACACATAGTTATGTATAAAAGACATCAAAAAGGGCATTTTGCATGATAGGTCCCCTTTAAGTTCCTTACTGACATAAATCCTGTTTGCAGAAATTCCTGGTTTAGGGATTAGAAGAGACAGAGGATTTGCTCTGATGCGTTACATCACTAGAAAGCTCAGGATGTGCTTCACATCAAATCAGGACTCAAAAAAACTGCATGGTGTTTCAAATAAAAGTGTCAGAGTCATGTCCTTTATGGACAGAGGACACAAAATAACTGCTGGTCAGGAGAGAGAGAAAGTTCCTCGAAGGTAATTTGGTGTTAGTTGTGATAGAAAGATAAAGTGGTTTTAAAAGAAATGTCTGTTTTGCAAATTCATACTCTAAAAAGGTGTTGTGTGTTCAAGGTTTTATTTAGATGTACTAAAGAAAGAAACGTAAGTACTTATTTAGACACACCTTTCATTTAATGTAAAAACTGGCAGATATATTATGTCTTATTTTAAACCCTAATAAGGACCTGCCAAAGTCTGAACTTTTTAAAGAATAGTCTCATGAAGAAGCAGAATAACAAATACAAAGTAGATATTTTGGTCATTACTTCAAATTCTTCTCCTGCAGTAAAAGCAAAGAAGATGGCTTTTGTACGGGTTGGAAAATGTCTAAAAATGAACTTGTGAAATGAACAAGTAACTTGTAAATTACTTAAATGTTCAATTAATAAAGTATATCTTATCTTATATTTTAAATATTGTTAAAAATGCAAAGGCATGGGGAACAGGTTGTTCTTTAGCAATTAAGATGATTATTTTTATATTTTGTAAACCATATTTAATGAAAAAGGCATTTAATTCTCTATATATTCAAGTACAATAACCTCTCCCTCCCTTCTAATGTTCATTTAAATGGACAGTATGGTCACAACTGTCACTAAAATGATGACGTCTGTCGAAAACATTGAAAACAGAACAAAGGTAACTTTAAGTGTCTTCTCCTAAATATGCTCACACCAGATAATAAAACCTCTTCACTCTCAAACACTCTCTCTTCCTCTCAAGAACAATCATGCTCAGTTCCTCCTGTCTGGTGATGAAGAGGACGAATGAATCACTGTGTGTGTAACGCTGCTCCTGCACCTGAAATGAATGAGAAAGTGGGTTTTATCTGATACACACACACACACACACACACACACACACACACACACACACACAGACAGACAGAGAGAGACACACACACACACACAGTGACTTGTGGGTGTTGAGGTGACAGATTTTTTTGGCAAGAAGTTGTATCTGGCGTGAGGGCACTGCAAATCCTGAACCTCCCTCTGTGGAGAAGCAGGAGGAGAGGCTCGTAGAGGGGGAGAGGAGGACGAACAGAGAAGAACCAAAGACAGAAAGAAAAGAGGTTTTGCTTTGGTGAATCATGCTACTTTAGTCCTATTTATAGTAGTCTTTGATCCTCACCATAACGTTGCCTAAATCAGATGGGACAGCTGTTTCTGTGTCGTTACTCATACAAAACCTGTTTTTATGAATATCTAAACATGGACATTTTATTCTCAAAACACACACAAAGAAAGAAATGGCCCAACTTCATGCCCACAAATTTAAATTAGGAAGTATTAACTCATACGATATGTTACGATACGTTACGATACGATACTTGACGATACTTGACGATACGTGTCGATACGCGACGATGCGTGTCGATACTTGACGATACGATATGTGACGATACGAAACAATACGTGATGATACGATATGTGACGATACGATATGTGACGATACGATATGTGACGATACGATATGTGACGATATGTGACGATACGATATGTGACGATATGTGACGATATGTGACGATACGAAACAATACGTGATGATACGCTACGTGACGATACGATACGTGACAATACGATACGTGACAATACGATACGTGACGATACGATACGTGACAATACGATATGTGGCGATACAACATGTGATGATATGATACGTGACGATACGATGTGCCGATACGTGACGATACAATACGTGACGATACAATACGTGACGATACGATACGTGACGATACGATACGTGACGATACGATACGTGACGATGCGTGACGATACGATACGTGACGATACGATACGTGACGATACGATACGTGGCGATACGTACGTGACGATACGATACGTGACGATACGATACGTGACGATAAAACATGTGATGATATGATACGTGACGATACGCGAAGATACGTGACGGTACGTTATGATACGATATGTATAATACTTTTTCGTCAGATCAAGTCTGACATTTTTCTTACATCACAGCAGCTCCATTTGCAAAATCAACAAGGACAAAAACCAAGACAAGAGACAAGGAAACAGATATTTAACATACCATTACAATCACTGAAGACAGCATGTTAAAGACCCTCTAAAGCACATTTGATCTGGGATTTAACTCTGCATTCAAGTTAAAGATTGACCAACGCACAGTGGGGAAAATGTACAGTGCTACAGCAAAGTGCAGATAAAAGGCAAAACTAGTTGTGTCATGCTCAGACTTCACATTGATCACGGCAGCAGCAACTGTATCTCGGCAGAAGCGCAAACCAATTTATTTTGGGATGCAGTAACAAGAAGCAATGATGTGTCATGAAAGTTCAATAAGTAGACGGTGGATGGAAATAATTTTTACAATTTACAAATAACACATATTTTCTACTCTATTACTCAGCAAAAAAATAGCAAATTTCTACCCTGAAAAACTTGGGTATGATTAATCAGAGGAACAGTATCTTTTATCATTGGACCTTGATAATTGGTCATTTAGCGCAATGTATTCATTGTAAATTCACCTCAACAATAACAACATCTGTCTTACTCCAATGACACAACATGATCCACAAACAATCAGGCACTTTCACATCTAAATCACAATGTCAAACAGGTTGGTATAAATTGATATTTGAACATAGATAACGTAAAGGTCTGGATCATTTATTATTTCCAACGTGCCTCCATCTCTTCCCTCTGACCCTGCCTACGCCTCTTCCTGCCTCATGTTTTCCAAACCACAGGCTTTCTCAGCTTACTGTGACCTTTAGCAAAGTCACAGCCTAAAAAGCACATTTACAGTAACTGAGTGCAGCAAAGAGGTAATGGAAACACGAGAATGAGCCGCACAGTGTCGGGTTTGGCTTTCAAGGCTGGCTAAAGTAAAATAAAACAGGGTAAGAAGTCGATAAAAGATGTACTTCTTACTTTCACAACAACATGCAATTAAAATGGGCCACAAGATGTCTCCCGTTATCAGAGAAAGTTAAAAGAAGAATCAAATAGGTCATACAGTTATATTAGTAGTTGATAAATGGGTGTAAGAAGAAATACTTAAAGGGGACCTATCATGCAAAATGCACTTTTGTACGTCTTTTATACATGAATATGTGTCCCCGGTGTGTCAGGGAACTCACCAAGTGTCAGAAAACACAACCCTCTCTCTTTTCCTCCGTACCCAAATCTCTAAAAACGGGGCTGCAACGGAGCTGATACAGACTGATACAGATTTGAAATTGTTCTGATGTCAGAAACGGGGAGCTCCGCCTATATGGGCAACTCTCCACCTATCAGGAGGAGACAGCCACGGCCATTGCCGCTCGAAAGCGCTGGAGACGCTGTAGTGCATATGCCAGGCCTGTAAGTGGCGCTGTAGTAAAGCAGCGAAGAAGACTTCTCACAGAATCAGCCTTTGCAAAAACAGGGCTAAAAAAGAGCAAATAGAGCGAAATGAGGCATGGCTAAAATGCATGATCTGTTTGGTATTTTGAAAAAAAAACTTCACAGACATGTTTTATATAGGTATGGCCCTACAATATATTATTCAAATATAGCATGATAGGTCCACTTTAAATAAAGTAATACAGTTACTACAGTACAAATGAATACAGTAACCTATAATCCATTGGTAGAAATAACCACCTTTTTGCCACCTCAAATTAGTTTAATTGATCATTTACTGAAATTATAAATGCAGAAATCAAATGAGGAAAGAAATAATTCAATGTCTGATAAGAAAACGAAATTAAAAGGAATTGAAGGTAGAAGGTATATAAGTAATTTTAGTACATCAAATAATTGTTGGGAGATCTGACGATGATGCTGAAAGAAAAAAGGTTGTTTTTGGTTATTTCATGTTTCTGGTCAGGATTGTCTCCAAACACACCCTTATTCCACTCACACACACTTCTCCAAAACTAAAACTGTCCACAAGGGGCACTGAAATATAGCATGAATTGTGACCAGAGCACTAAAGCTGTTTTTTTATTACCACTTTATTTTAAGGTAGATTTATACTGTCTTTAATACTGCCAGAACCGTCTGAAGTGTGTTCACTTTAGTGATTACTTCCTGTCTGTCTTCTGATGACTTCTCTGACGTCCACTGCTTTTAACCTCTTTGCTTCGATTGGTCTCTTTTTTTATTTTATTTACTGGGGACAGTATCCTTAGCAACGGTCTGCTATTCTTAGCAACGGTCTGCCATCCTTACAAACGGTCTGCCATCCTTAGCAACGGTCTGCCATTCTTACCAACGGTCTGCTATCCTCATCATCGGTCTGCTATACTTATCATCGGTCTGCTATACTTAGCAACGGTCTGCTATCCTTAGCAACGGTCTGCTATCCTTAGCAACGGTCTGCTATCCTTATCAACGGTCTGCTTTCCTTAGCGACGGTCTGCTTTCCTTAGCAACTGTCTGCTATACTTAGTAACAGTCTGCTATACTTAGCAACGGTCTGCCATCCTTAGCAACGGTCTGCTATACTTAGCAACGTTCTGCTATACTTAGCAGTGGTCTGCTATCCTTAGCAACGGTCTGCCATCCTTACAAACGGTCTGCTATACTTAGCAACGGTCTTCTATCCTTAGCAACGGTCTGCTATCCTTAGCAACGGTCTTCTATCCTTAGCAACGGTCTGCTATCCTTATCAATGGTCTGCTATAGTTAGCAACGGTCTGCTTTCCTTATCAATGGTCTGCTATACTTAGCAACGGTCTGCTTTCCCTAGCGACGATCTGCTTTCCCTAGCAACGGTCTGTTATCCTTAGCAACGGTCTGCTATTGAGAAAAAGTATGCCACTGAATGTCCACATTTATCATATCTTGTATTTTTCTAAGCCGTTTTATAACTCAGGTTTACTTATTACGTCCGTCAAGAGGGTTATATTTTCTGTTCAGTTTGTTCTTCTTTGTTCTCTATGTTTTTTTTTAACAGAATTACAGAAAAACTACAGGCCAGATTTTCATAAAACTTGGCAGTAGAATAGGCCAAAGAAGAACCCATTACATTTGGAGGAAATCTGAATCACTGTGTAAATACACATATTAGTTTTCACTTATTGAAACAGTCTTGGCGCAGGTTGAGCTCTCTTACTGCCCTTCTAGTCTTAAATATAGTATATTTACAACGTGTATAGTTTTTTTCACCATGATTTGTTTTAGTTGCCTGCTTTTCTGGCTGATGTATTACTAGTTTTCCTCCTGGGGATATATCTTATCATCTCACCTTAATTAACTCATGTTCTTTTGTTATTCAATCAATTTTTATGATTGTTTGGCAATGATGGGAATCTCGGTGTTCTGCCAATAATAAAGAGATTGTTCTGACCTGGCGCCAGGAACAGGTGATGCAACAGTAAACATGCTCACTATCACAGTTAAGGGGGGGGTAATGGCAGAGGAGGATGCAGCTATTGGTCCTGTTGCAATAAATGTCATCTGGGTGTAATCAACCAGTCACCATGGACTAGCTTAAAGTCAGAGGGGGGACATTAAAAAAGATGGAGGGGCCGAAAGGGGAAGAAGCAGACAGAGACAAAGGACCAGAAGGTGGTAAATTCCATCTAACCTCCTACAGATTAGTGCCTGAAGATGGCTTTGTAAAGGTTATAACATGTCTTATTTGCCCCAAAAGAAATGATGCAATTCACAGCAAAATCATTCAAACTTTGCATCTAATCAACAAAATCAATAAAATCAACAGGGTTCCCAGATCACCTATAAGTGTTACAAGGCATTGAATTCATTTATCCAAAAACTAAATTGTATTGTTGTTAGATCTTACAATTCTTAAAGATGCAGGCATGTCAAATGTTATATTGTTCTTGTTTAATTAAAGATCATCATTTTATGTTTTTCTACTATGGTTTACTAAAAGGCGCTTTATTCCTAATCAAATTAGAACAAAATCTAAATATTAAGAACATCTACAGGGTTGGCACAGATCCTTAAAAATGATTGAAATGCATTGAATTATTTATCCAAAAATAAGGCCTTAATAGGTAATAACTCTTTTGAAATTCTTAGAAAAATCCAAGGCATTGAAAACATCTCCTTTAAGAACTGAGCGTGAAAAAATACCTTAAGTATTATTTTATCTTGGCCTTATCATGAAAATAATTGTTCATTCTCAATGTCCAAGTTCAATTACCTGGCAGATGTCCTGTGTAACTCAATTTTTCCCTTTAAACGAATGTCTTGTGTAAAGTTAAACAGTTGAATGGTCACGAGTGTCACAAACAATGAAAACACAACAAAAATAAGTTGAAAAGTCTTCTCAAACATGTACCCTCTTTTCTACCTACCAAGAACAAGCATGCCTTATACCCAGTGTCAGGGGGGGGGGATTTAAAAGAGACCGAAAGTGGGAAGAGGCAGACAAAGACACGAGACCAGAGGGGGATCAAATCCATCCAACCCAGTAGCAACCTTTCCATCCATGGATCTGCTGCCTGACAGGCTAAGTGCGGTTTTAAACAGGAGTCAGGTCTGATCAAAATCATCTTAGCCCCAAGGCTACGCTAACACACCTGGTCTGATCTGCAACTGGGTCAGCAGCTGTCTGTCTGTACTCTTTCTGCTCGTCTTCATCGGCTCACACTCTCTTAACCGCTTCACCCAGGACTTTTTTTCTTAAGATCGACGCCTCTAGTGTCAACCCGTCCCCTCGTTCGTACCCTACCCCGTACTTTCCAACCTCCATATATCAGATCACAAAATCTGCTTTTTTTCTACTCAAGGAAAATCACACAATCCAAGCCTCTCTTTCTCCTTGACTGACACTGGAAATGATGCATCGAAACATTCTCTATGGTTCCCCTGCCTACATTATAAAAAAAATATTGGTATGTCCAAATTGTGCTACCCAATGCTCAGCCCACATTACCCATATTTACCATCACCTCGAATGGCTGCCGATCAAACACCGGATTGACTTTAAAACAGTTCTCACAACCTCGACCTCCATCAACAAGCTGCTGATGCTAACATACTTAAAAATCTATTTAATCACAAAAAGTTTAAAATATAAGTACAATCATACGATATAACCGAAATATGTGAAATGGGACACCCCAATAAACTATTCTCAGCTTTGTGTATTGTCTATTCTCTATGTATTAATAACACATCTAGAATTTGACATAGTTCTTGTTTTAAAAGGAAACATTACAAGCTAAAAAAACATGTAATGCTCTAAAAATCTTAACTAAAACTGACACTAAAGTTGACTTTGAATCAAACTATACATTATAAGGGAAAATAAAGGTACAAATTGACAAACATCTCAGAGGGTTGTTAAGAAGAAGTCCCCAGCCATTTATTGTATTTAGTCTTGACATATTTGGTTAACAACTGTTGCCTTAGAAAGTTTTATAATCAATCTTATCCCATAACTTAGGACCACAGCAAACAATACTAAAGTTGGTACACATACACAGACCTGATCAAAACAGCCCTTAAAAGCCAAAACAATATGAAGTATCTTTCTGTCCCCACCCACTGCCTCTGTAATAAGGCTTTGGACTCTTTCTAAAATGGCGCCTAATGTCGGGGGAAAACAAGTTGTGTCGTAGCGGGTAAGAGAGTCATCTCAGGTCACATCTCAAGGAACTTTCCTCAGCTGTGAGCCACCTTGAGGGAATAGTCTGGAGCTGAAGTCGCTTTCATTTCACTGATCACTTCTCTGTTTGAAGGTGTGTTAGACAATCAAATCAGCTGCTGTAGAGTCTGATTGCAAGAAAAACCTGAAGACTCTCAAAATTACTGTTGCTATAACAGCTACTGCACAAGAGTACAATCCCATACTAAACTTATAGATACACAGTATACAGCAGCTATACAAGGGAAGGGCGCTTTGGTGGAGCCCATATCATAAACAATTATATACTTTTTTTCTAGGGTGGTTGCATTAAAAGCCAGATTACATTTGTTTGAATCTAAAAAATGTCAGTCCTTAGAATACAACCAATGTCACTACATCATTCAAACAGAACATAAATAGTTAAGTAGAAGAATATTTCCTCAGTGTATGGGTCAGCATTAAAGGTCCCATGTCATGGCCATTTCTACTGATCATATTTCCATTGTTGAGGTCTACTAGAATAGATTTAAATTGTGCAATTTTCCAAACTCACATTGGTTTCTCATACAGCATCTCTGTAAAGTATGTGTATTCACTCTCTGTCCTAAACGGCTTGTTGGAGCTCCTGCCCCCCCCTCCCTGTGAGCCCAGTGTGCTCTGATTGGTCGAGATGTTGCGAGGCTCGTTGCTGCTCGCCGCTGCTTTTCGAGCTGCTGCGAGCTGCTGCGAGGAGCGGACAGGTTTCCGGGTCGGCGATACAGCGAGAACAAGCGAAACTCATCCTGAGCACACAAACACTCACAGCCGAAGTAACAACAATAAGTGTGGCTTGATATTGAGTAAGAAAAAGGTTTATAACGCTGTGAGAATGGGTCTGCGGAGAGCATTTCTCCGCGATCCCAACTCGTCTATTACCAACCAGGGAGCTCTAAAGCAAGTCAATGGGGACTCCCTGTTAGTTAGCCAAGGGATCCTGGTGTGTGAGGTGCTCCGCGGATTGGTCCATTTGGGCCAATCTGGTCATTTGTTGTTGATTTGGGTATTCACACGTCACAGAACCCAGGAAGCAAACAATGGAAAAATGAGAAATCTCCAACGAGGCGTTCTGGGGCAGCATAGACAGGTCTTTTCTGTGTTAGAGTTTTACTCGCTACAGGGTGTACTTTGAGGGTTTGTGACTCTGCAGACCGTTTACATGCAGAAAAACCTTCATAACACACAAGGGGACGGGTAATAACCGGAAAAGCATGAGATGGGCCCTTTAAAGGGCTGAGAGAGGCAAAAACAAATCTTAAATGCTGTCTTAAGACTTTTTCTTGCAGTCTCAATGTGATTGACAGAAAACAGCTTGTGTAGTATCTTCCCGTGCTGTCCATCAGAGACGTACACTCAATACAGACACTAAGAGATTGATTTTCTGCTTTAAATCAAGTTTTTACTAAAAGCTCAAACACTATTTGGACATGACGTATTGATCTTGCAATGAATCTTATAGCCTCCAGTTCTGACTCCACACTACCGTCGGACTTTTCCTCTGCTCTGCATCCTTGTATTGAAATGGAGATAAAGCTAAAGAACACATTCTGAAATGGCTTCTCTTGAGTAATAGTGTTGCTTCATCCAATCTGTTCTTGTCTTTGAGATGTAGGAGCGTCTTCAACTATTTGGAGCTGCTTTGAAAAATCACATATCAAGGTGCTTATTGCCAGACTTCTTTTATTGCTTCTACTTGACATGCAACTTAATAAGACCCTCATTTGCAGCACTACCAAGACTACACCATGTATTTAATAATAATGTCTGAACTGGCACCTTGTTAGGAGTGCTAGATCCCAGATATGATTAACGCAATTAGTTTTGAACAACAGTAATTATGTTTTATGGCTCTTTGTCTGTCTCTAGGTAACCTGTACAGAGCGCTATGCTAATAAAGTAAGAGGTAAGCTAAAAGACTTTTGCAAAAAGGAGATAGTAGTTGTACAGGATTATGAATAATGTCTTGTGGGGAAACAGGAAGTGGGAAAGGGGGTGGGGGGGTGTGAGAGGCAGATAGAAGGATGTAAATATTCCTTTACAACCAGGTGGAAGGAAAGCACTCTGACTGGCTGATAACATGCCGCAATTAGAGACAAAAAAGCTCTATGAATACATTCAGAGAGAAATGTCAGTCATAGTATAACTTGAGCAAGCCCTATAGGACAGGTTAGTCAAGCTATGTTGACCAATGGCATCATCAATTTGTCCAATGCTGTGTCTCAACTCAAATCGACTAAATCG
Source organism: Dissostichus eleginoides (assembly GCA_031216635.1). Classification (NCBI taxonomy): domain Eukaryota; kingdom Metazoa; phylum Chordata; class Actinopteri; order Perciformes; family Nototheniidae; genus Dissostichus; species Dissostichus eleginoides. Next base: position 35,607,992 of record CM062266.1, on the reverse strand, counting down.
AAAATGTTAAGTATAGAAGTATGTGAAGGAACACGGCAGGAGACTCCAGAACCACAAACAACAACACACCCCCTCCCCTTCCTAACTCATTTCCCAACATTAAAAAGTGAACTGTACTCACTCCCACTCTTTCCTCCTGGCCTGCGGGGTGTTGTGCAGCTTGTGCGCCTGGTGGGCCATGATGACATCCCGGTAGTCCACCACGCCTCCCCTCCTCCGGACCAGCGGCACTGTGGGGTCGGTGCTGCTGGAGACCAGGGACAAGGAGCCACGCCCGGACCGGACCCCCCCGCTGAACGGCACATCTCTGTACTGATCCACTCGCACGTCATAGACGGCGTGGTAGTAGGTGGGGTTGGGGCCCACGCTGCTCCCACTGATTGGGGGAGGGCGGCATCGTAGTGGCCTCTGGAGGACCTGAGAGGAAGAGGTGCAGGAAGAAGGCTGGGGCCACACCGCCGAGCCGCCATGGTCCGGATAGAGGGGGGACAGCATGGAGCTGGAGGGAGAAGAGATGGGCAACGATGAGAGAGGATATAGGTGTATGGGACAGAATAACATCGTAACATAAACCTTCTATTTAAGCTGTGTGACAAACATTCCTTCCCAGAGTGACCTAATGTGATGGAAACTTCTGAAGCAATGGATAATACTTATTATTTGCCCCTTTTGTTTTGTTTCTTTGTTTGTTCACCATGTAAAGTGGCCTTGGGTCTCTCGGAAGGCGCTATACAAATGTAATCTATTATTATTAGACGAGACTCAGAGAGACACGGGGAGAGCAGGAACTTTGATGGTTTATTTGGAGCTTCGGCCGGAGAATTCACAAGACATGTTCTGAAGATCTCTACCCCAGACCCATGTATTTAGCTGGTTCTGAGAGAATAATTAATATTGTGCATAACAAGGCAAAACACTATAATAACACCTCTAACAGGCAGGAACAGGGAGACAAAACACTGAGAGCACGGCAGCCCAAGGTTGAAGGCCTGAGCTCAGTGAGGGCAGTACAAACTGATAAACTGGGTCAAATTTATGGGCTTATAGGAAAATATTTCCCCAACACCGACGTTGAGTCAATATAAGATGAACAGAATGTATGTAGTGTTACAGAAACATGGTATTACTTGATTAAGTGCCCCCTTTATCATCCTGCAATAGTGGAAAAAGCATGTTGGTGTCCAATACTTTACACCAATAACAATCGTCTTTGGTAGTGCTCAGTACAGGATGATGTTGCTGAACAAAACAGTTGCATCCAACTAGCGAAAGCTAAGGAGAATGCTAGGTAAATCAGGCAGAAAAAGGCAGTCTACATGGGGCAAGTTAAACTTATGTTAAGGCAAGTTAACTACTTGGTAAAGGTTTGGCAAAAGATCAGGCTTCAGGGAAAAATAGGTATGTTTGTTAAGTAACTCAAGTTAATCGCGCAAGGTTTGTGAGGTACTGCATCCAAGTTTAAATCACCGTTGAATATTCATTGCTCATGAGACATGACAATTGTATTTGGTAAACCTACTCACCTCCCTACTTGGATTTTGATTGGAAATGTGTTTAAGGAATTAAGTATAAAAGTACAACGTCCTTATTGTAACTTGTGCACAACACAGAGCATCACCGTAAACCTTAAAAAACGTTGAAATCTTTAAAAAAACTTATTTTGGGAGATGGCAAGTTTAAGTACAAAGTCAGATTTAATAGAATTGTAAAATGACAGAACCAAAAGTGACACCCTTTAATGAAAAAGCTGCTCACAGATACAAAACGGATACATCCATTAAAAAAACATCCAATGAAATCTGGTTTGACTGAGTCTGAAGTGGCCTCTGTGGAGAAAACCGGGAAATGAGTGTTTCATCATATCAGCTTCAGTCCTCTGGTTATAATGAAACTCATAATAAATAAGCTGTTGGATTTATTATTGGATTGTTGGTGGACTTTGTGGAGGAAACAAACAAACAGCAGGAAACTAATGAAAATCAAAAAGTCAATATGTTAATGATCTGATTTACTGCAGCTTGTTCGCAGGTTGCACCAAATATATTTCTTGTTGTCTCTTCCTGACTCCGTTAATCAATCAGATGGAGACTGCAACTTAAATTAAAAGTAGAGAGGGACACTCAGGAAGGAAACATTTCAAAGAGTATATTAGAGGAAGGAAATGATATGGAGTAAATGAAGCTGGAGAAAGACTAATATAAAGGGAGGCTCTGAAGAAAGAGGTAACAGCTGAGGAGAATTATAGTGAGGGATTTGGAGAGGAAAATGTGAGAAAAGGAGTTGTAGGTAAATAAAATCCAATGTTAAAGACCCAGTGAAGTGTGCGACGGTGCATGATCTTTTATGCTAATACGTATAGTAATGACCAAAATTGTCCATTGGAACCCATATCAAAGATGTTGGAATAGCAACGAATTTGACGAGTTTGAATTTTCCGCTGGGAAATTCGCAGTCGACCTCCGCCTTCGTGGGCGTGGCTTGCGATCTACTGCGTGACGTCAGAAGATGGGCCAAGCCGAAGTGTTTACATTCACCACCATTCATTTTGTCTCTATTTCAAAGTCGAATTTACCAACGTTTTTGAGCGAGTATTTGATTGGAAAGTGTTTCGCAGTCGACTGGAAGTGATTGCCAATCGAGAAAAGCTGACAATGGAGGCGACAGTGACGAAAAAGGGAGGAAAAACACACGGGAAGCGATGCATTGCCGCTGGCTGTGGTAATGTGAATCTGCCGAAGTGGCGATGTTTCTGTTCCCAAAAGATGAAGGTGAGTGGCTGGTGTCATTGTTTCGTAGATTCGTAGATTGTTTATGAAAAATAAAGCCACTGTGTTTGTGTTACTAACAAGACTATCATGGCGGCGGCAGAGCTCAAGTCGAGTTTCTCCGCCTGGAGATATTCTCACTATTTCACTTTTGTCGAGCACAAAGAAAAGAAGTTTTAGTTAAATGTAAGTTGTGTCTTGGCGGGTCAAAGATCCTATCGACTGCCCAAAACAGCAATTAAAATCTGTTGAAACATCTGCAGAAAAACATGCTGGGACGAAGCTAGTAGCGAAGCTAGTAGCTAAGACCACAGACCCAGACTCATCCGACGCCATTCCACCTCCACCTAAGCAACAGCGGCTGGATTGGCACTTTGAAACATATCTTTGTGTTTGTGTTTGTATAGACCACATTGCTTAGCAGAGTTCAGTGATGCAAATGCATGTCAAGTTGATCAACAGGTTGTATTATTCTCCGATGCAATAACAGTACTGAAATGAAGGCTACAGTATAAGGGCATTAATGGGTGCCCTTTTTTAAGTAACTAAAAAGTTACTTTTCACAGTAACGCATTACTTTTTGGTGTAAGTAGTGAAGTAACTAGTAATTGTAACTAGTTACTGGTTTTCAGTAACTAGCACAACACTGCATGTGAACATGAATGTTGCATCATGCTATGAACAGATGAATGTATGATCAGGTGACGGCCAATCCTGTGTGTAGATCTACTCTAGATCTATGACAAAATATTGTCCTCAACTAAATTGACTTCCATGGCCACTTTCCTCATCTATCCTGTCCGAAAAGCTGTCAAAATCACTCATTTCTCTCGCACCAGTATCACTTTCCGAAGGCTCCGCCATGTTTACAATCACAACTGGGCCCATCTTGTGACGTCACAGCCGCTATCGTCTGCAGCAGCGGTAGGCTCAGACTCTGAAAAATTTGCGATGTTTATCTCGTCCCTCGCACTTCCTAAAAAATTATTTTAGCCATGAACAGGTACAATTATATGTAAGAAATGAAACTGCCATTTCACTTTGGCGCAAAAAAATGCACTTCACTGGCACTTTAAGTCAACAGTAAAAGAATAGTAATACATCCATAACAAAATGTACAATGGGATAATACTCAGTGAGAGGAAAAGCTGCTTCCACAGATAATGACTCTTTCAAATTTAGCATAAGCACTATAATGAAAAACAACATAAACAGATAGATTCCCATAATCCACTCCACTTCAGCCGTGTTTGAATAGGAGAATATCTTCAGGAGCTCATCCATAATTACCGTAATATTTTATTTACTGAGTATGTACTATTGGAAAAGGCATCTCTTTGAATATAACAGATGTATTCCTCATTGTACTGTATGTTTTAAGTAAACATGAGATTTAATTAATTATTGTGCGGTTTTCATACATTTAGGGAGCAAAGGGCCACAGGGCCTCAAGATGCCTCCGGCCATTTGTTTGTCTTCTGGTACCAGAATTACGATCTTATTGGACAATTCTGCACTGCATGATTTACTTTCAGTGCCGATGCTCAGTATCAAAGTAGAAATGGAAACGATTTTATTTTTACAATTGTATTTTTGCTGTCAATAGGGCTGACCGGTAACGAGCATTATCAATGGTTTGTAAAATACTCAAATAGCTTTATTAACTGGTAAAACAGGGATAAGCTTACGGTCAGGTCATTCCACATCAAGCGAGTAAACAAGCTCTTTAAAATGTTTGACTTATCCAAAACAATGTACTTGCAGGTTTCTTTGGTTGATTGCGCTTTGGATAAAAAAGTCTGCTTAATGATATTTAATGTAGTGAGACTAAAAGTCAGAACACACAATAAAATGTCTGGTATGTTAAAAGATAAGATGGGTTTTTTTGTGACTTCCTCAACTTTCCATCTAGAAATTAATGTCTATACATCTTCAGATATACATTTGAGTTTCTGTACCTCTTCTATTCCTCTTCAGTTCAGTGTGATTTGCATTGATTAACTTCACTTGCTCTGGCAGGAAACTCTGCCAGGATGTACATTTAGTTGCATTTTTCCTGATTAAGATTTTTTTTTTAAAGGCAGCTCTGGTCTTTGGTCTCTTAAAAACCGGAGGGTAGAGAAAAAAAAGCCAATTTCCCCTTCCAATTATTCAAGAAGAAAAAGGAGTGAGCAAAGATGACAAACATGAATCCAGAGTGGAGAGTGGTGCACTAATATACCAGACATTCAATAAAAGGACAGAGGGCGCACAACAATGAGAGGAATGAAGAGAAACAGAGAACAGAAAGATTTGAGGGCGGGGAGATTAAAGGGGAAACACTCTTAATTAAACGCCTGCAAAAGAGTAATGACGCTAACCTGGCATTTAAATTTTTTCTAGGTAATTGCAAAAAAAAACGCCCCTGGCTAGTGTTCGTGTGTGTGTGTGTTCGTGTGTACGTGCGTGTGTGTGTGTGTGTGTGTGCATACAGACGTATTGTAAACACAATTTTTCCCCACCAGATATCTGCTGAGGGTGCATTACACATTATTTCTCCCTGACATGGTGTAAAGTGAAAACTAATTCACAGAGACAGGCGCACACACACAGATTTACGCTCACACACTGCAGGTACAATGATGAGACATACTGCTATGGTAAGGACTTTGTTGGGTGATTGAGGGTGTGTGTGTGTGTGTGTGTGTGTGTGTGTGTGTGTGTGTGTGTGTGTGTGCCGCAGGGCTCGAATAACACAGGTCTAGTTGTATTAGTGGTAGTAGCAGAGAACACATCAACTCAGGAGCATGCACATAACATGGGGCAAGGGAAAAGTAGTGGACTAACTCAGAGGACAGAAGACTTAAGAGGGGGGAGATATTGAGGGGAGACAGGGAGGAAGATGGACAGATAAATGAGAGCATTAGTGGGTGAAAACATGAGGTAGGAAGACAGTCATGTAAAAGAAAATTGAGACATTAGAGTGGGGCAGGAATGAGTCTTAAAACCCCGAAATTAGTCAGCATTTTACCACTTCCTGTTCCCTCGCTTCAAAGTCAACGTTTTTTAAAAGTGTTTTTGGTTAGAGTCCTGAAATAAGGTTTGTTGTTAACACAAGCTGAAAGGATTTAAAAGTTTTGATCCACAATATCCAATATTAACTGTGGGTGCAGGAATGAGTCCCTAAAACCTGGATATGAGTCAGCATTTTGGCACTTTTTGTTCGCTAGTAAGGTCTGTGGTTAAAACAAGCTGAAGAGATTATTATTTTGTTCTACGACATAAAATACGTCAGTAAATACCCCACTGGTAGATTTAAAAATGGCGGTTGCTCACAATTGTCTAAATGAGACGACTAAACGTCATCCCGCCCAACGTTAGCCACCTTTAGCTTAGCGGTGGTGACGTGAAGTCATGTGACCGTGCTGTAGTTCCTTTAGCCCAACATTAGCCACCTTTAGCTTAGCGGTGGTGACGTGAAGTCATGTGACCGTGCTGTAGTTCCTTAATAGCCCAAGATTAGCCGCCTTTAGCTTAGCGGTGCTGAGGTGAAGTCATGTGACCGTGCTGTAGTTCCTTAATAGCCCAAGATTAGCCGCCTTTAGCTTAGCGGTGCTGAGGTGAAGTCATGTGACCGTGCTGTAGTTCCTTTATAGCCCAACATTAGCCACCTTTAGCTCAGCGGTGGTGACGTGAAGTCATGTGACCGTGCTGTAGTTCCTTTATAGCCCAACATTAGCCACCTTTAGCTTAGCGGTGTTGACGTGAAGTCATGTGACCGTGCTGTAGTTCCTTTATAGCCCAACATTAGCCACCTTTAGCTTAGCGGTGGTGATGTGAAGTCATGTGACTGTGCTGTAGTTCCTTTATAGCCCAACGTTAGCCACCTTTAGCTTAGCGGTGGTGACGTGAAGTCATGTGACTGTGCTGTAGTTCCTTTATAGCCCAATGTTAGCCACCTTTAGCTTAGCGGTGGTGACGTGAAGTCATGTGACCGTGCTGTAGTTCCTTAATAGCCCAAGATTAGCCGCCTTTAGCTTAGCGGTGCTGAGGTGAAGTCATGTGACCGTGCTGTAGTTCCTTTATAGCCAAACGCTAACTTTTTAAATATGGTGATTGCTTTTATGCTTACAAAATCATAAAGTGGTTTAATATGTGGAGAATATCCTACGTGTAAATATCAATAACTTTTTTATGCAATATTCCCAAATCCAATAAAATAAATCACATTGCTTTTTGCCTAGGGACCATTTGCAATGCTATCTTCTGGGTTTGCTTTGAAAAAATATGTCATCTCTGCACAAATATATTCACCCAAAGGCACAGTGGTTCGATGGAGACTTACAAAAGGCAGCAGAAGAGGGCAGGATGAGGGAGAAAGAGGGTGAGAGATTAGGGGACATGAGAGATGAGTGGAGGAATGACTAATTACTGAGATTCATGCAGATGAAGCAAAATCCTTTCTCACTTTCAGTCAGCGTGTCTCTGTCTTTCACTCCCGGGCATTGATGGCAAAAGAGACAGGAAGACTTCTGCTCCTCTGGCTTAGCAGGGAATTACTAAAGCTTTACTATGGATCTACAGAACAAGAATAAATGCTCTGCCTTTTAGCAGTTCTGATATCACTGAGGAGCTTGTATGAACATTTTTGTTGCCAGAATACAAACAATCTTTCTAACAGTGGTTCAATTTCTAACAGCATTTATAGTTTTTATCTGATAATAATTTGCAGTCAGCTATTTATCTGATATCACTATCTTTTTTCTATTTTAATCTGTAGATTTTTTCTTGATTTAAAAAAAAAAAGGCCTCAATTGCTTACTCAAACTAGATAAGAACAGCATTTCATGCACAAACGTAATGTTAAAAATAATTGCTTTATTCTAAGCAATACCCTCGGGAGGTTTATATTGATCTGCAAGTTTGATAAATTGATATGCAGTGATTTGAAAAATGTATGACATTTTACACTTAAAGAGGCCCTATTGTGCTTTTTTGGCACAATACCTACCTGAAATGCCTCCATTTGACTTCTTTGTTTACTTCTGGAACATAGTGACATCACTATGTAACCCTCACACTCCTATTGGCTAGCGCTCCAACATATTGTACGTGATAGGCTAAGGGGCGGGACATCTCTAAGCGGTTGACCAATCACAACAGAGCCGGCCAGTTAACCAATCAGAGCAGACTGGGCTCTGGTTTCAGACAGAGGGTGAAAAGAGGTGCTGCAGCACAGGCAGTATGAGAAAAATAAAGAGCTTTTTGAACATTAAAGCATGGAGACATGTCCCAGTAGAGACACAAAAGACAAATATGAAACTGAAAATTAGCACTGCATGAGTTTTATTCCAATATCCTGAAAACGTGCGATAAAGAAAACATATTACTTTATGTTATCAACAGAACACCTTTACCCTATCCATCTGTGGTGCCCCCGCTTTACTGAATAAACATTTATCCTGCCGAGCAGAGCTACATCACTGACGTCAGAACCCTACATTTCCAACAGGACAGAGATGAACAGCCACTAAATCAAATCAGCTCACTAAACTACAGTAAACTAAAAGTACACATGACTCACACTGAATTTGTTATTGTGAACAAATTCAAACTTGGAGAGTATTTCATAGTTCATCCTTTAAGCTGGCTGAACAAAACAAAACAGACAAAACACACAATGGCAGCTATACCAGTTCAATGTGCGTGACTTACAATGTGTGCACAGCTGTTTCAGAGAAGTAAAAAGGGAGCTTTGGTTTGGTGCATTTCAGAAGGACAGAGATGAGAAACATGGAGTAATGCCTCAAAGTCACAGAAGCAGGGTTTTGATTGGAAGGTCGCTGAACTGAATCCCTGGGCGGCGGCGGGGAAATCTGTCCGGGGGAAAGTGGATGAGCAAACCATTTTCCTGCCCTCGAAGCAGCTACTTAGGCCATCATTATCTAAATTCACCGTGAAAAACACCTTTTCATCAATACAGAAAGAAGTGGGAATTCAGCAGCGGCAGAGCTGACTGGTGACGTTTTTTGCATGTGTCAGTTCGAGAGAGGATGTTTGACTTGAAGCTGCATTTGAGTGCATCTTTAGGAGATAACACTTCAGAGAAACGTTGATAATCCTGAAAGCATGGAGCCCACCGGCACAATATAGCACAAAACTCATCTATCAATGCGTTCACGGCAAAAAGATAATCAATATAGCTCTAAGATGAGAGATAAGATAAAATGGACCTTTATTAATCCCGTGGGGAAATTCAGGAGCTTAAGCAGCAACAGAGTAAGAGAGAAAGTACAGTACAGATTCACACAAGATTAACAAAATGAAAGATCAAATTAAAATGATATACAGGTAAGTAGCTGTTAAAACAAGAAATGAATTAAATTAGTTAAATGAACATGTATATATATATTTGAGTCCGGATTGTTAAATATATTAACATGTATGTGTGCAGGTCAACTAACTGAATGGAGCAGGATGAAATAAAGTATAAGAAATTAACACAATTTAAACGTTTTTTCCTATATCGCAGAATTCCCTTTTCTTTTCACATAATAACATTGAATAGTACTCGTGAAATGTACTCATAATTCAAGGTATTAAAGTGCAAGAGCCTCCAAAGCTGCTAAACATGCTGAATCAGCCCCACAGCCAACAATGAGGACTGACTGGTTCCAGTTAGGCCACAGAGACTCAATAATGCCCAGAATGACCCAAGGGCCGTAGGTTGGATGTACATAATCTCTTTTATTGGATCATTATTTGCACACAGAGACCAATTAAGACAGCAAGATTTAGCCTGCTGGCTAGCTAATTGGCTACGTTAGCTAATTACATGTTAGCTTACATTGCAGCCATGCTCCTGCCCACATCTTTTCCTCACACAATCACACATGTCCCTTTGGAAAAAAGTACTAAAAATATGATAAAATAGCGAAGTCAGCGACTTTTAGGTCTCATAGGACTAGGTAGTTAAGGCTGCTTTGCACCTGGTACGACACACTGACATTTTTAAGCCAATTACTTCGTATCTAACATGACGATCCTGCTACTGTCCTATTTTACTAACATGCTCCTACATTGTTACTTGTTAATGGTGAGAAAATACAAGAAACATGAAGAATTGCTTGAGCTTGACATTAAATATGAACGAGTCTCTGAGGTGTAGTCGTCGGGAGACCTAATTATTTTTCTTTTATTTATTACAACTGTTAAAAAGCTGGTGCTGTTCACTACAATGAGGTTGACAAATACCTTCCACCTCCACATACATTTTTTAACCAATGATTGACTAGCTAGCTAAGTTACAATCCTCCTCCAGTTTTTACAACAAATTATCATATAAATAAAAGATAAAATACTAGAAACTCAAGAAAGTAGTGAGATCAGAGATACGGATTAATGTACATTACCTTTATCGAGCTTAGCTCTAGCTTAGACCTGAGTTCTCAGGATTTTATAATATTGTTACAAAAAGTTGTTTATCTTTCCATCTAGACACTTTATATCTGACTCAAAAGCACTTACCACGCGTTGTTAAAGGATGGCACACTTGTGACCATTAGCTACTTGCTAGCCTAGCAACACAATAGCATTTGATGCAAACCTTCTCTTACAGTGGCAGATTTACCTTACAAAATGTTTATTAGCACGCCTGCAAACTTTAAAAAGGAGCCATTCAGAGCATTCAGAGTCTGAGCTTGTATCAACACAACTCTCAACATAGGGAAGGCAGAGCTGGCGGCTAGTAGCTAAGGATGCTAACAGCCCAAACAACTGCAGTAGTGCTGACAAGCTAGCAGTTTTAACCTGAGGGAACGGTGGGTTAGCGCAGTGCAGCGGCGGCAATTAGCTAGCCAGCGGATATAAATACACTCGGGATGGAGTCACATGCAAGACTACAAAAAACAGAAAGCAGTGACGCTCTGATTACAAACATTATAATTGTTTGCTGCTATTAAAGATGCTCTTAATATAGACCCTTTAATTAAACAGCCTCTTACCAAATGGCTTCATATAAAATAGAGAACAACAAAACTAACTGTGTATGAAATGGAAAAGGGAAGGTGTTTTCTGTTCACTGCTTTAGCACTCTCAGCACCGGCGCTGGAAACAGCCACGTCAGCTAAAGTACTTCTTTTTTTTTTTTTACCTCCTCTGCTGCCATCCTGTGATTGACTGTGCCGCCGGCTGACAGCGCTGTCAGCAGCCAATCAGGAGATATGCTCCATGGTGCAAAAGGATTTTATCACTGTGCTATGACCAGCATGCACACTTCCAAATGCTTTGACTGTGTGTGGAAAACTGATATGTTCACTTCACAGATCCAGAAAAAAAGGCATTTAGATGTATTCTACAGATACAGCTCAAGACTCAGGCCGTCGGCTGAACACACTGTGAGTTTGCAGTTTGGTCCTTTTAGATTGCTTTCTGTATAATTGATGATGTTTGGACAGCTGCATTCGTCAGTCAATTTCTCAAAGGTTCATGTCACATTTTAATTAGCAATATCCCTCTTTTATTGGTCTCTATTTTTCATTGTTTTATTTTCTGATGTATTTATTTATTGTGTCTCATTTCCTGGGGTTATCTGTTGTGTACAGTTATATTATTTTATATAGTCTGTTGCTTATTTTACCTTCTTGAAATGATGTATGCTCATGTTCATATGATGCTGATATGATTTCTACAAACTGTATGTCTCTAAAGCAGCAGGAGAGGATTTAAAGTAGAACTGTCCTGCATGTGGTGGCATTTCAAGTTTTGTGGTTATTAAAAAATGTATTTAACCAATAACTGACTACATCCTTTCATAAAACATAGAATACTTGTATAAAGATAGTGTGCTTGTATACATTATTACAAGAGTGCATTGGTCACATCTAATTATCTCTAGAGCGCAGAACAGACTCATGTTCTGGGTTTTGTGCAAAATTGTTAAAAAAAAACGTTGCTTTTCATCCTGTGTATGAAAAGCCCTCTACAAATATTTATGATTAGCAGGAGTAGTAGGAGTAGGAGTAGTAATACTAGTAGTAGTAGTAGTAGTAGTAGGAGTAGTAGTAGTAGGAGTAGTAGTAGTAGTAGGAGTAGTAGTAGTAGTAGTAGTAGGAGTAGTAGTAGTAGTAGTAATGCTAGTAGTAGTAGTAGTAGTAGTAGTAGTAGTAGTAGGAGTAGTAGTACTAGTAGTAGTAGTAGTAGTAGTAGTAGTAGTAGTAATACTAGTAGTAGTAGTAGGAGTAGTAGTAGGAGTAGTAGTAGTAGTAATACTAGTAGTAGTAGTAGTAGTAGGAGTAGTAGTAGTAGGAGTAGTAGTAGTAGGAGTAGTAGTAGTAGGAGTAGTAGGAGTAGTAGTAGTAGTAGTAATGCTAGTAGTAGTAGTAGTAGTAGTAGTAGTAGGAGTAGTAGTAGTAGTAGTAGTAGTAGGAGTAGTAGTGTAGTAGTAGTAGGAGTAGTAGGAGTAGTAGTAGGAGTAGTAGTAGTAGTAGTAGTAGTAGTAGTAGTTGTAGTAGGAGTAGTAGTAGTAGTAGTAATACTAGTAGTAGTAGTGTAGTAGTAGTAGGAGTAGTAGGAGTAGTAGTAGGAGTAGTAGTAGTAGTAGTAGTAGTAGTAGTAGTAGTTGTAGTAGGAGTAGTAGTAGTAGTAGTAATACTAGTAGTAGTAGTAGTAGTAGGAGTAGTAGGAGTAGTAGGAGTAGTAGGAGTAGTAGTAGGAGTAGTAGTAGTAGTAGTAGTAGTAGTAGTTGTAGTAGGAGTAGTAGTAGTAGTAGTAATACTAGTAGTAGTAGTAGTAGTAGGAGTAGTAGTCGGAGTAGTAGTAGTAGTAGTAATACTAGTAGTAGTAGTAGTAGTAGTAGTAGTAGGATTAGTAGTAGTAGTAATACTAGTAGTAGTAGTAGTAGTAGTAGTAGGAGTAGTAGGAGTAGGAGTAGTAGTAGTAGTAATACTAGTAGTAGTAGTAGTAGGAGTAGTAGTAGTAGTAGGAGTAGTAGGAGTAGGAGTAGTAGTAGTAGTAGGAGTAGTAGTAGTAGTAGTAATAGTAGTAGTAGTAGTAGTAGTAGGAGTAGTAGTAGTAGTAGTAGTAGTAGTAGTAGTAGTAGTAGTAGTAGTAGTAGGAGTAGTAGTAGTAGTAGTAGTAGGAGTAGTAGTAGTAGTAGAGTAGTAGGAGTAGGAGTAGTAGTAGTAGTAGTAGTAGGAGTAGTAGTAGTAGTAGTAATGCTAGTAGTAGTAGTAGTAGTAGTAGTAGTAGTAGGAGTAGTAGTAGTAGTAGTAGTAGTAGGAGTAGTAGTTGTAGTAGGAGTAGTAGGAGTAGTAGTAGGAGTAGTAGGAGTAGGAGTAGTAGTAGTAGGAGTAGTAGTAGTAGGAGTAGTAGTAGTAGTAGTAATACTAGTAGTAGTAGTAGTAGTAGGAGTAGTAGGAGTAGTAGTAGTAGTAGGAGTAGGAGTAGTAGTAGGAGTAGTAGTAGTAGTAGTAATACTAGTAGTAGTAGTAGTAGGAGTAGTAGGAGTAGTAGTAGTAGTAATAGTAGTAGTAGTAGTAGGAGTAGTAGTAGTAGTAGGAGTAGTAGGAGTAGGAGTAGTAGTAGTTGTAATACTAGTAGTAGTAGTAGTAGTAGTAGGAGTAGTAGTAGTAGTAGGAGTAGTAGGAGTAGTAGTAGGAGTAGTAGTAGTAGTAATAATACTAGTAGTAGTAGTAGTAGTAGTAGTAGTAGTAGTAGGAGTAGGAGTAGTAGTAGTAGTAATACTAGTAGTAGTAGTAGTAGGAGTCGTAGGAGTAGGAGTAGTAGTAATACTAGTAGTAGTAGTAGTAGTAGTAATACTAGTAGTAGTAGTAGTAGTAGTAGTAGTAGTAGGAGTAGTAGTAGTAGTAGTAGTAGGAGTAGTAGTAGTAGTAGTAGTAGGAGTAGTAGGAGTAGGAGTAGTAGTAATACTAGTAGTAGTAGTAGTAGTAGTAGTAGTAATACTAGTAGTAGTAGTAGTAGTTGTAGGAGTAGTAGTAGTAGTAGGAGTAGTAGTAGTAATACTAGTAGTAGTAGTAGTAGTAGTAGTAGTAGTATTAGGAGTAGTAGTAGTAGTAGTAGTAGTAATACTAGTAGTAGTAGTAGTAGTAGTAATACTAGTAGTAGTAGTAGTAGGAGTAGTAGTAGTAATACTAGTAGTAGTAGTAGTAGTAGTAGTAGTAGTAGTAGTAGTTGTAGTAGTAGTAGTAGTAGGAGTAGGAGTAGTAGTAGTAGTAGTAGTAGTAATACTAGTAGTAGTAGTAGTAGTAGTAGTAGTAGTTGTAGTAGGAGTAGTAGTAGTAGTAGTAGTAATACTAGTAGTAGTAGTAGTAGTAGGAGTAGTAGTAGTAGTAGTGTAGTAGTTGTAGTAGGAGTAGTATAGTAGTAGTAGTAGTAATACTAGTAGTAGTAGTAGTGGTTGTAGTAGGAGTTAGTAGTAGTAGTAGTATTAGTAGTAGTAGTCTAGTAGTAGTAGGAGTAGTTAGTATAGTAGTAGTCGTAGTATTAGTAGTAGTATACTAGTAGTAGTAGTAGTAGTAGTAGTAGTAGTAGTAGTATAGTAGTAGTAGTAGTAGTAGTAGTAGTAGTAGTAGTAGTAGTAGTAGTAGTAGTAGTAGTAGTAATAGTAGTAGTAATAATACTAGTAGTCATTTATTTGTTTATTTTTATATTATCATACATTTATTTTAGTTTAATTGCTAATATGAAACATGGACAGGTCAATGGTCACCAAGTCTGAAAATCCTGCAAAAAATTGTGGCCGAAAAATAATTGTACATCTTTTTACGACAGTTTGGTGATGAGTCAAACCGTCACTTTCATTCTACTTCTGCAGAGATGAAAGGGATCCAGTGTTGGTTGAGCTGCTGCTCTCCTGATGTTCTGACTGACTGCCGCTGACCTCTTTCTGTCAGCCTCCGATCGCTCTGACCTCCGCGCTCACCGCTCTGTGACGGCTGCATCCATCACGGAGCGGCTGAACGCTAACAAGCTACTGTCTCCCAAAAAACCAAGAGGTTGTTTTTTTAAATGACACTCATGTGACATTGATGCTTTGGGATGCAACTATCATATATCATTCATAGCCCGATTTAATTCAAACTGTATTCCTAAAAACATAATGAAAGTAGATTTCTTTAATGGCTGTTTTGTACAGTATGTTCTGATATAAAGACAAAACGTGGACTCTTATGTTAACGAAATGAAACATGAATTTGAACTTTATCTAATGTTTTACATTATGTTACGTTATGTAACCTTTAAAATCTTAGCAAAAAATATATAGTTAACATCAACGAAATGTAACACTAAATCTGAACCTGACTTCATCCAATTTTTAGATTTCGGTTTTGGAAACGCATGCTAATGATCAAACCTTAAAAGGGAGAATGCCTCATTTGCATATTCGGGATTTTTTTGAATACTTGTGATACAAAACATACTTGTCTTAATGTCAGTAATCAGCTGGTGAAGTTTCATGGTGATGTATATTCAAAATGTTTTATTTTACTTACCAGTAGTGTCTAAAAGCAAACAGCATTTAAATATGGTAAATATCTTAACATAGTTTGCTAAAAAGGTGTTTTTTAATTTGCCTTCTCCTTTTATGACTAAAAATGTAACCTTTTATTACTAAAAGAGCTTTTTCAACATTAAAGCATGGAGACTTGAACATGAGTCTGTTCTCTAAAGATAATTAGATGTGACCAATGCAGTCTTGTAATAATTTATACAATCATACTATCTGTATACAAGTATTCTATGTTTTATGAAAGGATGTTGGTCAAATACATTTTTTATTAACCACAAAATCTGAAATGCCACCACATGCAGGACAGTTTGTTCTATTTTCAATCATGTCCTGCTGCTTTAGAGACATACAGTTTGCAGGAAGTTCATCTTAAACATGCCATGTATTTCTTGTAACATAGCATGTAACATACAGCATACACAACCCCCTGGCATTTTCTCTTGATATTGCACGTATATACACGGTACATATGTATGTGAGCCTCAGCAGGGGGGCAGGTTGTGTGCAGTGAAATGTACGTCTCTGCAGAAGAGCCCCAGGTGGGAACATTAGGAGTGAATGCAGGGAGCTAAATTAAGTGAGAGTGTTTTCTTGGCCCACTGAACTGTGAAGGGAGTGATGCACATGTACACTGTTTATTTATGAGTGTTCTCAAGACTTGCTTTAACCTGCTTTCTTTACCAGGTACTTAGAGATTTAAAGAGCCTTAGGATCACGTAGTAGCCAAATAAAACTAGGTGTGCAGCAGAAAAGCCGAGTGGTCACATCTAATTATCTCTAGATCGCCGAATAGACTCATGTCTCCATGTTTTAATGTTCAAAAAGCTCTTTTTTTTACTCATACTGCCTGTGCTGCAGCACCTCTTTTCACCCTCTGTCTGAAACCAGAGCCCAGTCTGCTCTGATTGGTTAGCTGGCCGGCTCTCTTGTGATTGGTCCACCACTTAGAGAGCCTATCACGTAAAATGTGTTGGAGCGCTAACCTAGTTTTTAGTGGGCCCCTTTAAGACGACAAACCAACTTTCCACTAGACATTCAGACACATGAAACGAGACTGAGTGGTATGTCATGCAAATTCAAATGTTTGAAAACGACTTTGTTCTTGAGGCTGAACCCTAAAATGTCCCTATTTTTAGACCAAATACGCCATAAGAGGTTTTTAAAAGATCACCCCACCACCGCGATTCTAAAAAAAAACAAGAGCAGTTTCCAATTAAAAAATGGAAATCAAGTGACTGGGCTTGGGGAAAAACAGCTTAAATTGTACAATGTCTCAGTGAGACCCCAGACTGTCTGAGGACATGAATAAAATCAGCCGGCCACATGCTGAGATCCATTATCCTGAGAGAGGTAGCCAACGTTATAGCATGGCAGAAGAGAAAGGGGTATCACTGGGTCTTATAAATCTGAGGCAGACAAAGAATATGAGGTGGTAAGGTCTCGTCAAAACACAGGCTGTCCGCATCCGTGCTCTCCTGACCCCTGCCAGTGTTTCACAGTGGACTTATTTACTCTGGGCTTCACCCAAGGGTGCCACGACGCGCTGACTCACTCCTACTTTCATCCCCACTGCTGCATAAAAGCCAGAACACAGGATGTTGTTTCCCCCGCTGAGCCTGGCACCACCACGTTTGATTTACGTCACATCTCTGAGTGACTCACACCGAGAGACAGATGTAAAACGATGAAAAACAAACCGGTCATGGGACGGAAAATGTACAAAGGTACACGTGAATTGAAAATCAAATCAAATAGAGTGGCAAAAGAAGTATACTAATCATGTACTGCCGTAAAAGAAGGGATAGCATAGTGTTAGAGGGATACACAAGTAAAAACTACAGCTACATTCACCCAAGATGCTCACTGACATACTGTTCTACAGTATTTTATTTTATTTGTGGATATTGGTTCAACACACATAATGCTACGGTCTAGTAAAAGTCAAAGGATTGATCTTCGCAGATGAAAGTCCAATTTATCCTCAAAGCGTTCCAGGTGAACAATGGCAAAAAGTTAAGAAAACAAGATGGCCGACCTTGACAAACTGATGTTTCTTTGACAAGTGTACCACAATTGTACTTTAGCTGTGCAGCCGTTTTTAATATGTAAAGGAAACTGAGAAAATATGAAGCATGAGGTAACACACACCATTACTACATTTCATTATATGGCAATATATGTTGACATTAATCCATATGCATGAGAGGTTTTAATATAAGAAGTATTTTTAAACTAGAGACACATTCTCTTTCAAATGCCTTTAAAACCATATTTTATCATTTAGAAAGTGCTTCCAATGTTTTTTGACAAGAAGTACCTCCGACTTTGAGAGTCTTTTCACTGTACTCTTTCTAGTAAGGCGTCTAAAAGATTATTGGTTCCTTTTTGTTTCAAAGACAGCATGATTTGGGAGCATTTAGTGCATCGTCCACTGACGACAAAAAGCCATTTGTTGATGTTTTTTCAGCAAGAAAGGGCTTAAAGCTTAAGACGTTCTTGTGTTTTTACTTTTATTTCCACTGTACTTTTGCTGTTAGCGGTCTAACATGTTTGAGTTAAAGGTTATTTGTTTGGAACTTGTGGCGTGAGTAATCCACCTGAAGACATCATCTGGTGTGACGTTCCCTACGTGTGACAGGAAAAAGACAGCAAATAGGTAATGGGAAAATGGGAGATCCCTGGAGTCCAGGCCAAGGCAACTTCACTCTGAATGCTGCAGCTTGTCCCTGGGGTGCATGGGAAGCGCTTTGCCCTTTGTTGCTACAGAGGGGAGTGAAGGTGTAAAAGAAGACTGAATGTTTTCTTTGTCTGTATTTGTTCTGGTAATGATGAAACAGAGACGTTTGTAGTTTAGGAGTAGAGAGGGAGTGGCATGTGTTATACCTTTTTTCCACCAAAATAGCACATATTGGCAGGTTTTAAAACATTGGAAAACAGGCTAAAATTAGGTAAAAACTTCTTCCCTAGTATCCTTTCCATGTGTTTCTCTTGCATCACATTCAACATCATGGACGAACTGGAAAAGATGATTTGTAAACAGTAAAATATAACGGGGTGTTTTTTTTTTACGAATGTCTTACTTATTCAGTCTAAACCCAGAGTTGTTGATTGATGAGTGAACAGAGGAAGGACTCACATAAACGCTTGTGATGAGATTTATTCGGTTTTGTCTCGTTTGAATGAATTGTGATTTATGATGATCAGGAAGGTACATTTTCTGTTACAGTCGATAATGTGGTGGCTTCTCCAAATCCCTGTTGATTTGATTTATAATACATTTATCTCGCCGGCAAATGGGGGAAATTAGTGTGACAACCCTTGTGACTACTGCAGAGTCATTTGTCCTGGGAATACATGCTGAGGGGAACTTTTTCTACTGATGACAACGCCATTTGTTAGTTTGATTTTGGTCCAGTGAGAAGAGGCTTGTCTAAGAGACCGTCTAAATATTAGTTTTTTATTTTCTGCTTACACTATTTGCACAAACTGGAAACCAAATAAAGCGAATTATAAATGACTCCGTTTAGCTTACCAGTGTTTTCTCACAAGAGAATAAGCCAAATGGTTTTTATAGATTTGTTTGTAGCAGGGGGAAAGCATTTCATTTACTTTAAGTTTGACTCAAAAGACCCTGCTCGCCGACAACATGTTTATAATGAATCTTGCTGATTACACTTTTAGTCAAATAGCAGTGGATGAGGTGAATTACATGACTTTACCAAACTCTAAGATAATGTACTAGTTGTTGTTCCCTAACGTGAATTAGATGCCACTAAAACCATGTTTGTTTTCACACATTTCTGACTCAAAAGACCCTGCTCACCAACAACTTGTTTTCAATGACTATAGCTGATTAGTCAAGTCGGCAGTGGGTATAGCCATGTTGTGAATGACATGACGTTACCAAACACTAGGGTAATGTACTAGTCGTTCCCTAACAATTAAAATAAAACTGAAAGAAACATGAATTAGATCCCAATCCCATTTGTTCTCACACATCTCTGAGATTTAATCATGCACATTCAAGAAAAATGGGTGTGTAAGGGCTTCAAAAATAACCTTAAACATACATATTTTATTAGGGATTATAATCATGAAAGATGGCAGTATCTTCCACCATACTGATTTACATGTATGTATTGAAGTCTGAGCTTTTGAAACAGAGGGGGTGTTTGTGCAGCTTTTGGCAGTCATGGAGTCCTACATAAAGTATGAGGCAGGAGCAGATGGGCTTGTACCTCGAGTACCACATGTACCGCATGATTTTTATTAAAGGTACACTGCATCTAGACATATAACCGGCCTCCACAGGATAAAGATGAGACAGTAGTGTGTAGAAATATAAAAAAAGAAATGCACTTCTTTGAATTATAGACACATGGTGTAGTGTCTATCCACATACAGTAAATATGAACCAGCACGATGTCACAACTTGCACTGCATTTTTTTGACCTTGCAACTCACCTGCTTTCTGGTCCACATGCAAAAGAGTGTGAGCAGGATTTCATGCCTTTTTATACTTCCTGGATTGAACCATGTTTCAGGAGAGGGAGGGGTGGCATAATATGTCTGTCAGTGGTTATGAATAAAGCAGATGTTGCATACTGTTAGATTATACAATTTAGCATTTCCTGGACTAATGTGTCAAAATATGTGTTGTAGTTATCAGTTATCTGTCTCTATGTACGTTAACTATAAACCCCACCCCCGCATTAATGGTTTAGTCCAGCCCAACTGGCTGATACACAGGTCAAACATGAAGAACAAATGGATAATATATGTTTGGGGGAACACTTGATTGTTTAATACATCTCAGTTTCTTTACATATATCTACTTTTTTTTTGGACTGTATGTGATATGCACCAAATATGTTGGTATTGCCAAAACCAAAGGAGAGCACTTCTCTAGGGATGGAAAGACAACTTTTCAGAAAAAGGTTATTTCCTGAAGCTCTAATTTGCACACCTAAAAACCTGTTGGTCAATAAGGATAAATCTGGTATGATCTGTGATAAACTGTATTTTTCTCTAGTAGAGGTTAGGGAATAATACTTAGCCCCTAACGTAATGAATGATGCTCATTTGTTATCTTGCTTGTGCACTATCACACATGATCATTTACTTTTTGTAGTTTATCTAAGCTAAATAAGTAGCTAAAAATCGACTTTGTAACAATGTCTCTGACTTTTGGAAAGAGTTTAGAGTTTAGAGCTCTGGTCCAATTCATTGCTGCTGATCAAATCGCTGCAGAGCACCTTAAGTTTGCAAGCCCAATGGTTTGCCATTTGAGTGGTTTAATGACTCGTGGACGGTTGCCAGACTCCATGTTGTCCGTTACTCTTGGGCCTATTATCAAGGACAAAGCTGGCAAGGTTGGGAGGCTGGATAATTATAGGCCAATTGCACTAGGAATTGTGTTCTCTATAGTCCTGGACATGATCTATTGGGTTATTTATGTAAATATGTTGGTACTAAAGGCACCCGTGTTGGCTTGAACGCTACTGATTTGTGTTTCTTTGCCAAAAAAAGTACCACAAAGGTATAAGACTAAAAGGACAGACTCTTCTGTCCTTATCATGTGTAATAGTTTGCCTCAGACTTTTCGGAGTTAAGCCCCAAAGGTTGTTTACGAAATTCAAATGGGACATGTCTGACAGTGTTATAGAAGATATATATGAGATATATATACACCAACCAGACTACGCAGGTCCAATAGAGCAATAGAGTCTCCACTCCAATTGTTTGTTCAATAATTGTATCGTAAAATAATTGCAGAAGGGGCAATAAAAGTGTTATAAACTGGAAAGTGGCAATGATTTAACCGGACATTGAGCGGTGAATGTGACTATATGAGGAGGGGACACTTTATTTACTTCATTAAATCAAATTTTTCATAGACTTACATACAATTGGACTTTATGCCAACCAAAGGTATTGCCCCTTGCTAGCCTAAAGACAACAAATGCAAGCTTCAGACAGTTCTGTGGCTTCACTTTTCAGACCCGGATGTTGTTTCGATGGTAGATTTCATGTGATTTCCAATGATGGTCACATGACTCAATAAATATAGTTTATATGTATGCCTTATCGGCTATATCGGCCACCAAATGCTTGTGTTATCATAGACTCTCTTCCACTAAAGGGATACTTCTTTAACTTCATATCTTGTTTGTATTACTTCGTTAAAAATACAATAAAAAGTATGGTCATTCTCTATTAGACTTCTATACAATTGGACTTTATGTGTCGCTTGCCGGCCGATAGAAAGACGACAAAATTAAGGCGGTTCTGCGTCTGCGCCTAATTTATTTGGAGGGTAGTTTCCATGTGATTTCATCTGATGGTCACATAAATTAACGACTATAATGTATATGTCTGTATAATATGTGCAGTGGCTAAAAATGCATCTGCCAATCAGAGGGTCAGCAGTTCGATTCGAGCCCCTACCGTCAACATATTGAAATGACCTTGGGCAAGATATTTAACCCCAGAATTGCTCCAGTAGGCTTGTCAAGGGTATTGACGTATATTTAAGTTGTTGAATAGTAACATGTAATGTAATGTATGTTATATTGACTATATCAGCAACCAAATGCTTCTTAAACCGAAAAATGGTGTGTGTGTGTGTGTGTGACTCTGACCTTTACAAGCCCGTAGAGGTTCGGATCAGCTCAAACCATCAATCACGCACAAGACATTTTGCCGATTCACAACAAGCAATGACAACGTGCTTCAGACGTCACGGAGCATAGAAACAAAGCCTCTAAACTACAGTATCAATTGCAACGTCATAACTCTGAGGTATAGTCCAACATGGCACTGACTTATCCACTATCTACACTATCTGTTTACTCTCTGCATGTGTCTCTGTCTGTCACTATTGCTTGGCATCGTTGACTTTACATCTTCTGGTTATTGTTCATTAAGTTTGACAGTTACAGACTCTGGCAGCATGACTGTTTTGTCTCAGGCCAATAGCCCTCTATTCAGTCTGACAAACAGAGGGACGGGCAACACTGAGATGGATGGACGGATAAATGGAGGGCTGAGACAGGAGGGTCAGAAGAGAGATGACCCAGAAAGAAACAGGCAACAGTGAAGGTGTGAGATTGCATTTAGTAAACAAGAATACACATCTGTCAGAAAGACTTATCCCTTCTACAACTCCAGATCTGTGGGCGGTTAAGCCAAAAGAAACCTGCTCGCTGTAAAGATCCGATAATATTTAGTCAGGTTAGCTCTGAAATAGTAAAGGAACATAGAGTAGAGGGAATATTTTTGGCTAAGAGGTGCAGTAGTACTTTCAAGAGATCTGCACCTAGAGTTTTTTTACATAACTCACTCATCCAATAGCAGATTCAACACTCTGCTGTGTTCAATAATAGCCCGGGGAGAAAAACATCAATGTCTATCTTGATCCGGACTGCTTCAGCAAAAGAGTTTATAGCTACGAAGAAAACTGTATTATTCTTCCTGTAGATACAAGTTGGTCTCAGGGTTGAAGTATGGGTTCACGAATTCTAGCTAAAGGCAAATACCAGAAAGTCCACCAGCATCAGAGGTCGCGTTAACCGAATATTTTCCGTCTATGACGGAATTTTTCCAAGAATGACGGAAAAATCTGAAAGCAGTCCGTCATTTTGACAGATTAGAACACAACTCGGAACAGCGCAAAAATGTCCCCCAGCGGCCCACATTATATTACATACTTAGTGGCCAGGTAGACTGAGGGCGATCTACTGTACTCTACTGTACTGTACTGTAACTATTATTTAGTAATTCACACCCCTGTCCAGTTGGTGGCGAGTGTGTGCATATTAAGTAGCTATTGTCTAGTCTTGTATTTGACCTCGTTGATTACCTCGTTGTTTAACCGGCTTTAGCAATCGCAAAATGTCACGGCAGCTGAGTGTCCGAAGCAGCAGAGGGACAAGCGAGTGGCAAGGAGTTGAAGCGGGAGTACCGGGTTCAGTGGGAGCAAGAGTTTAAGTGGCTGAGGAGGGAAGATGGCAAAAATGTTTTTTGCAATCTCCCTTGATGTGTTTGACTACGCACAAGCGGGCACCAGTCCCAGTTTAAATCCATGCGGCCCAGGAGGAAGGCCTGAGTTCAGGCTAGGCTACAGCAGGTCAATTGAGTTGTTCTTGTAAATGTTTTGTTCATATTTTAATTGTAATTGTCTCATTTCAAACAATGGCAATCATTCATATTCGTGTTGACATGAAAAGTGACCGCACGGTCGGAGTCTCTGTTCATCTTTTTTTTCTCCATGTCCTTAAAAGTTCTGTATGAATCATTAAAAAAAGGAATGAATGAACATGTGCTGCTTAGTACCCAAACATAAATATTAAATATGTCTCATCATTAAAACATGAAAAATAAAATGACGGGTAATAATGGATTATGACGGAAATTTTACGATCCTGTCCGTCAAAATGACGGACAACGAAAAAGTCTAACGCAACCACTGACAAGCATATAAAATTAAGAGCTGCCACTCTCCTGTTCTGTCCTAAAACTAATAAGGACATTGCAGCCCTAATTGATCTGAGGAAGTTTCAATAACACAGCGTTGCCCGACAAAAGTTATGATATAAGGACTCTTTAAAGTAGAGACACTACATACTGATATACACCTGAACCTCAGCAGGAGAGGACTCTTTAAACTAGAGACACTACATACTGATATACACCTGAACATCAGCAGGAGAGGACTCTTTAAAGTAGAGACACTACATACTGATATACAACTGAACATCAGCAGGAGAGGACTCTTTAAAGTAGAGACACTACATACTGATATACACCTGAACATCAGCAGGAGAGGACTCTTTAAAGTAGAGACACTACATACTGATATACACCTGAACATGAGCAGGAGAGGACTCTTCAAAGTAGAGACACTACATACTGATATACACCTGAACACCAGCAGGAGAGGACTCTTTAAAGTAGAGACACTACATACTGATATACACCTGAACATCAGCAGGAGAGGACTCTTTAAAGTAGAGACACTACATACTGATATACACCTGAACATCAGCAGAAGAGGACTCTTTAAAGTAGAGACACTACATACTGATATACACCTGAACATCAGCAGGAGAGGACTCTTTAAAGTAGAGACACTACATACTGATATACACCTGAACATCAGCAGGAGAGGACTCTTTAAAGTAGAGACACTACATACTGATATACACCTGAACATCAGCAGAAGAGGACTCTTTAAAGTAGAGACACTACATATTGATATACACCTGAACATCAGCAGGAGAGGACTCTTTAAAGTAGAGACACTACATACTGATATACACCTGAACATCAGCAGGAGAGGACTCTTTAAAGTAGAGACACTACATACTGATATACACCTGAACATCAGCAGGAGAGGACTATTTAAAGTAGAGACACTACATACTGATATACACCTGAACATCAGCAGAAGAGGACTCTTTAAAGTAGAGACACTACATACTGATATACACCTGGAAATGAAAAGAATATGTCCTCTTTAACACATGAGGTCATGTTTATCGTAAGCTGATTTAAAAGAGAGATAAAACATGAATACATTCAAATGCAATACAATTACACTTATGAATGTTATCCCATCCGGTCATCCTACAATCACACCTTTGTACCTTCTGTACAATTACAATTGTATTCAGATAAGGGGATTAAATGTAATGTCTACGTGTGGTCCGTTTGGATTCACTCTCCAATACTATGTCAAAATAAATCTTTTGATAACTTGAGTGTACGCAATGAAAACCAAATATTTGTGTCATAATTGATGAGTACTTTAAATGTGTATAATTTAACGAAGAGATGTTCGCTCTAAACATATTTGGTTACTTTAAGATCAGTTCATTTTACTTCTATGTTGTGAGGGGTAACGTTTAGGTTAAGGTGTGCACTAATAACTATTTCTATGTTCTAATAAAGTACAATAGTGCGTTGTCCTGTACGGTATACATGTTTTACCTGCTTCCTATATATCATAAAATATGTTCGCAGACTATCAAAAGCTAGAATAACCGTCACTGTGCTTGATTCACTGAACAAAGAACCAAGAAGCAGTGCAAAGGTCTGAGCTGCAGCAGAATACACTGAATAACCCCGAGTCCTCCTCTGCAGGGCCTTTCTCAACAGAGAGGAGCGAAGGCAAACAGAGTTATTATTATTACATTGGGATGAAGACGCTCCAGGCTCATGTCCTGTGATTCACTTTGCTTTTGTCCGTCAGTCAAATGTCCTCCTGATGTAAAACCTCAGACAACTGCTCTTGTTCTGACCATATTTGAAGGCCTAATGGGGAGGTGTAATTACAGGAGAAAAAAGTTAAACTATCAGCCCTAATCCTTTTAGGGGCTTGGAAATTACCCTAATTAATTTTAATCAAGCGCATTTGAAAGGCTCCTAATTAGGTTTACCCCTGCGCTGCAGATTTAGAGAAACAAATCGAATCTCATCCGTGCAAATGACACATGTTGGAGGAAACAAAAAGGTAATGGTCAAGAGTGGTCAGTGCAGTACTATGTAATATAAAAGGATTCCTAATTTATTAGCAGTCTTCTATCGTTTGGAAAACACACAGATGGGCTGTGTTGAGATGTTATTGCCAAGTGAAATAAAAATGATGTATACCATTGAAAATACACTCATCTTATTCTAGCATTGATTTTTTATTGATTTCTTGACCTTTACTAAAATTAGCACATGTAAAGTCACCTCTAGCCATGGATCAATGCTCAAGGATAAGATGAACACAGAGGATAACATGATGTGTGGTATATCATATCATATCATATCATATATCATATATGTTGCTATTTGAAACTAACACTGAAGCGTTGCTGGTTTGCCAAAATGAGTCATTTGGGTTGAGACTATGAACACTATCAATGCCCAGCTGAATGCTTTTGGGACGACCAAGAATCTAAATATGTATAACCCATAATACATTAACAATCATCCATCAAATATTGTAATATGTTTATATGAAATGAAGCTGTTAAAATGTCATCGTGGCCAAATTCAGCAGTTCCATTGTGCGTCTAAATAAATAAAACATGTCGTCCACATATGAATCTATGGCTAAGCTTACTTTGTGTCAGACTTCCCTTCGATTCGTCAATTCATTATTTTTAACATTTTGAGCTTAAATCTGATCTTTGGCATTAATATCTTTATCAATACATGCACACTACTGTATATTTGCAATACAGACATTCATACATATTTGTTGTTCTCATAATTTCCTTACAATGCACACATTTCTTCTTACATTTCTTATGATCATATTACGTTTCTTTACAGATTTCCCCCAAAACTAGGTTTCTGATTCTGAAATGCTGCAACGTGGCCTTAACATGTGCCTGTTAAAACGCATAAGAACTTGCACTTTCAGTTAATGTTATTGATGTGTATTATAATGTGCACGTTTCACTTGAAGTTCTATGTTTTATTCAATAGTCTTTTGACTTTTTGACTATTTTATTTGAATTTTTTTACGTATGTGTATTATAATATGCACGTTTTACTTTAAGTTATATGTTTATATAAATATTTTAATTGTATTCTACTTTTTTTTTTACGTCTCATAATTGTATTGTTATTTATTTTGTATTTATTTGTATTTTAATCTTGAAATGAGTCGTCACCAAACTGAATTTGGACTTATGTTCCACCAAAAAGGGAAAAGAACCTCCGCTTTGAGTCATTTTTTCTCATTATCACATTTATATTATTTTATATTATTATTCATGTGGGTGTAATATAATGTGCACGTTTTACTATGAGCTATACGTTTTTATAAATATTTGTAATTTTATTTTACTGAATTT